>JAEMWC010000602.1:402500-467500 GCA_016490735.1 Pachyseris speciosa
CATAGGCAGGTGACTTATGTGTGGGTTGTCTGAACTCAAGAATCATTTGTTTATTATCTGCAAGTTCCAGAATTTCTGATATTGCATCTATTCCCATAGAGTTCTTTTCATGAATAGCAGACTCAACGTCATGAGTTTATATAATTATTCTATCGATAATAAATGAGTAGTATGACTTTCTATGTTCTTAGCCTTATTTTTTTTTTTAATTTTATTAATTTTTTATATATTTATTTATTGCGAAGGCCTTAACTTTTCCCATTTGTCTGGGGGAAAACGGTCCTTACGCGCAGATAGAAACAAAGAAAGCAAAGGATTAATTAAATTAATTAATTAAAAGATTTCTAAGAATTTTTCCGTGTACTTTTCAGTCGAAAATCCGACTAGTTTTCGTGGACGCGAAAACAATTCCTCGATGTTAATTTCATCTTCAACCTGGCAGCTGCAAAACAAATGTGTTCATTGTTTTTTTTTAGAAACATGTTTTGTCTGTCAAAAATAAGGCTTTAAAATCTTGCAAGAGCTCGTACGTTGTAATTTGTAGAGGGTAGGATGGATTTTTGCCTACCTTGTGAAAAGCGTGTGTAGCGATAATTTCTATGGAATGCCATTAAGCTAAAGTATTAAACTTTTCTGTTTTTGTGTTTTGCGTTTTAGAACCGACCAACTATGACGAGCTACTTCACCTTTCCGTCTTGGAGACAGAAACGCAACATCGATTCTTAAGAAAAATGATGATTGGGGTATCATGTACTGCATACGAAAATATTAATATATCCTTCAAGCCGCTTGACAGTCAACTGAAATAAAAGTTTGTGGTCTTGTGTTAAAGGAAATCGGAGGACGAAAATCGGCCGTTGAGTGATCACAAACATTACTGCGCTACGCATAAACGGTTCTTATAAGCACTTAGGATTCTTCCGCTTAATATTTACTTCGCAATATGTTTAAAGGGGCATTGTCACGCTATTGTACCATCACTTTAAAAAGTTTAAGACTGCCAATGCGTCAGTGGAAACCTTAGAATAATGGTCTAGTTTTGCTGTCAAAGACTGTAGTACTGCATTGACACTATAAACACCTGTATTCTATCAAAGATGACGAGGATGGAAATGGATTGAAATTGCCAACTTGTCTTAGGCTATTTTCTTACCTTGCGGGTCATCTGCTTTGAGTGGAGGCCAAGAGCCCCAAAGAATACACAAGGAGAGCAAGCTGAAGAAGGACAAGAGACCACACGCCATACTTTTTTTTTTCACGCCATACTTGAGGTGTGACCCTGTGGATCCCGAAATCGTGTAGTGAATGCTCCGTCAAAACAAAGCCAGACAGGTATATGGCAGTGACAGCAAACTGAGTGGGTGGTAATCAATTTTTCATGATCATCTGGTGGAGGATACTTACAAAGGACACCTCCTCTTCGTTGGAATTGGAATGACTGTGAATTGAACTATTAAAATATAGACATCTTTGCCATGATGGAAATTGTTTAAAAACCAGAGTTTAAAAGGAAGGTCCGACTCCAAAATAACTATTTTACAGAGTTTTAAAGAAAAGTAAAGAACAAAAGTTCAGCATATAGCACCTCTTTCCTTTATTTGTTAAATATAACAAGAAACATACTTTCTGGTGCGTATATAAGCTAATGAATAATGACACAACAGTGAGACGGCAAACAATGATATAAGAGCGAAAATATCAAGGGGTTATGGGGGGCAAGGGGAAGGTAGGGGGGTTATAATCGGTAAAAGTTGAAAATATGAACTAAGATGTCGGCCAAATTTGACCGCCTCAACCACCTCGGTAACAAAGTTAAAAGCACTACTCACCAGCACAAAGCACTGAGCCCACTCAAAACGAAATCCACGCAAGAAATTCGAATCCCTTTAGAGAAACCATGCCCTACGAAGCTCTTAGTCCCCAATAACTTACACAAGTGTTCCTAGCTGTTGTTGGGTGCAAACGTTAAAAAATAACTGGGGAATTTAAATGTGTGAGTCATTAAGTATTTTGTGTTCCTGTTGTATGCTGATGAACAAAACACTCAAATGATGCTAATCATAGCGCTTGAGCTCGGGATTGTGAGGCTCTCTTTGAGTAAAAGGAAGCACTTTCCAAGCGCGGACTGAAAAAGTTAGATAAGGGTAAAATTTTAGTCTCACATATTAAGAAAACAAAATGAGAAAAAGCTAAACGATTTTGTAGATCTGTTTTTATTCGTGAAGTTTATCGGACGGTACTTCAAACGGGCTGGTCAGATGCCTAATGTCTTGTAATCAACAGCCCAAACAATTACAAAAGAAAAGCAAGTCCAATACGGAGGAAGGAACAACCTACAATACCTAAGTATTTATTCTAATTTTCTGTAGATCCCAAACTTATTTGCTGAATGCTTGGTCACGAAAACAATTGTCATGGTTAAGAAGATACATGTCAGTCATGCATGTACCGAAATTAGATAATAAAAACGATCTCCTATTGGCTGGAATTGACAGAAAGGAGGAAATTAAAATCCTCCGAGTTGGGAAAGATGAAATGTTTGAGAAGCAAACTTTAACCCTTTGAATACCAATTTAGTGCAATTTTTTTACTAAATTTTTAGTGATAATTAGTCTGGAGGACTAATCTTCTCCATTTAAGGGGTTGCGATGGAAATAACAGCGGCCTTGTGTCACTGTGGGCTCACTGTAAAGGTGTGACGTCACGCACATTAGCGGCTGTTGTTCGTTTACCGAGTCAACAAGCTTGAATGTGGTAAATTTGCCGCTTTATGAGGTTTTTTCGAGCCATTTTCCTCCACAAAGGCCCCCAGGCTGGCATCCTTAAGCTGTAATGTGGGTAAAGGCAAGCCTTTGAAAGAAGCCAGAGGTGAGAGACGGTTTCTTGCTGAATGAGACGCTAAATCTGCTTCGTAGCCAATATGGCGGTGGATGGCCGAAGCTGTCTCTCTGCTAACTTTGTGGAAGGATTCCAGAACCTACCAAGGCAATTTGGACTAGTTTTGACTCGTACAAAGTTCAATCGACGTCATATTTTCCTGGTAGTACTGGGTGGCTCGACACTTACAAAAAAACTTGGAAATAGGAAATGGAAGGGTTCTATGTTCGTGGAATAGTTGCCTTTCCCAGAATCCTTTTGGGGCGTGAACAAGACAACTTGAGATACGCGAGATTGGCTCCAATAAAATGGCTAAAGCGTGGCCCGCGGAGAAAGTGAGAGGAAAGTTTCCATCCAGATGCCAAGGTCTGACCTTAAGGTTTGCTGTAAATGTAGAATTTTGATTTTTGGGCAATGTTTTTTATTAAAAAGTTGACCACGAAAATGTGTAATTTTAAGTGTTGTTCTTTGGTCAAAAGATTGGCATTTTGGGCTTTGTTGCCAAACAAACTGTGCTATGCAGCGGTATTCGGGTATTGCTGTCGTTCTTTTTTGGATTTGATAATTGCGAAAAGGACCATTTAGTGCTATTTACACATTATTATGTCTTTGTGACAAAATTTAAACAAGAAATAAATCATAAAAGCAAAAGCGGTATATTTTACGCATATATGCGTAGTTGGTAGTCAAAGGGTTTAAAAAGAAGGCAAGCCAGACTCCAAAGTACCCATTTTATCGATTTTTTAAAGCAATAATCAGCAGTTAAGTGTAATACTTCTACCTATATCGCGTTTAATTGAAAAGTATATATGTCAATGGCTGTCAGTTTTAAGAGCGTGCAAACAAACTTTCTCATGGACGCTTCTTAATGAGACAAGGTTATCGACAAATCAGTCACACGACCTGAATAATAATAAGAATGGACCGATTGGTGATCCAATCGGTAACAGCGGCAAACATGAAGAGTGACGGCTTACATTGACTAACGTCATACAAAAATGAGGCCGCTGCAGTCGTCCCTAACACTTAAAACCTAATTCTGCTGTTCTCGGCCAATGGGTAAAGTACGAAGTAAGCCAACCGGCTAACGTTGTTAATTCACTTAAGTGCTGATAGAATCCACAACAGCTGCAAATATATCGTGAAGAGAGAAGGTGAAAATTGCCTGAAATGAGGCTACAAAGGCGGTTTTTGGAATAAATACAATACGTAGTCGAAGCTAACCGACTGACGCTCTTAAGTGAGACGGCGAAAAGTTACTGATAGGAGGCAAAAAATAATAATAAAATAACTTTTCGTCGAATCTTGTAATTTAACACTTAAAAGCGCAATTCTTCTGTTCTTGGAAGAAAAAATACATCCTTTAAGAAACGACATAATCCAGCCTAAGTTCTAAGTTCGTAAACTTTAAGTCAGCTGATTAGGAATTCTCGCGGTTACGAGGTTATGTCCCTGAAAACGTCCTTTGAATTAAATTTCTCTTGGACAATTGAAATAGCCATCAGGTGTGGCTGCGTTAGCTTAATAACATAAACATGTCAGGTATACAAGTGGGATTCGTTTTGTTTTGGCAGCTTTCTCCAATAAAAGGGCCAAATAGCAGCTCAATTCTGTATCTAAATATCAGCTCCGAACTGTGGGACTCCTTGGAGAAAGAGAAGAAGATTGGAAAACTAATTATTCCGGTTTTCGAATTTTTAAAGTACATAGGAAGCCGGAACAACGCCGGGTGATAGAATCGGCAACAACTAAACATTTGCAAATATATGAAGAGAGGCAGAGAAAACTGAATCACTTTCCGTCTAAGCGAAATGTCACCGAAGTCGCTCGTAACATTGAAAAAAAAAACAACAACAACAACAACAACAACAACAACAACAACAACAACGGAATTCCTCTGTTTTTGGATGGGTAAATATATTTTTTAAAGAAATAAAGAAGCCAGCTAACGCTCTTAATTCGTAAACTTTATGTTAGTTGCCAATTAAATATTCTGGCGGTGATAAGGCTCTGTCTCTGAAAACGTTCTTTGAATTAATTAAATTTCTTTTGAACAATTGGAAAAGATCAAGCGTGACTGCGTTAGCTTGCTAACAAAAATATGCTGGGTATACGAGTGGGATTTGTTTTATTTTGACAATTTTCTCAAATAAAGGGGCTATGAGTTTGATGCTATCACTTGCCTAGTTCCTAGAGGTTGGTAATCATTAATAAACAGGTGAACCGGATGTTTTGTCTTTAACTGTTACATTTGCCGGAGAAACCCAGCGCATCAGAAATTTAGGTTAAATCATGATATGAAACTAGGACCTTTTTAGCCTTGCTCTAATAACACCGAAATATCAGATCGTCTGCAAGAGCTCGCCCAAATGAGGCTTTTAAAGACAGCACGAAAATCGTGCAGGAAAGAAAAAACACTTCACACTCGCACAAAGACCAATTCCGTTGAGAAGGCCAATGGAAATTTAGATGTAGCACTACGCAAAAGAAATTAAAATATTTTTCTCTTAACGGGCCAAACGTAACATTATACAAGTTTATAGTCTCATTAAAATATGCAGTTTCGTTTGTTTTTGTGTTTTTGGGAAGCAAATACGCGGTAAAAATTAAAAAAAAGGAAAAATATATATATATTAGCTCGGAATTGCCGGGCTTCTCGGAGTAATAGAAAAAGATGGGAAACAGCGCTTTAATTACAAAGGACACTTCCTATTCGTTGGAATTGGAATGAATTTACGACTTAAACTATTAAAATATAGACATCTTTGCCATGAAAATTGTTTTAAAAACAGACTTTAAAAGGAAGGTCCGACTCCAAATAAGTATTTTAAAGAGTTTTAAAGAAAAGTAAAGAACAAAAGTACAGCAGATATAGCACCTCTTTCCTTCCTCTTGTTAAATATAACAAGAAACATACTTTCTGGTGCGTATATATGCCAATGAATACTAACAGAACAGTGAGACGGCAAATAATGATATAAGAGCGATAATATTAGTATAAGGGGTTGTAATCGGTAATATTTGAAAATATGAACTAAGATGTCGGCCAAATTCCTTTTATTTGAGACAAAAATAAATTGTATATCTAAATTAACTGAAAAAACCTGACGCCCTGAGAACCCTACTTCTTCGGTTTTCAGTGGAGCAAATACATTATTTAAGGTCAAAGTAAGCCTGCTAACCCTTTTTAGCATTCAAACTGGCTTTATTTTAGTTTGTAACTCTGACTAGGAAAAAAGCTTCTATCCCCGAAAACCTCCATTGGACTAAATTTCGAATTAGCGCATTCTTCACTCACGGGAATATTACGAACACAAAATGACTAGCTCCCAGTTGGCTCATTAGCTCAGTTGGTAGAGCACTGCATCGGTATCGCAGAGGTCGTGGGTTCGATTCCCGTACAAGCGTGAATTTTTTCAGGCTTTATTTTCAATAACTGCGATGATCATTCATATTCTCTGATCTGGCTATGCCGGTAGATTACTGACATTTCCGGAGAAAAACGTTTAGCATTGCTAATACCGGTCTCCATATCTTTTGCTTTGATGGATCATTACTACGAAATTATATATACCGATATTATAAAATAGTGGAATCGGACACATGCCTAATCATGTGCTCAAAAGTTATACTTATAACATCTGTTTTTTCACGTTACAGGCTACCCAAGTAATAGTAGTACTTGTCAGTAACACGCCAAAACTTACAACTGAAGATTTAAGTCTTAAGAAGTCAAACAGACCGCGATGAATCCCGGATAGCAATCAACATGCAAATGTAAAATTTGTTTCGGGTTTAAAATCATTCGTGTTAATCGTGGGAAGAGATTCGCAGTCACCTTATAAATTTTCCAATGAATTTCTATTCAGAATTGCTGCCTTTTTGTTATTTGTTCACCCTCTACCTCCACCTTCAGTAGGGACTCTCTGAACCCCTTTCCCATTAATCTTAGAATCTTGAAACGCTGTAATCACCGTTCAGAAAAAGATAGGGACGCAAAGCCAATCCAGCTTTGTTGGTGTGAACTTTTATACGGGGAGCTTGTTTTATCCTCCCAATCTAGTTACAATGTGGTTGATGTTCTCTGTTCAGACGCCAAAAGTAATGCTTGGAAGATATAGAGGGGTACTTCTGTGGACTAATGGAAGGAACTTCCAAGACAATTTGGCCAGTTTTGAACCCTAAAGAAATTTTAGCTGCTGCTTATTTTAATTCTCCTCCCGATCGCTTCCTTATCGTGGTGACGTGGTTTATGTGTCTCAGCAACCCCGTGAGCTATATGCCGTCCGGAGTCTTGTACTCCTCGCTGGGCCATGCACCCATGCCGGACAGGTCAAAGGGTAGGGTAGTGGCGAAAACTAATCCCTTAATCCCGTCTCCTCGTCCCTTAGCCCCATCCCGCCAAAACAAACAAACAAACAAACAAACAAACAAACAAAAAAGATCGTGTTACAGAAAGAACAACAGAGGAGTTAATAAGAACTGTGTGCTATATCCACGGACTACGGAGTTTCGTTTATTTATTTTCATATTAATCACTCACGTTTATATTACAAACCAATAAAATGACCAGCTCCCAGTTAGCTTGTCAGTTCGGCTGGTGGGGCACTGCAACGGTATCGCAGATTTGTCCAGGCTTTATTTTAACTACTGATCAATAATTGTTCATAACTGGGATGATCACTCACATCTTCTTACTTAAGTGTGTACGTATTAAGGAAATTATTGTATGGTGCATCAAACCTTTGCGGTTTGAAGTTGTTAAAAGTTTAAAACGTTCCTCTTGACCGTTTTGTTCCAGGCAAATTCATTTCTTTGAGTTTTCGTTCGCCAAAATTGTACAGGGGCACCCAACGACAAATTTCGGTAGATATCTGTTCGGTGGAAGATAGTTCGCCTTATGCTTTCGGCGTCGATTAAAGAGTGCACTCGGATTTTCGTAACTAAAACGTGGCCTAAAAGATTCGCAATTGGGAAATCATAGTCCATGAGGTTTTCGAGAAGGTCGTAATTGCTGTTTTTGGTAGTGGAAAGCTCATTTCAGCTTGTATTTTCTCAAAGGAAAATTTTGTTCCCTAACATTTTCGGGAAACGTATGTAATCATCACTTTAAACAGACTTCAAACACCATCAGTAACTTAACAATGCCTTTCTACAGCTTTTGGTTGATTTTACTCGTTGGGTGCACCTAATTAAAAAAAAAAAACAAAAATCATTATGTGCTTGACGTTTGTACGTATGTCATAAAAAAATTCATGGTAAACTTTCTCAAGAAAATGTCCAAAGCTGTTCTCCGAAAATAGTTCGATTAACTCTTCTTTGCGATATAGTTCGATTTACTCTGCTTTGCAGTAAGCTTGTTAATTTACGTAGATTAGGAAATGAAGCGCTAAGCTTTTGTGCGTCCCCAAGTGAGGGAAAAAGCCGGCTTGGGAACGAACTTACAATTTGATAATTGGTTGTCTCAGTCTTTCAGCAACTTACATCGTTGTATGTGTGAGAATGGATATATGAAAATCATATAACACTAATAAAAATAAACTAATAAAAAACTAAATTCAGGCTTATACGGGAATCGCACTCACGACCTCTGCGATACCAATGGATTGCTCTACCAACTGAGCTAACAAGCCAACTGGGAGCTGCTCATTTTTTGGTTCGTAATATATGCGGAAGTGATGGATATGCGATGAATATGCGATGATTATTCACATATGCATTATCAGTTAATCCCAATTAAAATATATGATTTTCATATATTCATTCTCACATATCCATCACTCACGTGTATATTACGAACTAAAAAACGTTCCAGCGCCCAGTTGGCTTGTTAGCTCAGCTTTTAGAGCACTGAACCGTTCTCGTAGATGTCGTGGGTTCGATTCCCGTACAAGCCTGAATTCAGTTTTTTCAGGCTTTATTTTCATTACTGCTTAAGTAGTGTCCATAACTGCGAGTCACATATTCAATCACAGCTGCATGCGCGATAATTTTGAGTACCGACGTTGGTGGACATTAGCTTTATTTGAACTATCATAGGCGCTGTTTTCTTTTGTTCCATTTTTTCCTGTTAAGTGGTTAAGTTTATTACAAGGAAGGTAACCTATCTTTGCATATTTCACAAGCTAAGTTTTCTTATTAATTCTCTGAAGTCAGGTTTTGTTTAGAAGCGGATAAAGAAAATTTGGAAGGAGGGAGACGAAGAAATTGTGACGATGGCGTAAGCCCACAAAGCAAAGCATTAGCACGTATTTCAAGAAATAGGAATGGACGTTTATTTCCGTTGTTCTCGTTTCCTTCTCCGTAAAAGTTACCTTGCATCATGATCCTCATTGATTTGGCTAGACCCTTTCCTCCCTGACGACGTTGAGTCGAACAAGGCTTATTCCATGAGATGGCACAGACCACAATGACCCAGATACTTCCCCTTCCAGAAATCAGTGTCAAAGCCGCGCCACTTCGCACGCGGCCAGAAACGAGGAAAGCTGTCGCAGACTTCTTTAGCATGCTTTTGAAACCACTGTGGTACTTTCGACTAAATATAACGTACATGCAAGGCGTAATAGCACTATTGGAATGTGCCAAGAAATACCGAATGAACTGCATGTTGCATAAGATGCGAACCCCTATGAGTCCTCTTCGTATGACGAAATAAATTAGCCAGCAACAGATGAAAGTCAACGTGACAGCAAAAAGCATTTTAAACACGTTGCTGTTCAGTTTATCTTTCTCCTGCGTCCGTTTCGGACGGCAAACGTCTCGCCAGTATTAGCGTTGCGTCGATTCAGCTTCACGGCTGCCATGGTGTAAAGGATAACAATCAGGAAGATCGGGATGGCGTAAAATGTCACTGCCAGTACGTTCTCGTAGATCTTCCCTTCTTTGGGAGCTGCCCCATACTTTGTTGAGGTAAACAATGCAAATTTTGCCCCCACCAAAACCAGGTTTGAGCTTGGGCCCGTACATCTTTGGTACGTGGACGGCTGCGGACACCAACCAAACCAAACATGTAATGGTCCCACAGTGAGCTTTTTTCGCGGAACAGGCGAGACTGCCAAACATCTCTCGACACTTCAGAACACTAGCATCAATATGGACACTTTGATGGATGCTAAGCAAACCGTAGGGACTATTTTGTATGGAGCAAGACCTACAGTGCCATCGATAAGCCGATGATAGCTTCGTATGGCAGATGATATCATGCGTGGCATGTGAACCAGAGCTATTGCGAGGTCTGCTGCGGCCATGTTTGCAATGAGGTAGTTGACTGTTTTTTTTTTTTTTTCATCTTTTGATCTTGGCACACCACCCTAATGACCAACGAATTGCAGGTCAATTAGATCAGCAAAATTACAATGTAGGCCATTACCATGATCGTCTTTATACCTGAATGGTTATCTTCGAAACAAATTACTAATGGAGCCCTTTGAGGGAATTCCCATCGTGGAATTAACGCTCGAGTTCTCGTACATAATCCTTACCAGTTATGTTCCAGCTAATTATTTATTTGTTTATTTATTTTTATGTTATCTGCGGGGTAAACAGAAAATGAACAATGATTTCCTTTCTGGCGAGGCCATTGTCCATCACTAAGTGGGGAACTTGATATGGTTGTTGCTGTTCCAAAAAACAAACAAAGAAACAAACAAACAAAAACAAAAAGAAAAGCAAAAGCAAAAGCAAAAACAAAACAAAGCAAAAACAAAAAACAAAAATGATTTCTTAAGAAACAATGGCATGGCCATAACCCTGATTGTCTTTATACGTGAATGGTCATTTTCGAAACAGATTACTAATGGCGCCCTTTGGGGAATTCTCATTAGTTCTTTCAAGTGTTAACTTCGATTTGGAAATGTCCTGGTAGTTTCTCCTTAATCTATAATTATGGAGCCTTTTTTTTTATCATCAAGTGACTCGCCTTATTTTGTGAAATGTATAGTTAAAATGCAAGTACCAAATGTTAAGTTAATACCATGGTCAAGTGCTCGCATTTGAACATGATTTATGGTAGTTACGGTCCAATGGATCTTGGGTTACCCAAACAAACGGTAACCAAAAGACGCTTAAAGTGCCTATGAAGCGAAATTTGTTTCTTGCTAATTTTAAAGTTTACCCCCAAAAACGCAAGAATCTCAAAATTTGAAGTGCTCGTGATTAAAATTGGCGATTTTACGAGCGTTTGAAGTTGGGCTATTTTGACTTTAAAAATGGTCAGGGATCTGGGTCGATGTTATTCGCGAAATTCTATGATGTGACGTCATTTTGGGTACAAAAATGTATTTGCGCTTAAGAAATATAGTGAAATAGTTGGAATACTTGTCCCCAAAATTACGTCACAGCTACTGTCACGTGCCTTTTTGGCCGCGCGATTCAAATGCCATTTTTGAGGGCAAAATAGCCCAACTTCAAACGCTTGTAAAATCGCCAATTTTAATCAAGAGCACCTCAAATTTTGGAATGTTGAGTTTTATGGATTAAAGTTTAAAATTAGCGAGAAACAAATTTCGCTTCATAGGCACTTTAAGTGGAGATTTTCAATGAAATGATCTGCCTCCTTGTTAGTAGAAATGTAGTTGTTTGCTTCCATTTTTGCTTAAAATTCCCATTGCACAGTGTTTTGTTGCTCAGTTTATTGGTGCAAAGGAAGGTGTGAAACAGATGCACTGATAACAAATAAACTGTAACTAATAAAGCAAAACAGGTTTAAATTTATGTATAGAATTTATGCAGTCAAAGACACCACGAGCTGACTCTTTTAAGGGGTGAATGGGCTCTGTTATTTTGGAGATGTCAAAAGATCGTCCTGCGATTTGTCTGATTTCATCCTAGCTGTGATTATTTTTTTGTCCCAGAGCAATGTCGAAATATTGTTCCTCGCTAAACGTATTTACCTGTTTGAGATTGCGAAATTTTCACTTTGCTTAATGTTTACCTATGGGTTTTTGTCTCATCTTCATTGTTTATAAATTGTAAGCTAGGAAAGTGTTCCATAAATACGTTTCGTTCCTCATCTTGGCAGGGGTGTTGACTTTGTATTCCGGTGAAAACGTCTTGCTTAATATTTTCACGCCCTCCCTGATCTGATTTTACACAAAATGACAGCCATAAGCTTCATTCGACAGGGTACCGCAAAGCAAAGATCACCATATCGAAACTGCAGTGCTCGTTAACTGCAAACCTTGAATCTCAGAAGTCTTACAACTTCACAACTGAAAACAAAAATTGGACATACAAGTGACATCCGAAATTTATCCTATGACAACCGCTAAGGCTACTATAGAAACCTTTCTGCGGTTCTTTCGGGGCCCTGTTTGTTTTGGAACAGTTTGCAACACAATTTGTTGGTATCCTATTTTTGTGTTCTATCTTTAGTTTACTGAAAACAGATCGAAATGTGGAGCTGCGACAGTTATCCTAGATATTCTAACTTTTGTCGGTTTTTCATTTTATATTCCTGATATGTTTTGACTGCTTTATTTGAATTAAGAATTGTCTTATTGACACATGACAGAGTTTTCATTTTGTTGGCGTCATAATGTAACTTTGTACGCATAGCACGGATACGGCAAGCTAAAGATAATAATGTTTTTGGTAATAGGAAGAGTATATATCTGTCATTAGTATATACTTAAACAGTGGATAGCGTTGAAGGCGCGCTCTGCATCTGGTCTGCATCCGGTTTGCATCCGTGACAAGCGAAGAAATCATCCAAATTAACGACGAAACATTCCCTGAAAACACAAAGAAAGCGACTATATTTTGGTTTCGCCGTCTTTCAAGGTAATGGTCTATGTTTTTAACCCGGAGTTTATCGATAAACATCAATGAGAAAGGTTTTGTTTACAAATGCAAATTAATCTTGCGTAACCTCACTTGTTCACTTGAAAAGCAAAGTAGAATGATATTTTTTACAGAATGGTTTCAAATACAGAGAGAATTTGGAAATCTATTTGAATAAATGTCACCACAAAAACTAAACAAATGTCTTTAGAAAGTTTATCTGTCAGAGCGAAAACGGGTGGCTTGTTTTTTCAGTCCTTAGTGCTCGGGAAAATATTGCAATCGTTGCTGGACTATATGATTTAAAATCAATTTTTTGTGGTGCATATTATCGCACTGTTTTAGTATATACTAAAACAACCATTCACCTCAGTGTCGGTGGCTAGCGGTGAAGATTTACTTCGACGCTTCGCGGCTCGGTAAATATCCACCACTAGCCACCTCCACTTCGGTGAATAGTTGTTAATTATTATCCCACCCATTGTATGTAACAGTGTTCAGGTATGATCATGGGGAACTCAATGCTCGTCGTTCGCTCACGACATATACTCTGCGTGTCGTGCAGTTTCATGTGTCGGGAAAAACTGGCGCAATAAATTCAGTAAAATGTGTCCTTTGTGATCAGTGTGTTAAATACAACGATTTCAATTCAGTGCCGTACAACCAAAACCAAAGTAATTACGCTAGCCAATCACAACGGACGCAGCAGGGTGATTAACCAATCAGAACTCGAAACAATTAACCAAGCGCCGAAAACTACGCGCGAGCATGTCACGATTGCGGCGCGAGGTTTGCCATGCAGCCAATCACAGAGCACGGTAACGCAGAATAGAAGCAAACGCGAATTAATTTCGACGATCAACATAAAACCGCTCTAATAAAACAATTATCCTACTCAATCTCGAGGAGCTGATTGTGTTAACTCTGCCTACGGCCTCGTCACCAAAGTATCCTATCCCGATATTCTCCGTGTTCCGCGAGATAATTGTTGTTACTATCGCTATGGTAACAGCTGCTACTTGGAAACCAATAGGAAAACAAACTTTGTTCCCTCCATCCCTCCTTCCTTCCTTCCTTCCTCCCTTCCATCCTGCCTTCCTCCCTCCCTTCCTCCCTCCCTCACTCCCTTCCCCCTCCATAATTCCTTCCTTTCTTTCCTCCTTCCTGCCTTCCTCCCTCCTTCCCTCCATAATTCCTCCCTGCCTTCCCTCCCTCCCTCTTTCCCTCCTTCTCTCCTTCCTTGTTCAATTGATTTCTTGTTTCTTTCATTCTTTCTTTCTTTTTATTAAATTGTCTTTTCTTCCCTTTATTTCGTCGTTTCTTTGTTTCTTTTCTCTTTGTCATCATTTTGTGTGATCAATGGGGGACGAATTTTGATCCAGGTTGAAACAATTCTCACTCCAAAGCTCACCCTATAGTCTTCTTTTTGTCGGATCCAAACGAGAGTGCAGCTGTATTGCTTCACATGGGTTGACTCTGAAAAGCCTCCGATTTTCATAATGTACCTCAAAGCAAAAGCCTTTCAAAGAGACAATTGTGAATAAGCGGAAATGTCACCTCTCTAGCATTGTACCCAAATAAAGAACGGCAAGGTCTAGTTATGAGGGAGAACTTGAGCTTCAGTGCGACTCTTACCGGTAACAGCAGCATCAAGAACAATGACGTTGCACTGCCTCATTGTTTTATGTTCACTGACCGCGTTGCGCTGAAGGTGCTCACGATCGCTGTTTACAGTGCTGTAATGGCCATTTCTGTCGCTGGAAACAGTTCATGATCATTTTGCCTTTATCTTCTACAAAAACAAAGACCATGAGGAATACTGTAAATTGTTGCGTAATGAAAATAGTCTTCGCAGACTTTCTGGTCACCTTAATCCTCGCATTTTGGCGCAAATTGTTCATGGCTTGGAATAGTGAGTGGGCGGGACCATAGGACATATCATCTGCAAAATTGTGTCTCTGTCCCAAGCACTTAGCTTTTGTAACTGGCTCTTTTGCCTTCCGGCGAGCCTGGTTGCTTTTGGTTTTACTATTTGAGCTTTCCAACTGAAGAGGCCAGAAAGTTTTACCACAAGTTATGTTCATCACTTTCTACGGTCCTCCTCTCCTCTGCATAGCAACGCTGAATATAGCAATATTCATTCTTCTAAAGCGTGGACAAATGTAGGGCTGATCAGCAATGCTTTTTGAAGGGATCGAGCTTTAGCTATGAACAAGAAAGTCACAAGAATGATGCTCACGGTCACTACAGCTTTTCTTGTTTCCTGGTTATTATATTTCACTGCGATGCCACTGGAGGTGTTTTGCGATGTTATCATATCGTCTGAGGTACATTTTCCCAGGATTTTCTTGGGACACGTAAACAGCGCTTGTAACCAAGTTATCTGTTTAGTATTTAGCAAGAATAGATGGTGCCACGGTTAAACGCGTTCCAAACTAAATGAGTTTTTCCAAAATCACTATTTTCCGTTGAGAAAGTGAATATTCCTCTAAGCCTATATAGCTATACCGTGTTCATTGAAAATCTTATGATTCTCAACAACAACCAAACCGATGCAGTAAACATAGCCCTTATTTGACAGTCAGTTTAACCTGTTAGTATAGTTCTGAATGTGGACCCTAAGATGCAGAAATTCTGCACGCGGTGAGATCCACGGAAATCTGCTAAAATTGGACCACATAAGCAGTGACCATTTGCATTGTATGCAGAAATTCTGCACCCCGTTCAGTGGTTGTAAAAAGCCTGGAACGCACTGAACTCAGATACATCGTAAGATGCAGAAATTCTACACGCGGTGAGATCCGCGGAGATCTTCTAAAACTGGACTACATAAGCAATGACTATTTGCGTTGTATGCAGAAATTCTGCATCCTATTCAGTGGTTATAAAAGACCTGGAACGCTCTGAAATCAGCTAAACTGCAAGATGCAGAAATTCTGCATCCGGTGAGATTCGCGGAAATCTGCTAAAACTGGACAACATAAGCAGTAACTATTTGCGTTGAATGCAGAAATTCTGCATCCTGTTCAATGGTTATAAAAGACCTGGAACGCTCTGAATTCAGCTAAACTGTAAGATGCAGAAATTCTGCATCCGGTGAGATCCGCGGAAATCTGCTAAAACTGGACAACATAAGCAGTAACTATTTGCGTTGAATGCAGAAATTCTGCATCCTGTTCAATGGTTATAAAAGGCCTGGGACGTTCTGAATTCAGCTAAACTGTAAGATGCAGAAATTCTGCATTCGGTAAAATCCGAGGAAATCCTTGTTTACATAAGCAGTGACTATTTTCTTGGGATGCAGAAATTCTGCATACTGTTCAGTGGTTGAAATAGGCTAAAAGTTTACTGAATTCAACTATCTAAAGGTGTAGAAAATCGAGCACGGAGTAAAATCCGTGGAAATTTACAGAAAGTTGAGTGCATAATCAGTGACTTACAGTATTTTCTTGGGATGCAGAAATTCTGCATTCTGTTCATTGGTCAAAACAGGTGAAACATTGACAAATTCCGCTAAGATGCAGAAATTCTGCTTGTGGTGAAATCCGTGAAAATCTGCTGAAACTTGACCAAATTATTGTACCTTATGGGACACGTTGAAAAGAAAACAAGAATATGCAACAGAACATAATGCAGATTCCAAACCCTATAATTTCATTGACAAAACTATTTCAAATACAATTTCCAACTATCCTTCATACGACTGTACTGTACAAATACAACTTGTTATTGCAATCACATTCAGTCAATCACATTCAGTATAAGTAGAGAGTACATTGTTACTATAGTTTACATGTAACTTCTAAAAGCCACAAAAATAATATTGCAAAAAGAAAAAAAAACTAGTGATGTATGTCAACAAATTCTACCAAATGGAAATGCATATTCTGCTTAATTTCTCATCTGCTTGGGGTGCCAGTGATCTCCCAGTTTGTGCAGCTTGGAAAGACATTTTATTTTAAGTTTAACCTTGAGTATAGCTGAAAAAGATAAATAAAAAACTTTAATAAAATAATTATTGTTTCAATGACTGGGTTAACCCTGTGAACTAATGATGACCCAAGTGTCAAGGAACCTTAAGTCTGTTTGTAATGGACTTGAATAATAGAATTTGGCAAGGCATGCTGTGATTTCCATTTCTAATGATTTCCTACAGTATATTGGTTTGACTTTTTGAAGGAAATTTTATTTTTGCCAACAGATTGATATAAGATTAAATTAAAAACTCATGTTCATTTTTTGTTCTAAAATCTCGTTGTGTTGGTTGGAGACCGTTTTCGTCATAATTTTATCAGTGACTCCACCTGACTTGCCGTAAGTTGCTGCAGCCAGTTCGACATGTCTTTTGTCAAGACGGTTCTTTTGTTCTTGTGACAAACAACAAGCTCTTTTGTTGCACGCGAGTTCAAAATAAAAACGAGAAACACCACACGCAATACCCGGTCTGTCAAGGTCAATCGTTTGTATATGGGAGATCAAGATTTAAAGAATATGTTCGCACTGGTTTATAATTTGTAGCGTGCGAACGCACATGGAACAATTTAGCAACTATTCACAATTATTGAGGGGCGTTATGGTTCCCTGCCTCTATCGGCTTGTGTTTCCTTACGTCCCTTCTCTCTTCTCTGTACCGTTAAACTTTAAGAACTGAAAGTATCAGTAAACTATAATGCAACCTATAAAGCTTAAAAATAGCCATAAAGCACTTGGGCTTCCTGTAAATTATGCTGATTATGTGACGTTTCAGCTGGCATAGAAAAGCTGCATTCGCTGCAGCCGAAAGTGGCCATTTCACCGCTAAGACAATAATGTTCAATCAGCTCACATGGAAACTGCCATATTAAAACTTGCGCAGTTCGAAGAAAATTACTAGGGACCGTCAAAATTAGTATCTGTGCTTTTCTAAAATGAGCTCACATACTTACATACGTATAATTCAGTAATTGACATGCATGGGCGCCAAGTAGAATGAATTTTATGTTGAAGAGGTGCGTTAATTCTCGAATATACATGTATTCGCAATCAATAACAAAGGTTAATACATACCTTAGCGTCATGTGCAATACCTCTTCTTTGAACGCGAGAACTGCTATTTCACTGTCCAGAGTTCGCTAATAAACAACTTCTCCTCGTTCGAAGGACCGTCCTTGGGGTGTGTAATGGCGCCAACGTTTTCAACGGTTATCAGAGAATCATGTAGGCAGCGCGGTTACACAGCTGCCCCCACAGGGCGGCCATTTTGAACTTGGAAGATGCGACTGACATACATACATACATACATACATACATAACTTTATTTGATAACGCAGGTTAAAATTTTAGCAACTTTACAGCTGATGTGGACCTGCCTAAACTAAATCTTAGACTAAACTAAATCAATAATAATATGAGATACAAGTATGATACAATTTCAAATTATATAAAATAGTAAACCAATAAAAATTTTAGTAATAATGAAAATCTGGTTTCATGTTATATATAACATTACCTCCCTTCCTGAAATTAATATTCATGATAGTTTGCTTGGATTGTTTTAAGTTATATTTAAAGATAGATGAATTTGTCGAATCTTTAAGATTATCTGGTAGTGCATTCCATGCTATGGCAGATCTGTGAACAAAAGACCTACGACCCAATTCGGTTTCGAGCCTATTAAGTACAAGATTCAAAGATTTCCTTAGGTTATGGCTGTTAGAGTTCTTGGTCACCAAGTAATTAATTTCACGTAGCCCTAAATTATAATAAGCATTATGTGTAATAGTTAAGATACGGAACTGATAAAAATACTCCAAAGGCATCCAGCCAACCCTAGAAAGTATATCACTATCCTTAAAACTATTTCGTAGCTTGTGAATCAACCTAGTAGCTATGATGTGAATCATTTCCAGATCTTTGAGCTTGGGTCCAGACCCCCTGATCACAATTCCATATAGAACACTTGGAATTACAATCTGATACTAAAAAGTCTCCATGATAGATGTAGATAAAAAAAATTTATACGTCTCAACATTTTGGCATTAAATGCAGATCGAGTCGATGTAATATGCTGAGACCATGAGAGTTTATCATCGATTGTAACCCCAAGGCAATTGGTAGAGGACACATACCGAATGGTGTCCTCACCCCACTTCAGATGTTTCAAAGGACCTATGAAGGGGGTGGTACTTAAGATCGTTGCTTCGGATTTACCTTCATGTAAAAACAGTCTGTTACTACGGCACCAGGAATTAACCTGGTCTAAAACAGCCTGTAATGCTGTGGTTATGTCATCAACAGTATTCCCTACCACATATATTGTGGTGTCGTCAGCGTACATATAGACATCTCCACTGGTAATAGAGTCAGGGAGGTCATTAACGTAACATGCAAACAGTCTTGGTCCTAGCAAGGACCCTTGAGGGACCCCCGCTCTAATGGGGTTTCTATCAGATCTAGACTTATTTGCACTAGTCCCTTGCATACGGTTGGAGAGACAATCATTGATCGATTTCCACATATCACCTGCCAAACCAACAGCCTTGAGTTTCTCAGAAAGGATAATGTGGTCTACACAATCAAAAGCTTTGCGGAAATCAATGAATAAGACTCCAACCTTATGGCCTCTGTCCAGGGCACTCACCCATGACTCAGTGAGATGAAGGAGAAGACTCTCCGTTGAATAGCCCCTCTTAAATCCCCATTGTCTATCTGTAAGAATGCCATTAGATAACATATGATCATCAAATGAATTACATACTACTTTCTCAAGAAGCTTTCCTGGTGTACTAAGCAAGGATATAGGTCGATAATTGTTAGGATCCAAGCTATTCATTTCTTAAAAACAGGGGTAACTAGTGACTCCTTCCACTGCTGGGGAATTTACTACAATCCATGCTTTTTTTGAACACCTCCAACAGACCCTGAATAGCAGAGCCTTGTGCCAATTTAAGGTCTTTAGGAAAAAATATTATCAGAGCCCACTTCTTTGTTTGGATTAATAGACTTTAAGACATCTCTAACTACATCCCAATTCAGAGAGAAATTCTCTATAGTGGGAGTAATTCTATTAATATAGCGAGTGGTATCTAAATGTACTGGATCTAAGTTCATAGTAAGATTATATGCAATATCAGTAAAATAGTTGTTAATCAAATTTGCTTTCTGCCTATCATGCTTTCCTGAGCATACTTCTAACAGCGTTTCTTTTAGCTCTGTATATATCCCACTGGAGACTATCATGGGGTTTACCTTGAGCAGCTTTTAAACACTTGTATATTTGATTAATAGCCTTTCTAATTTCTGTGTTAATCCACAGAAGTGACTTGTGTCTGACCTTCACATTCCTTCGTTTGGTGTTGGACTCTATAATGTCTTTAAACATGGTTTCCCATAAGTAAACACTGTCCTCAACATCCTCTACAACAGACACAATATGCCATGGAGCTTCTTCAAAGTCCCTTTGGCACTTTTCATTATCCAGATCCTTATAGTTCCCCACTGTAATAAATTTAGGCTTTAAATTACTCCTCCTTGTAGAAAAAGCAGCATATATAAGGTGATGGTCTGATATGCCCAGGTCAATAGAACCAGCTAAAACGTTTGATGCCTGCAATTTAGGGCTAACAATAATGAGGTCAATGAGTGACTTAGAGTTAGCTGTGATGCGTGTTGGTGATTCAATGATGTTAAAGTAGCCAAAGAGCCTAAGAATTCCTTCCATCCTGTTACAGTCAAATGGCACATCTTGATCTGTATCTGCAGCATTAGCTAAGAGATTACAGTTAAAATCACCTAATAATATCACATTCTTCCTCTTGACCCATATTTTATTAAGCAGGTTATGTAAGTCATTATAAAACGTGACTGATTTAGGTGGACGGTATAGACAACCAAGTAAAGTAGTCTGTGATCTTATGGTAATATTAATCCAGGCAGCCTCAAAGTCCTTATGAATGTTCCACTTTAGGTCTTGAAAAATGTTCAAATTGTCGCGATAATATATTACCACACCACCGCCTCTCAAGCTATTTGATCAATCTCTTCTCACCATATTATAGCCATATGTACATTCTTAATGATTCATTTGATATGTCTTCGGTCAGGTGGGTCTCGGTAACGCCCAGAATATCGAATTCAACTTCTTTTAATAGGAATTGGATGTCAGTCAATTTATTAACAAGACCATTGATATTTATGTGTCCCATCTTTAAGTTCTTATTGTTACCCATCGTAGTCTTTAGTGTAGTGAAAACATCTTCGTCAGGTTCAGACACTGAGTCAACATCAAGGTTTGAATCAAGAAAATTGATATCAGCAAAGGGGAGAGTCCTTAGTTCACAGGAAGGGCAGTTCCGGTAAAAATGATCGAGGGATTGGAGCTTGTCGTTATTCACTTGGGCTAACTCTTCCACACTTTATGTGGCACCAACGGAGGCAGATATCACATTCAATTGCAAGGTGAGTTTTGGCGACAGCTCTCTCGCAGAGTGGACACTTAGAGTTATCATTTGACGCAGTTGAGACGACGGTCCTTCGTCGTACTGAACCTTGTTCTGCGCTGTTACCATTGTTGGAGGGACCAGGATTAGGATTAATGTCGCCACTAGTGGTAAGCCTTGTCAAATTAAAGGTACTAAATGAGGTAGGATAAAAAGAAACCCGCGTTCAGAGGAACCTTCTACCTTGACAGCGATGATACATGCCACGTGGAGGAAATGTCGCCAGACTCAGACCGGAAAAATTCCTTCGCCAGCTCATAGTACATTCCAAAGCAATACCACGCAATTCTTTGGCTTCACCGAGGGTTTCGACATCGAAAAAGGAGCTGTGTAAGTGAAATTGAACCGAAAAAAAAAAAAAAACATATAAAGTGACGGAGCTCCAAGGAACACGTTCGACCGCCATGACTGACCGCTGACTCCATCAGTGTTCTTACGTTCCTTACGAGGAAAAAGCTTTCTAAAACCATATACGAAGATGGTCTATAAGGTAATACACTCACACATAGCGCATTTTTGCTTACGACAATCAAGTTCAAACCTCAAATGTGCGCGGACACCATGCGATGAATCAAATCATTTGAATGGCTTGGATTGGATCAACGGTTATCAGCGAGGTGAGTCTTAAATGTATCGTAGACTGTTGTGCTGCTGTAGCTGAAAAAAGTTTATATCACATAAAGTTTTTCGTTCCGCTTAGAATGTTATTGTCTCTATTGCATACGTTTTGGTATTTTCTACTCACCGGCCTTGGCCGTAGAATATGCACTGAGTGGAGCACGTGCTTAGACACTGTAGCTGCGTCACTGAAATCTAATGCTGTACTGCATGATCTCCTTTACCCCATATTTGCGCTTTCGTCAAAATGTTGTATTCTGCTCTTGTTGTCGGTTTAGTATGATTGCCTAATGAAAAGAACCGTATACATGTATTTAATTTTTCTGTGTTTCACATGTTGACCTGCAGGACTCAGAACACAGAAATGACTTTCCTTCTCATTCTGAATGTTCAAATTTGTGGGCCTCTTTTAAAATTTTTAAAATTGTCAGAAGCTTAAATTGTAGAATGAGCCATATGTGAAAGGCATTGTATTCATGTGGTCCTTTTTATCAATATTATTATTATTATTATTATTATTATTATTTTCTGTGAAATTCTACATTTAATCTTAATTGTTTTTCTCAATTTTTTGACACAGAAAAAAAAGCACGTTTTATATACTATATGAAGGAACCATTATTGGTCAGGTATGTTTTTACCTGTTATAAGCTTCATATATTATCCCATCTTAATCCTTGTTCTCTTTATTCCTTTTCTACATATATACAGCTATACATTCTGTTCAGAATAGTATGCTCACTGTGGTAACAGAGTAGAAGTTTGTTATAATAATTATAATTTACATGGTCATGTCGTTGAAGGATGGAAGGACATGTTTTGAATTGGTGTGGTATCAAGCCATTTTGGCCAGTAAAAATTGAGGAACTGAGTGCTGAAAGGGCCTTTGTGGATAAATTTTAACAACAGCTTAACCAATCAATCTACAGTGTAGTACATGTACCCAAGACGTTCTTCCTTAATGCACACAAAGAACATTAAGTTCAGCTTCCACCACATTTGCTCTCCTTTTTTTTTCTCACGGTCAGCACAAGTGTGAAAAGTGTTGATGGGCCTGCATGACTTCTGCGGTTTGCAGATGGATTGCTTTTTGCCTTTAAAGTATGGCTCTAACCAGACTGTCCTTAAGGGATTTTCCTTTGTGATATGATATGACTGGAGGCTCTGTAAAGATTTTTCTCAGTTGTAGTTGATTCTGTATGGGGAGAAATTCCAATGAGTATCCTCTTAATAGATAGGCAGAGCCGGGTAATATTGCGTTACAAAGAGCAGTATTTTCTTATGTGCATTCTCGTATCTTTGTTCTAGTGACGCTTTCCTGTCAGTGAATTTGACTTCAGAGACGTGTTTCCTTAGAACATTAGCTGAGTACCCTCTATTCTTAAGGCGTCTCTCAAAGTTTCTCATATTTTCCTCAATAGTTAATTAAAAGGAATTAAATTTTGTCCTCAGAACCCTAAAAGCTTCCCCTTTGATAAAGCCTTTGGTGATGCCTGGTGGGTGACATGAGTAATCGTGTTAGACATTTCCATGTTAGATGCAAACAAATCATCAACAGTAAGCGTGATTTCTGCCATGATAGAAATAAAGTGCTAACGAATAACAGATTTCAAATCCTGTGTTCATAACTTCTCTAGACACTTGTTTCCCTTTACGGTATATAATTTTTATGTAGTGTGTATATTTTAGGTCCAATGATACTGAAGGGACAGTGTTTGAGTGTTTGGAGGGTATCAAAATCATGCATCGTAAAAGTAGGATAAACTATGATTATGTAGAGGTTATTGCCTGGAACATTTCCTGTTGTCAAAGTGTTGTTTTTACAGGATAACAATAGAGGTGTCAAGTTGGTCACAATTTGGATTTTTGCCTTTCAATTTTGAATGTTTTTATTCAATAATAATGCAAGTCAGTGTTTTGCACTTTGTACCACATGCAAAAATATTGCACTAATCAGGTGCAAGTCAGCAAGTGTGGTTGTTATAATATCGTGTAAAAATGTCCCTATTTCAATTATTCTGGCATAAATACATGTACAGTTTAACCTTCACTTCAATATTGTTTCACCACTTTGTAAATACTCCATACAATGTTAAGCCTATGGTAGGACAAGTACAGTATTTAAAATCTAAAGGTCAACAGTGAAGGCAATGCAGCAACTCTGGTCAATAACCCAGAGTTTGTATTAGAAGCCGGGACCCAAGTACCGGCTCCCATCTACATTGCAGGGAATACCCGTCTTTTTTAGATACAAAATTGAAAGCTCTCCCCATCAAAATAATATACTCAGCGTACCTGGCTACTCCACATCAGGTTCCCTTTTCCTTCAAAATTTAATGAAGATCCTGATAACCTAATATCTGAAACTGTTAATTTCTTTCCAAATGGAAACAAAATTGGTACATGGGACACTGTAAAATTAATAATGTAAGATACATTTATGAGAATGGTGTGATCTATTATGGGATGTAATTTGATTACCGTATGTATTTACCAAATCAACAATTATTATTTTCTTTGTGGGCCCTTATCTTATCTTAGGATGTTGATGTGCCCCCTTCCCCTCCCCTCCCCCTTACTTGAAGGTGTAGGTCTGCCAGCTAGTGTCGTGTGGTTTTAGAGTTTCAATGTTCGACTGTATGCTCTTTTGTTGCCCTGAAATGTCTTTTTTTGTTACCAATACACCTGTACTTGATTACAACTAGACTTGCTGTGCCCTAATTTGTAGATTGTGTATTGAAATTTTACTCTTTGAAAGTACACTTCTGCTTACGAAAACATCTCAAGACATTTTGTATGGAGTTGTTTTAAAAGTACATGTACACAGTATGTATCATCTATTGTTTCATGCATGCATTTTTCTTACATCCACCATGGTTTTCTCCTGCAGGGAATGCTTTTATTGCCATGTTACATGTGCGTCTGAAAGGAAGGCTATATTGATTGGCATTCATCATGAGATAAACATGTTGTCTGCCAACAATTCAATAATTATGCGGCTCACAGCTACTCAGGTACAAGCCCTGGTTCTTTGTAGATTGAAAGGACGGGAGTGGGGCATTGTCAACTTTTCCAGGCTCTCAGATATTTGAGGCAAGTGAAGAGTGAAACACGAATCTTCGCTCGTTCTCGTGTGCTCACCCCAAACTTGTTAGCCAGCCAAATTTCAGAAAATGTGCCTAACCTTTTATTCACAGAGCTAATTGAGTGTGTAGAAAAAATGTTTTACATTTTGAGTCAGTGAGTAAAATCCTATGGTGATACCATTTACATGAAACCTCCTCAGTAGTGTGTTTTTATGACACTATTCGTTTTTTATGTACTGTATTTTGCAAATTGAAAATTAGGATTTTTTCGAAACATTTCCATATCACAGCTGGCCACTGTAGGAGTGAAAGGGTTAAAAATCACAAAACCAGGCCCTAATCTACTTGAGTGCAGTATAATTAAGAGGTGGGCTCTATTGACGTGCAATTAAGTTGAAAACAGAGCAGTGAAGTTTGTGGCATATTATGATAATATTGTTGTTAGTAACAAACTTCCACATTTAAGAATTTGCTGTGATTTTAATTTCAAATCAATCTCAAATCAAGCACTCCTTAAATATTCCCACAGGTACTTATGCTACATGTACATACATGTATGTATAAACCTATGTAGCTTTAGCTTTACTGCACTCACTGCAAATAGGTTAGTAAGAAATTGGAATTTACTTTAATTCACCTTTTGCGCCTGCTTTATCTTGTTGCAAAGTGGTCTTAAACTAAATAGGGCCATTTTTCTCAAACATCCTGTAGTATGTTAAATGGTAACTAACACTGCAGAATTTTTTCACCATTTATTTCAAATTATTGGATTGAGAGACAACATTTCTACATCCTTCATTTTGTTCTACGTTAATTAAAAGGGTACATAAGATTTGCAGAAATTCTGCAGGCATCGTTTTCAAGCCGCTAGACTGAGATGCAGAATTTCTGCATTACACAGTTGTTGCAGAAAAAAGTAGCGAATCTAGCGGAAAATAAGATTTGCAGAATTTCTGCATCCAACTTTTTTAAGCCGCTAGGCTGAGATGTAGAATTTCTGCATCATACAGTAGTTATAGGGAAAGTAGCGATTTTAGCGGAAAAGAGATTTGCAGTATTTCTGCATCCAGCTTTTTCAAGCCGCTAAGCTGAGATGCAGAATTTTCTCATCATACAGTAGTTATATAGGGAAAGTAGCGAATTTAGCGGAAAATAAGATTTGCAGAATTTCTGCATTCAACTTTTTCAAGCAGTTAGGCTGTGATGCAGAATTTCTGCATCATACAGCAGTAATAAGGGAAAGTAGCCAATCTAGCGGAAAGTAAGATTTGCAGAATTTCTGCATCCAACTTTTTCAAGCCGCTAAGCTGAGATGCAGAATTCGTGCATCATACAGTAGTTATAGGGAAAGTAGCAATTTTAGCGGAAAATAAGATTTGCAGAATTTCTGCATCCAGCTTTTTCAAGACGTTAAGCTGAGATGCAGAATTTCTGCATCATACAGTAGTTATACGGAAAGTAGCGAATTTAGCGGAAAATAAGATTTGCAGAATTTCTGCATCCAACTTTTTCAATAGGCTGGGCTTTGATGCAGAATTTCTGCATCGTACAGTAGTTATAGGGAAAGTTGTGAATTTAGCGGAAAACAAGATTTGCAGAATTTCTGCATCCAGCTTTTTCAATCCGCTAGGCTGGGATTGCAGAATTTCTGCATCATACAGTACATGTAGTTGTAGGGAAAGTAGCGAATTTAGCGGAAAACAAGATTTTCAGAATTTCTGCATCCACCTTTTTTTAAGCCTTGCAGAATTTCTGCATCATTCATTTGTGTTAGAGATACAACAGTAGAATGTTTCTGCAGTTTTTTGACCTGTGGGCAAAAATAGCTTTTCCTTACTGCAGTTTTTAAGCTATTTTTTTGTGTCCGTGTATTACCCGTAGTTTTTAAATGTAGATTTTTAGCTTTAAAATGAGTGCAGAGTAAATATGGTCTATTAAAACAACTGTTTAAGATTGTGGTTTTGTTGTGTTAATAGGTTATCACTCCAACTAATGGTATTCCTGCAGTAAGTGTTTTAAGTTGTTATCGGAAATCACGTTTTCTGCAGTGAGAAAAAGGGCTTTACAGACGGAATTTTGTATTTTGGAAAAACCCATTTTAGTTTGGAACGCGTTGTTATTGACACCATATTAACTGGGGAGCAAACACGGCTAATATTGCATTAATTGTATTGGATTTTGACAAACTTTGAAATGCTTTATCATGGCTACAATGAGGCGAATTTCCGCATCGAAAATGTCTTTCAAAAGACATTTGTTCTGACATTATTTTCATGAAGTATAAAAGAACAAATTCAGGCTACAACGACCGTAAACGAATTTTTAAGATTTCATACAAACCAGAACTTAACCCTCAAAATCTAGGGACTGTACATAGTTTGGATTACGCATGGGCTAGAGGAACAGCGTTTTTGTTTGTTTGTTTGTTCGTTTGTTTGTTTATTCAAGCTTGAAGATGCATTTTCTACCTTTAACCGTCCTCGAAGGCCAAGCGTCAGGTGAGTCGGGATAGGACGAAGACTTTACTGGCAAATTCGGGATTAAGGAAAGTTTTCAAGAGGGGCCGTCTTGTAAATCTTCGCTAATTTCAAATTTCCCGAAGGGCCGCCAAGCGGAGCACCATACCTATAGAAAACCGTCAACTGCTTTTCTCATGGTGAAAGCGGCTAGCGGTATTGCTCGTGGGCGCGCACGACGACGATGACGACGACGGTGGAGTTGCCCAATAATTAAAAATATCCTAATAATAACCATAATAATCCAACATTGCGGCCATACTCCACCTGACCCAGCTGGGTCCACAGCTCATCAGCTAGTTTGCAGCGTGCAACTTTGATATAGGACATCCGTGTCAAGGCCAACTGACAGCTGTCAAATCAAGGTTTCCGCTGACCAGTATCACGTGGCCATATCGCAGGCTCACGTTTAGAGCTCATATAGGTCAGCTGTTTTTTTGAAGTTGACCGCTGACCACGTACTAGTTTTCGATTAGATCGCAGGTTCAAGCCAGGTTAATTTAACCAAAACAAGACACCCAAACCAAAACGAGGCTTAATTTTCCGCGCGCTTTTTGCGGCTCGTAATTTCACATTCAGTTGGTTTCTTTATTTTGACCAAAACAACTTCATCTTCTTCGAAGTTTGAGAAGTTTGTCTTTTAATTCGCGTAAAAGGCATAAAAATCAATAACTAATTAACAGATACTCCGAAAGGTGAGTTTTTAAGTTGTAAAAAGGATAGCAAAACATTTGCCTCAGGAAACGCTTAAAACTTGGCTCGACTTGCATAATCGACGCCCGGATTGTGTGGTTGAAAAACAAAATGATTCAAGACTTCAAGGACTTTCACTTTACCGCGGCACCTCGCAGCTCACCAAGAAAGGTCACTTAACAGTTCACCGGCATTAATGGGAGGAACGGGGTAGCTCAAAGTTAGTGGAAGAAGTTCTTTCTTTGGACAAACCGTTTACTATTTTTCCAGATGCGTGTTTTAACTCAAGTGGATTCGTATTTTCAACCTCTACAACACAGGTGACTGAATTAAATGAATTGAAGCTTAACATTAAATGGTTTAATCGTTCTTATTTTTGTTCGGGAAAGCAATTTGTATTTTTTTCTCGACTGGATATAAATAACAATCATCTCTACTCGTTTTGCAAGCAAAGAAGTAGTTGAATTGTTTGTTTGTTGTTTTCATGCAAGCGAACGAGTGTTTTCACTCCGCTTGGCTGACTGTTTTCAGTGCTTTTCGAAGTCGGTGCCTCAACAGCATTAAAAAACTTTTGCCCCTAACTCATTAACAAGTAATCGCAATGAGTCCTCGTAAAATAAAGCATTCAGCCCAGGGTAAACAATCAAACACTTCATTCAACATCGTGTTGGAAGATAATTTAAAACGGCTTTCTATGTTTGATCCAGATGAAACATTTTCATCCAACATTTCGCTCTACGAACAAATGTTTGATCGTTTAGCCAACCCAACCAAGAAAGTGCACAGTCAGTAAAAAGCAAACCAAATGAAGAACGTGAAGATTTCAGCGATAACACGCAAAAAGTGTCCTGTGTACTCGGTTTGTCTTGTGTTTGGTCAAACATTTTTTGTTTTCCTGCTAGCAGAGGTTTCTCGCCCAAGGAAATTTGTTTATAGGCTAGTCACCCAACGTTATGTTTGTCAAACACAATGTTCAGGAAAATGTTTGATCGTTTAGCGGAAGCTTTCGTATTACTTGTGTTTTGCGCAAAGAAGACAATTTCAGTAACTTCTGAAAACACAAATAATATCAATTCTTAATTTTTCTCGGCCCAGTGCGATTACCTATCCAACCATTCGTTTGTTTTCCTTTTTCTCTTTTCTCCGATATTTAAGCTTATGTCAAAATTGCTTAACTATTTTTATTAATTTTCTACGAAATTGTCACTTGTCTATTTTCCCTACCTTCTCCAAAGAAACCTAGAAACCTACGCATCGTCAGTGAATTTGTTTTCTTGTAATGTTTTGTTATTCTGTGGTTTGTGAATCGCGGTCAATTCCTGTTGACTGCTCTAAACACAAAATATTGGCGCAAGGAAAGCCATGCGAAGTTGCTCAATACCAGTAAATAAAATAATAACCATAGAGCTCCGCTTTTAGGCTTGGCTAAATCTATATATATATATATATATATATATATATATATATATATATATATATATATATGTTTTTTTTTTGTAATGTTTTTTAGCGTCAAACTGTTCGAGCTTTGGGACGTTTTGATCAGAAATCCGATATAATTTATAAGACGGCTGAACGCTTTGTCCGATGAAAGGCTGAAGCTTCAGGAACGTTTAAAGGAGATAGTACAGTATAAAGTTTAAGAAAACGAGCTATCACAAAACAAAATCGGAGTATTAATTTGATGGGCACTTAACCCCCAAATGATTTTTTTTTAAGAGCTTTGCTCCGCTTTGAAACGCATTGCGTTTCTTTTTGCTTTTACCAAAATCTAGACATTTTATGAATTTTATAGGCTGCACAAAATACGAAATCAGGCCACGTGACAAAGCTTCTGAGGGGCGTGGATTGACGTTACAAGCTGGCTCGCAACGCCAAGTCTCTCTAAACATGCATGTAAAGCAGTTTGTGACGTAATGTCAAGGATGGATCAACGCCCCTTCTGCCTCGGTCATGCATGTATCAAATCGTACATAGCTTTTGGTACGTTATGAAGTCGATACATATGTCCAAAACTGGAAATAATGGTTTGGGAATATATTTAGAAAGTTTTGTATTAGCGGGAAAAATATTTTGAGGATGGGCGCACTTTAACAGGCCATATGGTTCTGTCGATAGAAACACGGCTAAGCAACAGAAGACATTCCGCGCAATCGTTAATTGCTTGTTGGAGGCTGATAAGGAAAAGAATTAAACTATTGAACGCGTAATGACTTCATTTGCACTTATTTAGTGAATCTTCAATGGGTTCAGGGAAAAACTTTTAAGTTTAAAATTTGTTTTACCCCACCTTGCTTACCTAAAAATCGGCTGTCGCCCCAACTTACCGAATTTATTTCTTTATTTGATCTCAAGTCACCAACAGTTTTGTCCTTCTAAAACACTGGGTCTCTTCAAATAAAACTTTCATCAATTGTCATAATTCAACTCATCATTTCCTCTCTTCCTGACTCTGCATAAGCAAGTTGTTCTGTTTCCTTTTAATTGAGTGTGTTTCCTTTAAACTGATTCTTTGCTGCACGACTTAAGTTTTTCCTTGCGCATGTGTGATATTGGTTTTTATTAAGGCTATATGTTTGCGGCCGGAGAAAAAAATTACCTGGTCAGGACGACTATGTGGTATATATATATATGAAATTTTTAAAATGCTATCATTTACATATAGTTCTAGGTCACCTTGTCTATGTTTTATCCTTTCTCTGTGTAGTTCTCGAACTTTATTCCATCGCTACTGTGCTGAAGTTTAAATTTGGTCACCCAATATTTGTCACCACTTCGGCCTTGCGTCGCTACTCGCGTCACGGTGATGTTTGATGTTATCAGGTCAACTTGGAGCCACGGTTTTTCATCTTTCATTTTAGCTGTCCATCCTCCTCTTTCCCTGATAAGTTTTTGGTAGTGTAGTCTTGCCAGGCTAGCGCCTCAGAGGAGGCACTGACTTGTCCGTCAGAAATTGCACCACTTTCCATGCCGAGGTCTTCATGACAAGCTAAATAGGTTAGGCGAACAAGATTACATCATCTTATGGCGATAATCTACGTGTGAAATAATCTACGTGTGAAATAAAGAACAGAACTCATTTCCAAATGCCGCCACGAGAATAAGTTTTACTTAGCAAATTTTACAATCCGCCAACAATAGAATCTTTATTTCACACGTAGTGCAGATCATCACACTAGCGAATTAATTAGCAACTCATCTTATTTGTATATAAGAAGGCATCTTCTTAGTTAAATAAAGTTCTGTCTGACGAGCGCTTAGGCGCGAAACTTAGAGTCACAGAGAAGCATATTGGATGACACAATTATTCACGCTTAACCCACATGGCCTTAACAAGAGGCGTGAATTTCGCTCTAAAAATCGCATTAATTACAACAAATGACTTGCCCATTTCACATGTTCTTGCTTGGTAAATGAATTGCTTCTTGTCCAGGTTATGTAATTGCTTTTGCGTTCAAGGGCTCCGTTGGGGGATTCTGTTATTTTTGTTTGAATTTTGCCATTCAGGGGCCCTCAGTAGGGAACTTATTACATTGTTTAAGGGCCCTGCCTTGGGAATTTGTTATGACACTAATCACGATTGTTCAGAGGCCCCTTGCGTGGAATTTGTTACGTTGAACCGGTTACATAACTTCTGTCACTCACCTTTTCTGTATTTGTTAATCACCTGACTTATATAAGCTAGGACCTCAGACTAGCACAACCATTGTAAATAGTTTTTAGTTCTTAGTTTTTAAACGTTTTAATCTGAAGAAGGCTGAACAGCCGAAACGTCATTAAATTCGTCAGATCAGCTAGAAGTTCGCCCCACTGTCCTTATTTCTTATTTATCTACACATTCACGTGGTGGCATAGTATCCTTCGGATCCTTCTGCTGGGAGTCCATTGTTTGTGTAAACCTCCTTATTCTGCCTATACAAAGGACAGACCTGTATTCAAGTCCATATGAAACGAGATTGAGTAGAAAAACATTGTTATATATATATATATATTTTTTCTTTTTTTTTTTTTTTTCATTTCAATACAGACAATGCCATGATATGCAGTACTGTAGGGATGGCTATAATTATCATCATTACCTTCCATATCTATGTCATCGCTACTGCCACCACCAATAATTATACTTCTCCCAGTACTAGCACTGACACTGACACTGACACTGACACTGGCACTACCACGTCCTTTAACTTTAGGAATTCCACTATTACTAGAAGGAGCACTACCTCCACATTTTAAAACTGATCGTTGCTGTAATTTTTATTACAATTATCGTCGTCATCATCAACACACCATCATGGGCATGAATTAAGTGTTATTGCCACTCTTCCTCAATAAAGTCGCAACCTACAACTTTATATCTTCCAGACCCCTCTTAAATCTTAGACCATTGAACAGGGGTTCCTTGTGCAAAGGAGCAACATTGGCCTTTAAATGAGTGTTTTTACGCCACTTTCGTAGAAACCATTTGCCGCCTGCTGGGAAGCTTTAATTTTATCTCTAGATCTCCCTACCGTGTATATTTTAGTAATGCATCTGAGGTGGCTTAAAAGGATATCGCATACAAGATGCCAGACAATTAGTTCCTCCTTCTCACGCGTTCATGAGTTGAAAAAGGCTTCTTCGTCAGTTCGCATATCCCCAACCAGCTTCTTGGCACCTTGTGTAATTTTAATTTTAATTTAAGCATGGGAACTGGAAACAAAAAAAACATTATTATTACCTTGACAGCCGTACAGCTCCACCCTAATGGATATCACTCCATGCCAGGCTGTTGGTCGAAAACGGAAATAGCGTGCCCTGACCGGTGGATGAAGTTCTTGATATTTAACGGTGCCTTGATCAGTATTTCCATCAAATTCCTAAGGCAAAACCACGGAACAAAGATTAACAGCCTGCAATGTTATAGAAACAAACCCAATTGCAAAGAAACCCTATCTATTTCTAGCAGTATACAAGCTCATCCAAAGGCCAGGTTTTCGGGATCGTGGTTATAGGGAAAGCGCTGCACAAATAATGGGTATACAGGTCTTTATGAATGTTGTACGTTGTAAGTATACAAGGGTAATTTAGGAAAATATAGGGTCCTGAATACGGATCAATACGCCAAGACGCATCAGTACCCGTATACACTTGTGTACGGATTCCAGAAACTTGTGTATTTCCTAGGGACAAAGGCATACAAAATATATACCGATTATTACACAGTCCATATATACATGGCCATATTAACATGTTTTGTTTACGGGCTGTTTAATCGCAGCATAGCTTTCATTCTTGTTGCATTTTAAGAGGGAAAGTATTGTAGGTTTTGTCCTAGTCATATGCCGTTGCCTTGGTACTACAGCGATTTGCATGGAACCTCTCCCCTAAGAGTTTGCTATGGTATAATAGCGGAGCACCATACCAATAGAAACCCTTGAACAGCTTTTCTCATGGTAAAAGTGGCTAGCGGTATCGCTTGTGGGTGCGTACGCACGACGACGACGACGTAGTTGCACAATAATTAATAATATCCTAATAATAATCATAATAATCCAACATGGCGTCCATACTCCACCTGGCCCAGCTGACCAGCTAGTTTACAGTGTACGTCTTTGATACTGGACGTCCACCTTATAGCCAATCGACACCTGTCAAAACAAGGTATCCGCTGACCAGTGCCACGTGACCATATCGCGGGCTCAAGGTAAAGCTTCATCGAGGTCAGCTGTTTTTTTTTAAGTTGACCGCTGACCAGGTACTTTCTTTCCATTGGATCGCAGGCTCAAGCCAGGTGTGGGACACCCAAACCAAATCGAGGCTTTTAAATTTTTCGCGCGCTTTCTGCGTCTCGTAATTTCAGTTGGTTTCTTCATTTTGAGCAAAACAACATCTTCTTCGATCGAAGTTTGTCTTTAAATTCGCGTAAGAAGCATAAAAATCAAGACCTTGTCAAAAGATACTCCGGAAGGTGAATTTTCAAGTGATGAAAGATTTTTCTCAGGAAAAACAGTATAATTCAACGCTACAAGGGCTTTCACTTTACCGCGGCATTTTTTTTATATATATATTTTAATTTTTTATTTCATGTTCAAAATTTCTTACACATACTCACTGTAAATACTTACGGATACATACACATATGATGCACGGAGGGCCTTTTTACAGATATTGCACATATTCTTATTTAAATTATGGCAACAAAGAGCACAGTGCGAAATTGTAATTACATTAATTTTCAATATAATTGCCCCATTTTCTAAGATGGGTGGGCAGTTTATTAATAGATTTGGCAACCATCGTTTCAAGTTGGTAAATCATCTTAATCTTAGCGTTTAATATTGTAATGGATGGTTTGGTCTTGTTACATCTGCAAGAATAAATATATTTTTTCGCAATCAACAAAATATGGTTCACAAACAAATCTTCTATACACTCCATTATACCAAACATTATGTCCTTATTAGAAAGAGGTCCAATTTCAATGTCCTGGTTGGCCATCCATTTTATAACTTCTGCCCAGAATTCCTTGGTGTAAGGGCACGTTACAAAGATATGCTCGAGCGATTCGTCTGCTTCTCCGCAAAAAGAGAAAGCTGGGGATGAAATTTTACCAATTTTTCTAAGGAGGACGTTCGTGGCGAGACATCTGTGGAGAAGTTTATATTGAAATTCGCGCTATTTGTGTCCAAGACAACACGATGTGGCAAAGTGTAGATTTTTTTCCAATCTAATTCATCAGATACAAATTGAGCATTGTATTTGAGTTGAGCTGTAGGTGGAGTAATGTTTCTATTTCGAATTTCCTTATAAATGATCCTCGATACAGCTTTGCTAAGTAAGACATTTTGACCATTTAAATATAACTGACTCTGATTTTGGAAGTTAAAGGACTCAATAACAGAAGGATTACACGTTTTTAAGAAATTACGCCATTGAATTGGAAGATCTTCAATAACACATGTAAGTTTGAATGCGTCTAACGGAGAGATATTCAATGCTCGTAGCTTGTATTTCGTGATAAGCTTTTTATCTTCAGAAATCAGGTCCCCTATTCTAAGAATACCTATATTTGCTAATCTATTGTTATATACAGACTTACCATCAATACAAATAGCTTTATTATTCCATAAAATTATTTTAGAAAGATCCGTGTCTGTGGGGTTTTGTGCGGTACCTTTGTTTGCTACAGAGCACTCTGCGAAGTATTTGACGCATTCTTCATAAAACGTTGGAATCTTGATGGACAAGGTTTTTACATCAAAGTCACAACATAAGATAAATTTACCGCCAACGGGTTTTAAATAGTGTGAATGATATATGAAATGAATCATATATGAACTGCGGAAATGAAATCAAATGAAGAATGATCCTCGCAGTTGTGAATTTTTGCATAAATTGCGTTCACAGTGAGGTAAATTAAATAAATAGAAGCTTAACATTTGGTTTAATCGTTGTTACTTTTGTTCAGAAATGAAACTTGTATTTTTCTATCGAATGGATGTAAATAACAATAGTCTGTACTCGTTTGGACGCAAATAAGTAGTTGAATTGTTTGTTTGTTTCGTTGTTTTCTTTGCAGGCGAACGAGTGTTTTTACTTGGCTTGGCTTGGCTTGCTTTGCTGTTTTTCGACCTTGGTGCCTCAACAGCGTTAAGAAACTTTTGCCCTTATCTTATTAACACGTAATCGCAATGAGTCCTCTTAAAATTAAGGATAAAAGGCGGAAACTCAAGCTCGAATAAAAAAAAAAAAAGCCGATCAAATGCATGTGCATGTGCACGTCTTAAAATCTGAAATAAAGTTGTCAAAATGCTGTCAAAAATGTCAAAAACCAGCGCGCTTCACTCGTCATTTGAAAAAATTTTTTGATATTCGTCGAAAGCGGCCTGTAAACAACAATTAAGTTTCGCCGTCTATAAACATGTCGTCTTAGTTTGTTTGAACCGGTAAGAATCAGCGTTTGGATGTTGAAAACAGTGAAATGGGTCGACTGGCTGGCTGGCTTTGATAAATTTTATCTTGGACGGGACTGCGAGAGAAATGCTCGTGTGGTTTGGCAAGCGCTTTCTTCGTTAACTGGATGATGTTTTGCCACTGAGAATCATTAATTGAAGAAGGTTCTTCGAAAGACATGAGAAGTAACAGTAAAACTATCAAAGCACTTTGGTGTTTTGTGTCAGCCAAGGAAAGATTTCTTGGGAAATGGCTCTATTATTCAGCTCTGTCGCGTTCGAGTGATTGCTGCCTCAGTGATTCCTGTTGACTGCTCTAACCGATCAGGTGCAGACCTCTTTTTTGTCTTTTCTACGGACATTTATGTCAAAATTTGTAAGCAATTTTTCCAGCTAAAACCAAATATTTTTGTTACTTGTCTAATTTCTCTACCTTCTCCAAGAATCTTTGAAGACATTACTCGTATTGTGCTCTGTTTTCTTGTAATATGTTTAATTTGTTGTTCTGTTTTTTCTGAACCGCAGTCAATTCCTGTTGACTGCTGTAAACGATCAGTTTGTACCCTTAATTTTCTTTTCTAGGGGCATTTATGTCAAAATAAATACCGATTTTTCAAGCTTAATCAGAACAAACTATTTTTATTACCAGCTAGTCTTGTTTAATTTCTACACCTTCTCCTTCTTCGAGCAAACACTCGCATCGTCCTTTGTTCACTTGTAGTGTTTTTTTTTATCCGCTTTGAATTCCTTTACGGTTTCATCTGAAAGTAGTTACGATTCAAGAATGTCTGTCTTTCTTTCTACAAACGTTTGCTATCGAAAACCCTTCGTTTTCCCTGCTGCTGCTCAATTGTTTTGGACACAAATTAAACTGGCCCAAGTAAAGCCATGCGAAGTTGTTCAATGAGAGTGTGCAGCTCCGATTCTAGGCTTGGCCTGGCTAAATATATATATATATATATATATATATATATATATATATATATATATATATATATATATATATGCTACATAGCAGACTGGAATGGTGTTCTATCGAACATCATGCATGCACTTTCTTTGAGCAGTTTTAAGTCCTATCTATTGCGTTATTTGTGTCAATTTCAAATCAGGTGTGGCTTCTGCTTGACAAGTATGTAATTTAATTAGGTTAGCTTTGGATTGTATTTCAATTTTACTTCTTAATTTTTGTCTCAATCTCAAATCAGGGGTGATTTGTAAGAGACAAGTACTCGATTCAATTTGATAAGGTTAGCTTTGGGCCACGTTTAAATATCACCTCTTAGTTTTTAGAATGTGTCATATTAGATAATATTTTTTGTATGGGAATTTAGTTTGTCCCAACTTTTCTCCAGTCAACCACTTTTTTGTTTTGTATCAGCTTAGTTGTATTCGCATGACAAAGTATTACTTAACTTAAAACTTAAAATTTAACTTAAAGTAAGCTCTTTCTCATCAATGTACACATCCTTTGGACTTCCTTCTCCTGCGTACAGTCTTTCAATTAATTTTATTAGTAGGTTGTCTCACCAATCTTGTGGGATGTTTGGATGACAATTGGCATTAATGTTCAATGGGATTTCTGATGTTTGATGAAGTATGTTGTGCAATTTCAAATGTACATGGAGAAATGTGAGACTAGTCCTTATCTTTCTTGCAAAATAGAAAATCAAGTTAAGATGGCTAACACGGATTTCCAGCACGTTTGCTTTGATGAATCATTACCTTAAACCCTCATACTACATTGTTAGGAGTATCAACCAAATGTACTAGATTGTTAGTGGTATCAACCAAATGCCCAATATTTTATTATCAAGTTGCTTGATCGTGCATTTGGCTGGCCAGAGCAGCTGGATTTCTTTTTGAAAACATTGTAGGTGCATTGATTGATGAGCTTAATGTTAGCAAACAGTTTTTTTTAGTAAGGTCAAAAAGTAATTGATCAAAAGAAATATCTTGATCTTAATTCATATCATCTAAATATTTTCATTGATTTCCATGTATCTTTCTTTCATAATTTTTGTGAGGCATATATATCCAGATGATATACAATTTCTGATTTCCGACTGTCTCATGGGAGGCAGTGGATAATTGAAATTGCATTCATTATGAAGTGATGATCTGAATCACTATATATCTGATATGATACTGATTCAAAGGAGCAATCACCATGCAGGCTTCTCCAGTAATTTCTAGTGGCTATAAACCATAACTAAGTAGCCTACAGTTGAACGGGGAAACAGACCTGTCCTTAGGTATTGCTCTAAGATGTTAAGAAATGTTTTATTTTAAAAATTTATAGATGCAGACTAGCGTTGCAGGTTCTTTTTTACACAAGGTTTTAAAGATTCTTTTTAAAAAAACCTATGTCAATATTTTTATTTTGCTTTTTCAACATCTCCAAACTCAATTTGGAAAGGAATTTTTATTACCTTACTCAATAGAACACTTGTTTTTAGGAGGGGTGGGGGGATCAAATTCGTAAAAGGGGGTTTATATCTGCTAGCAGTTCTGGACTAGGGGGTCCGAATCTGATCCACAAGCAGATCTGGACTGGAGAGTGCAAATCCGCGGGGGGACTGACTCCACTGTGCCACTGGCTCAGATCACCTTTCCATACTATTTTTTACAGCATTGGCTCTGTAGCTTGAGTGAGTTCAGATGGGTGATATGACGAGCAGACTATATGTAAATGCCAGTAGAAAAAGAATGCTTTTGGACTTCCGCTCTTAGGCTTGGCTAAAGATATATATATATATATATATATATATATATATATATATATATATATATATATATAAAGAAACTGTAAACTTCTGTGTCGAATGATGATACTAAAAACAATGAAAATCCAAAGTCTTCTGTTACTTTGCTTTTGCGCTACGCGTTTCACCGCTGTTGCGGCTCTTTGCTATGCCTGAAGAGCCGCAACAGCGGTGAAACGCGTAGCGCAAAAGCAAAGTAACAGAAGACTTTGGATTTTCATTGTTTTTAGTATATATATATATATATATATATATATATATATATATATATATATATTAGCTCCGAAGCCGGTTGATAAAATGGAACGAATAATTGCCTTGTGGTCGTCTGGTGTAAAAGAGACATAAATTGCAGAAGTTGTTGGATAATCGCCACAAACTGTATTCAATATTCTTCAACACGGGACGTTTTCTTGTTGGAAGGAACGAGCATTAAGAGTTCTACTTCCGACGTCGCTGAATTTGTAGAACACTGTAAAATAACTTAACCTAGTACTTACAACTCAGAAATTAGGCAATTCAATCAATATTCATCAATGTTTCCAATGACACATCTTTGTATGAACTATTATTTCTTCGTCGTTTACGCCTTGAAGAACTGGAATAGCTTTTTTCACGCGATCAAGAAGCTCGTTGTAGTTGCTGAGTGGCTCCTCAATGAAGAAACTCGCAAATCTATCCTAAAAATACTGAAGCAGTACTTGAAAATCTTAGCAAGTCGTAACCACGAGGTACGAAATGAACTGAGCAACTTGCTCGTGCCGGTTGCAACTTGCTCCACTCAAACTGTCAATCAATTACCAATGTTGCGGCGGAAGTTTGCAACGCTGCCGTCAAAAGAACATCTGATTTGACTGTAAGAAAGCAAATATTTTCCCTAACAGTTAGGAAATACATCCTAAACTCTAATAATTGACGTACAGTCAAGATCAATATATATTCGTGACTTTCAATATGGCGGCGTTTGTTTACGTTTTTCCACGCGTTAAGGTTTGGCAAAATTTGCGACGCATCGAGGTTTACAATGACCTCAATATTTAGTAAGATGGCCCTTCATTTTCATGGCATTGTCTAGTCGATCAGGAATGGAGTGGTAAAGATTGCTCATCTATTCCCAATCGACCTGCTGCCACACACTCTGAATCGTATGGAAGAGGTCATTGTTGGGCACGATATTTGTCGTGGATTTTTGTAACTGTCTCTTGATGTAGAGCCAGATATTTTATATCATATTCAAATCTGGAGACTGTGCTGGCCACTTCATGAAGGTTAATTACGCTTTCGTCTTTGTAATTTTCCACAGCATGAGCTCTGTGAACGGGAGCATTGTCATCAATGAACAGGTACTCATTATCTTCGAAATACCAGACTATTACTGGCCACAGTTTATTTTCTATGATGTCAATGTACTTAGTGAAGTTAATATTGCCTTCTACAGCAGCCAAAGTTCCAAGCCCGTCATAGCAAATACATCCACAGATCATCAAACTTATCTTGCTTTCAGGGCAAGGACACGTAAGGTGTGGATTGTATTTTTCGTCGTCTTTTCGCCATTTGCAAGGAACACTATATGAATTTTGTCGGAGAATATCACTTTTCTCCAGTACTCGTCTACTTTTCGCTCTTTGCAGAAGTCGACTCGCGTTTTGCGATTTACTTCCCGAACCACCACTTTCTTTTTCGCTGACCTTCGTTTATATCCTTCTGAGTGCAATACCCTTGGCACAGTTATCTTGCTAAAATTTTGTACTTTGCGCTCGTTAAGCTTTGATGCAATGTTCTGTCATTTTCTCGTCTGTTCGCTTTAACCAGACGAAGTAAAGCTTTTCCATCTCTGTTTGCGAATTTCTTTTTCCTTCCACCTCGCTTCAAATTCTCCACTGAGCCAGTCTTTTTGTAGTTGCGTAGAACGCTTGTGATAGTCGTTCCTGGAATCTTAAGCAGTCTTGAGAGTTCAGCTTTGTTTTTCACCGATTCTGACAGTGTAACAATCAATTCCTTCGTCTCTGTGGTTAGTTCAACACTTTTTTGGCCCATAGTATTTTGAATAATATTTTTCAAACAACAGCATAAAAAATTATCAACCTTCGCATAAACAAAACTCGACGTCTCTACGGTTAGGAAAAGCAAGGTGATATGTCTGAAGCAAACTGGTTGTAATTACTTTCTGTAGACACCTTTGCAGCAGTTTTTAGACCTTTTTGTAAGTCTCTTCTTTGTTTGTATTTTCAGTGATTTTTCCCACTTAGTAACACAAAAGACGCGGCCTGTCTCAGGTTTTCGCGCACTTAGTGTGCAAACGCGTGTGAAAATTTTGCGCGTCATTTTCGAAAGTGACGAATAATTATGTCCTTCGACTGTAGCTTTTGGTGTGCGACTGCCAAAGGTTTTTGTTTAAAACGAAATTATGGTTTGATATCAGTATTTTTACTGCAATCTTTACTCAAGTTCTTGTCAGAAACGTTTACAATTCTATCATTTACAAGTAGTTTAAAATCACCTTGTCCATGGTTTGTCCTTTCTCCGTGAAGTTATGGAAATCCACACCATTGTCACTATACTGTAATTTATACTTGGTTACCCACTCGTCGGTATCACTTCTCCCTTAAGTTGCTACACGTGTGACAGTGACGTCCAGTTTCAGTAAGTCCACCTGTAGCCACTGATTGATATCGTCTTTCTGAGCTGACCATCCTCCGGCTATGCCTGGAGCGTGTGTGAAGTTCAGTGGTCCCTGGCTACCAGAACTATCAGCATGGTATGCTGAAGAGACGCTAATTTGTCCGTCAGAGATCGCACCATTTGCCATGCCCAGAGCTTCTTGGCATGCTACTTGAATTAAAAATACCGGAATTAATTTGGAAATGTTACGAAATCTCAGTAGTTTGAATTCAGTAGAATTGTCCCTAATTTATCAAGCTCCTTTTTAAGTGTGAATTCTCGGCCCATTTAAACTGATTACCTTTTGTTCTCATTTGAAGGATTTGCTCCATACCTTGACCATTTTGAGTATAAAAAATGTTGTCAGTTTTGTTTTTGGACTTTATGTTGAAGAAAGCGAGCTCAAAATTGTACATACTGGGAGATATGGGGTCTCATTGGAGAAATAGCCGGGACGGTATTTTGTTGATGTGTGCTAATGGGAGGTGTCCTCTTTCTGGGGTGTCAGTAAGCAGTGGTTCATCTGTGAAACAAAGGATTACTTTCGAAGTCACGTAGAACTGATTTTATTCCCTACCGTTGCAAACAACACCATCTCCAGCGTAGCCAGCACTGCAATTACAATAGAACGATCAAGGCGTATTTAGACATTCTGCGTTTGGCGAGCAGTTGATGTAACCTTGAGAGGGACATTTATCTAAATCTAAAAGAAAGCAAATTTCATAATAAATATCATTGACGTAGTTGTTCGAAAACGGAATTCATCTTAACACTAGCTTCTTTGATGTAGTTTGAGGAAGAGGTTCGTTTGGGAAGTTGGACCATTGCCTGCTTGAAGTATCTTCCCCACCGTTGATTTCCTGTTTCACGTGCGCTTTTATGAATTCAGTCAAGCAGCATTGGACATAATTTTAGACTTGAAGGTTTTGTATGGTTAAAGCACTAAAAAGAACATGAAATATCACTGGCTTTGAAGCTCATATTTAATGACCTCCCAAAATACTGCGTTCCACCCACGTCCATAAATTTCCGATTTTTTTGCCTCACTTCTTGTCTTGTCTACATTTATATAATCACAATCACAATCACAATCATAATCATAATCATGAACAATTAAGCGATAGAGGACTTTTTCCGCGTTCACATAGCCTCACCTCAAAAGTTATGCAAACCCTTGACTGCGTCTCGGGTTTGCATAACTGTATCGAATTCTCCCAATCCCCCGAGCGTTTAGATGAGGCTATGTAAACACGGAAAAAAGTCCTCTATTGCTTTTATAAAACATTTCTAAAAAAATAATTCGACAAATGAAGAGAACATTTGTTTATTTACTTCTTCATTAAAATAGATTTTCTCAATACAAGCTCTGGACAATCCTATTTCCTACTAGCCAATCATAACGCGCAACATACAACACATGAACCAATCAGAATTCGCGTTATAAAAGTCAAAATCAAGTTGAAATTTTTTTGTAAGCCACATGAGAGCACCATGTTGATCGAAGCAATTTCAGCTTTGATTCCTCCGAAAAATACCGAACATTCGGGGAGAACTAGAAGAAATGTTCAAAATATACGAATCGGTAAGGAAAAATCTTCAAGATGAGAAGTTTATTTAAGCTGGAAATGAATGTCACTGTGCTTGACCACTTCTGAAAGTGGCGTGAACTTGCCCGATTTTGCAGCCCGAAAACAAGGTTGAGGAGTTGAATCGCTCATCGTGCCTTGTAAAGTTTTGCTGGATAGAAATCATAGCCCAAGCAGCGGATCCAGGTTGTGGTAAGCTTATATTTTTAAGTTGAGAAGGTCTCAGAGAAAATACATTTTACGCTTAATTTGACAACCAAAACACGGCAACCAATCGGTCGCGCAAAGTTTGATTTGAAGCATTTACAGTCTGTGGCATATAGTTTGATGTACATTTTTTTAAATAAAGAGTGTCTTATAGAGAATTTCATTGTAGTACTGAATGTAAAAATTACCTTGAAAAACGTTTACTGCCTATTTTGCTGCATATTTTGTCCCCTTAGCTTCGCTTTAGGTGGTCTACCTTACGATCATCGAGGCGGGCAAAGCGCTGTGGTTTTCCTTTTACTTTATTTCCTCGGGCTCACGGGGAAGAGATGGCTAAACCCCAAATCAAAATTTGGCAATTCTTTCTTCATTTCCTTAATACATGTACTTGAAATTGCTTTACGTGTCTTATAAAAGCTGTGAAATGTTTTCAAATTGTACCGGGAAACACAAACAGCGTGACGTCACAACCGTGTTTACATACTCTCATCTAAACACACCTATTGACCAACGAGTGTGCGCGTACTATCTTAAATGTTTTGTAAATAATTTTATAGCACGTTTATCCTATACACAATGATAAAAAGCGTATTACAACAATGCTAAAACGTAACAGTAGATAAAAGCTTGACCAAAACTGAAATAGAACACTATGTGAAACACTATGTATACATGCACAACTTTCTCCAATCTAAAAGCAAACCCAAAAGATACGTTTCTAGCGAAATTTTAAACGTATTCAATTTGCTTCTTACTGGTGTGTACAGGTAGTTTGTTTTATGCCTGATTTGCAGCCCGAGAACAAGGTTGAGGAGTTGAATCGCTCATCGTGCCTTGTGAAGTTTTGCTGGATAGAAATCATAGCCCAAGCAGCGGATCCAGGTTGTGGTAAGCTTACATTTTTAAGTTGAGAAGGTCTCAGAGAAAATACATTTTACACTTAATTTGACGACCAAAACACGGTAATCGATCGGCCGCGCAAAGTTTGATTTGCAACATTTACAGTCTGTAGCATATAGTATGGTGTACATTTTCGCGTACATTTTTTTTTTAATAAAGAGTGTCTTATAGAGAATTTATTGTAGTACTCAATGCAAAAAATACCTTGAAAAACGTTTACTACCTATTTTGTTGCATATTTTGTCCCCTTAGCTTCGCTTTAGGTGGTCTACCTTACGATCATCGAGGCGGGCAAAGCGCTGTGGTTTTTCTTTTACTTTTTTTTCCTCGGGCTCACGGGGGAAGAGATGGCTAAACCCCAAATCGAAATTTGGCAATTCTTCCTTCATTTCCTTAATAAATGTACTTGAAATTGCTTTACGTGTCTTATAAAAGCTGTGAAATGTTTTCAAATTGTACCGGGAAACACAAACAGCGTGACGTCACAACCGTGTTTACATACTCTCATCTAAACACACCTATTGACCAACGAGTGTGCGCGTACTATCTTAAATGTTTTGTAAATAATTTTATAGCACGTTTATCCTATACACAATGATAAAAAGCGTATTACAACAATGCTAAAACGTAACAGTAGATAAAAGCTTGACCAAAACTGAAATAGAACACTATGTGAAACACTATGTATACATGTATAACTTTCTCCAATCTAAAAGCAAACCCAAAAGATACGTTTCTAGCGAAATTTTAAACGTATTCAATTTGCTTCTTACTAGTGTGTACAGGTAGTTTGTTTTATAGATTAGGGACCGAGGATGAGCAAAAAAAAAAAAAACAAACAAAAAAAAGGCATGGCCCCAAAGTAATTTTAAGTATGAAACTAGTATCTCCGAAAGGCAGTCCTCCTTCAGAACGATGATTGTAGCGGGACTTCGGACCTTCAATCTCTTTAATAGTAAAAAAATCTATAAACTATACGAAATTTCACATGAAGTCAATGTAAGGAACACAGAACAAGCATTACGTGGATTTAGCGAAGCAGGTTGATCTAAGTCTTACTTAGGTTTTACTTCATAGGCACTTCAGATAGCATTTTAAATCTCAAAATTGACTCCTTTCATTTCTAAAACACCATAAACACATTCAATCTCTACTTACCGACGCAGCGGTCTGCTTTGGCGGACAAAGCATCGAGTAGCTACTTGGTCTTTTTTATATCTTCCTTTAGGCTCTCGGAAATTGGCGTATGATCCATTAGGCAAGCAGACCTTAGGAAGAGCTTTGAGTTTTAAAACCGGCGAATCATTTCAGAAACAAGTATACTCCATTCATTTGTACTGATGAAAATTAGAAAATTCACCCTCTACCTTTCTAATAAAGTATTTTATTTTGCGTTGTGAGATTTAAGCCCCAATTATGAGGGACGAATAATTGATCTTTATATGCGAACAAGCAACCGTTCATTTGAGGCATGCCGTGGTCACGAGGAGACAAATATGTGACTAAAGTTCAACCTCGATCTCAAGTAGTCAAAAGGAGTGTCGCTCATTGAGCAAGTCCTCCTTAAACTCCTAGCCGTCGTACGAACATCAGCGCTCGTCACTCAATTTATTTTTAAGTCCTACCTACGATAACCAGGCAAGTAGGGGCTTACCTTTTTGCTCAGGTTTATGTTTATAGTTAACTCCTATTAATTAGCTTTTACTGTTTTTCCTTTTACGTTTTTTCATCGTGTGGTAAGCCCAATTGCATAATGACTAAGCCACGTGTATTGATTCTGGGACATTCTTTTGTTCGTCGTCTTCAGACATTTATGTCTCGCTCAACTATAGATCAGAAACTCTCCTTATCTGACACGGCCGACGTCCGTCTTTATGGCGTTGGAGGCCGCACAGTTTCTAAAGGTCTAGAGTTTGATTTGGGCGTGGTAGATTCCTTTAAGCCAGATGCTGTTATTCTGCAGTTGGGCTCCAATGATTTAGTCGATCTAGCCCCAGAAACGGTCGGTTCCTCTCTAGAGGAACTTGTCCACTTACTACATACTAAGTTTGCTGTTAAACTCATTGGTGTTTGTCAGACTTTGAAAAGGGTACCTCCCTCTCTCCGCGTCCCCGATTTCAATACCAGGGTGGTTAAGCTAAGCACCGCTTTGAAAGTGGTCTTAGAACCACTCGATTTTTGTTTTTATTGGAAACACATTGGTTTCTGGAGGTCTCAAAGTACTTTATTTTTACCCGATGGGGTCCACCTAAACGAATGAGGATCACTTCGGTACTACAGGAGTTTAAGGGGCGCGGTGTTGAGATCGATATCACTGCTTCAATGAGGACATTTAGGTATTTCTGTTTTACCATTCCACAAACCAAAGGAAAATTACAAAAGCACATAGTCATAACACCGACAATACCTACATTGGGAGTTATTCAGCGTCTGGACTGCTAGCGTGGGTTTTTTCCATGCTGTACATTTTATTCACCATTTTGGTTTGCGTGCAGGTATGTAATCTTATCGCCATTTAATGGCTGCCATTCGAGTGTTTCATTTTTGTGGCACTCCTCCTCGCACGCATCGTTACACATGGGCCCCGCTTACTGTTACGGTGTAATTAGTGCATTCCTTTTGGCGGCTACCATAGGTAGTGGGATCTTTGCACTCAGACCGTTGATAGGATCATAAATGTCCTTTTGTTTCTGTCCATGAACGCACTCCCGCCTTCTAACTTGCATTCTGGTGTTATCGACTTATCGTGTTGTGGTCCTTGACTGACTTGAATTCCTTTTAACCGCTTATCTGCTGTCATTGATAGCCACATCGATCTTAGCACCGCTAATTAAATCTTCCTTCTAAAGTTTATTCTCAAGTTCCTTAATTACATTTATCTTATCACAATTTGGATTAAGTTATGCCTAAGACAAAACGTGGCGCTAAGACCACCAGGATGTCGACCCGACCCGAGCCGACCCGATCTTTCAGAAATGCTTCAGAACGCAGAGGAAATCCCTCCGTCGCAGTTAGCCACGGCTACAAATCCATCCCTGTCCAGTTTTGGCCCAAATTTGGACCTTAATGCACTAGCCACCACAATAACAGCCTCAGTCATTCAGGGCCTACGAACAATGGGCGCTTTTCCAGCCCCACCCAGTTCTGCCCTTACTGCAGACGTTGCCACAGCCTCTACAAGTATGGCGTTGCAGCGGGAAATTTCATCGATCACCGCCACCGACTCTCTCCCGGTAGCATCCCCACCAGGCAAGCCATTTTCTAGCGTTGCTATCCCTTTAACAAATAAGGTTTCAGATAAATTGCAAGCTGAGATCCATAGAGATGAGTATATAGACCTCGGATTGCTGTTATCGTCGACAGTGGAGGATACAAAATACGCTGTTTCTCTGTCCACGGTCAGTAATCCGGGCCACACACGGCTCTGTTTAGAGCCGATACAGAAAAGTAAACAAATAACCACTATTGGTCAATGGGTTACGGCGTTTCATACCTTTATGGCCGTATACGCTATTAAGTATCCCACCTCGACCGCTGCCTTGTTGAAATACTGCGAGGTGGTTACGGACTTAGCCAATCGATCGGCCAACTGGCGCTGGTTCGACGAACAATTTCGCTATCTCCGCCAATCCCAGCCAGCTAATTTTCCTTGGGACCAAGTCCACTGGGAACTTTGGTTTCAGTCCCTAGCCATCCCGCGTGGCAGCCTTCCCACACAAACCTCGGGGAAGGGTAAGGCTAGCTCGCCCTTTCCAACGGGATATTGTTGGAAATACAACGGAGGGACGTTTTGCGGCGGATGCAAGTTTAAACATGCCTGCTTTAAGTGCTCCGGCTCTCACCCAGCCTCAAAATGTAACCAGCCGCAGCGAGCCCCAAAGGGAAACGTGGACAAACCCTCTCCACGATCCTCTGGTGCGAGCCAGCCCGGTAACCCCGGTAAAGGTAAACAGGCTTAGGTTTTTTCTCAACGGATACGATGCAAGATTACAACACTTTCTTTTACAAGGGTTTCGTAACGGTTCTTAATTACAGTGTCACTCTAGGCCCTCAAATTTTCATTCCAACAATCTTAAATCTACTCTTGATTTTCCAGATGTTGTAACAGCTAAATTGTCTAAGGAATTTGAGCCTGGGCGACTGAATGGGCCTTTCCTTGTCCCTCCGTTGCCAAATTTTTGCGTTTCCCCGCTCGGCGTAGTTCCTAAGAAAGCACCAGGCGAGTTCCGTCTCATACACCACCTCTCGTTTCCACACGGGGCCTCTGTTAACGCTGGTATTCCTAAAGATTATGCGTCTGTTCAATATGCCACTATAAATAACGCAATCCAAAATATCCGCGAACTGGGACCCGGTTGCTGGCTCGCGAAGACCGATATCAAATCCGCTTTTCGTATAATTCCGGTCCATCCTGACGATTTTCATTTATTAGGCATGAAATGGCAACGGCTACGACCGTTGCCTCCCTATGGGTTGCTCAACCTCCTGCGCCATTTTTGAGTCCTTTAGCACCGCCCTTGAATGGATTACCAGGCGTCGCTTGAAGACACTGGCTGTCATTCATATTCTAGATGATTTCTTGTTCATTGCTCGCTCCGAAGCCACTAGTAAGTCTCATCTCGATAAGTTTCTCGCTATCTGTCACCACATTGGCGTTCCCATTGCCGACGAAAAAACAATGGGTCCTAGTAACATCCTTAGGTTCGCGGGCATAACACTCGACACCTTGACAATGGAGGCTCGTTTACCGGAGGAAAAGCTCGAGAAATATCGCCTCCTTTTGTCTCAATTCTCCCGTAGGAAACGAGTAACCCTTAGGGAATTACAGTCTTTGATAGGTCTCTTGAAGTTTGCTTGTTCAGTCATTTCTCCAGGTCGTGCTTTCCTTCGTAGGCTAATTGATTTAACCAAAGGAATTTCTAGACCGCATTATTTCATCAGATTAACTCGTGAATGTAAACAGGATATTAATTTATGGCTGACTTTTCTACAACAATACAATGGGCGATCCTTTTTTCTCCCCAATCGCTGGCTGACTTCCCATACCCTGCATCATATGCCGCCGGCTCTTTGGGCTACGGGGCGGTTTTTGGCCGTCACTGGTTCAATGGAAGTTGGCCTATTTCATGGAAATCTTTCAATATTACAATTCTGGAACTTTATCCTATTGTCATCGCCGTCGAGGTATGGGATCACTTAATTTCGAACAGATGTATCGTTTTCTTTACTGATAACAGGGCCTTAGTCGACATTCTGAATAAACAAACCGCAAAAGAGCCTTCAGTCATGACACTTCTTCGTCACCTGGTTTTGTCTTGTCTGCGCCATAACATTCTTTTTCGGTCTAAACATGTCATGGGAATTCATAACAGGAAAAGTGACCTCCTATCTCGATTGCAGGTGGACCAATTCAAACAGTTGTCTCCAGACGCCGACTTACAGCCAGCCCAGGTTCCTCTCCACCTTCTTCCGGAGAACTGGTCGATACCTTAACTTCGCTGCTAGCTCAGGCTCTTTCAGCCAACTCTCGAAAAACCTACCAACGTGCATGGAAAGTATTTCTTGAATTTGCGACAAAATTTGCCCCATCCTCCTCCTTACCGGTGTCAGTGAGCACTATTGCTTTATTTATAGCATATTTAACTTCTCAAAACCTCTCACCCAATACAATCTCAACGTATGTCTCCGCCCTCAGTTATGTTCATAAGCTTCAGGGCTACCCCGACCCAACCAAAGCCTTTATAATACAGAAGTTATTGTTTTCCGGAAAATCTCGTCGTGCTTCCGATGCTCGCCTTCCTATCACTCTACCAGTTTTCCAGAAGTTATGCGCGGCCTTAGACCACACGACCACTAGTTTTTATCACCGCCTGTTATTGAAAGCCATGTTTCTTACTGCCTTCTATGGTTTCTTTCGGATAGGTGAACTCACGGTTAAGAGTGCTACCAGCCGCAATGCTGTTGTTCAATATAAAGACCTGGTCTGGCTAGTCGATAGGCAGAAAAATCTTTTGGGAGCCAAATTGACCCTTGCGAATTTCAAACACAACACTTCACAGCGGCCATTTGACGTTTACTTCCTGCGACAAGAGTCGGGGACCTTGTGTCCCGTCATGGTTTTGCAAAGTTACTGCTCTGTAAGGGGAAGCCAGCCCTGGCCTTTATTTTGCTTACAAACTGACACTGGCATTCCGACTTCCATGTTTAATACCCAGCTACGTCAATGCCTTATTTTCTGCGGTCTAGATTCTAGTCATTATAAGGCCCATAGCTTCCGCATTGGGGCCGCTAGTTACGCGGCCGAACGAGGTTTCTCTGACAGTCAAATTAGGGGTATGGGCCGCTGGAAGTCGGATGCCTTTCGTCTGTACCTTCGCTCTGACACCATTGGTGCGATATAACTCAGCACAATCCTCAGGCTTCCCGCACATAGGCTAGAAAAATCTAACGCTACGGCTACTCTTTCCGGCCTTTCTTACAACCAACTCAAGTTTGATGAATTCCAAGTAGGGACTGGTTTGTCAAACGTATGCACAGTTGTACTATGTTTGACTTTAGACGAACTAGATATTGTTTTATATTTGTTACGTATATGATCACTTACGAATTCTGATCTCACGTTTGAAAAATTTCACGCAAGGGCTGATTTTTCAAACTTTTCATTACACACTTTATCTTACGAGGTTATTTTTGTTTTTCATGCTGCTGCTGACATATTATTTAACCGTTCCCGAAACCTTATCTCGCATTTGATAAATTTCACGCAAGGGCTGGTTTATTCAAACGCGTGCCTATCGATTTCACCATTGCCGTCGTTACTGTTTCTGTCAGTCCTCGGAGCGCAGTCTTTAATATATTCTTACTTGATTTTCATGCTGCTGCTGACATATTCTTTAACTAATCGTTTCCCAAACCTTATCGCGCGTTTGATAAATTTCACGCAAGGGCTGTTTTTTTCACACGCGTGACTGTCTTTATTCCTATTGACGTCCTTACTGTTTTTGTTAGTCCTCGGAGTGCAGTCGAGGTTTATTTTTGCTTGTTAGTTAACTGGATCAAGAAATTCCACGCACGTGCTGATTTCTTGTCGTCTTCTCTTACAATTGTTGTATCATTTACTTGTTTACATTGTACCCTGTTCTCTGTGCCTTTCGTGCTCCCGGCTTCGGGTGGGGCTGTCACAAAATGTGACTTGTGGCGTTTATCTATCCCCACCTTTGCCGTATAAATGCATTTTCCATAACGGCCTGTCATCACATTGTCAGGCTTATTTTAAAAATTGATTAAAAGCCACTATCGTGGCTAATTAATCCCAACAATCTTGTCTTTCATCCGACAAACCAAGCTTGCCGGGGGCACGCGACGCACAGAAGTTCAGGAATATTTATTTTAGCCGAATTGTTCGCGGTATAAAAGCCCCAATTATGAGGGACGAACAATTGATCTTTATATGCGAACAAGCAACCGTTCATTTGAGGCATGCCGTGGTCACGAGGAGACAAATATGTGACTAAAGTTCAACCTCGATCTCAAGTAGTCAAAAGGAGTGTCGCTCATTGAGCAAGTCCTCCTTAAACTCCTAGCCGTCGTACGAACATCAGCGCTCGTCACTCAATTTATTTTTAAGTCCCTCCACCACCCCGGCTGCCTCCTTTCTGATTTCACTTATCAGGTGGCGTTTATCTATCCCCACCTTTGTCGTATGAATGTATTTTCCATAACGGCCTGTCATCACATTGTCAGGCTTATTTTAAAAATTGATTAAAAGCCACTATCGTGGCTAATTAATCCCAACAATCTTGTACTGTGTCTTTCATCCGACAAACCAAGCTTGCCGGGGACACGCGACGCACAGAAGTTCAGGAATATCTATTTTAGCTGACTTGTTCGCGGTATAAATTATTATTATTATTATTATTATTATTATTATAAAAACCAAATTACAATTAAAAGAATATTCAGTTTCCTTTTAGGTATGAGAAAAATAAAAATATTTCCAAAAATACACCGCTATTTTATGATATTCGAGCGAATTATTCAGTAACGCTGTGACTATGACACACTAACCATTACCATACAAATCTGCTTTTGCATATTCACTGAAAAAAATTCATATATTCATTATCGCCCATTAAAGCTAGGCAGAACGTTTACCGGTTTCATCGTGTTTTGTTTCAAGTTTTTGAGCTGTTCAGAAAATGGTATATTTGAGGTGGCAAGAGGCAATTATTTCATAGGACTAATTGACAATACAAGCTCTAATATATATTCAATTCCTATCAAAGCTTCAAGTAAGGCCTCTGCTACGATTACGGCTTCGTATACCTTTCTTATTGTTTGATTAGGTAATCGCTTATAAGCCGAAAATACGTATTGGGTACTATATAGAATGGCCACGTAATAGCGGGCATTACCCCTCAAAACTATTGATCCACTGCCATGAAGAAACGAGCAAATTAACTGTACAAGTTAGAAGTCTTTTGTTTCGGCTTACAAAAACAAAGTTATTTTTGCGGTATCGTTATGGCTTAATTATTTATGTGCAGGAATAAGCGAGAAAACTGAGAAGCTGGTTTATTTTAATTATCCTTATTTCTATTCTGGAAATTGTCAGCAAGCTCACGGTAATCCGTTAAGCCGGATTGGATGAGAATAGCTCCGAGATTTCATCTTCGCGCTTCATTTCTGTGATTGATAAGTGTCTAGCAATATGCGTGATTTCGTACGTCTTGCAACATAAATCAAGAGGAAGTTTGTTATTCTCTCGGAAAATTGCAAACGTTAATGCCTAAATTGACGTAAGATCCATTTGCTGGATGACGCGAGTCAAATATTTTACAGCGCGATGAAAAATGCAAATTTTATGCTTTTGCAGACGACTTACGACGGGCGCTGACCTGGCAAAATACGTTTTTTAGCTCCGAACGTAACAATTTCGATTCAAACCAAATCTGTTTTTATACACTGACATTGGTAAAGTCTTTCAGTTACCAGAGTCTCTGGTAAAGTTAGTTTTAATGCGAAATTAAGTGGCTGCATTGTTTTAACAAAGACAGCCTCCGAACTGTAGTAATTCTTTCTGTCAAAATACGTTTTGGCTCCGAACGTAACAATTTCGATTCAAACCAAATCTGTTTTTATACACTGAAATTGGTAAAGTCTTTCAGTTACCAGAGTCCAGAGATTCTTTCTGTACCGCATTTTAGTGCAAAATATCTATGACAAGCGATGCTCAAGCCTGCAAACCAAGTTTCTGGTGGGCGTTTTCTAATGAAGACAAGATTACTGACAGAACAGTCAAAGGACCCGCATAATAATATGAATCGTTGAAAGCGGCAAACATGAAGAATGATGACGCAAATTGACTTACATACACATTCTTTCTTTCTTTCTTTCTTTTTTTTTTTTTTTTTTTTTTTCACATATCCTAAGTGTCGCCGCGGTCGCTCGTAAGGTTCTGTCCCTGAAAACGATCTTTGAATTAAAATTTGGTTAAACAATCTGGATAGAAGAGGTGTGAATGCGTTAGTTTCTAACGCGCTATTATTGCTTTGGCTGTTTTCGTCAACAGAAGGGTGTGAGTTTGGTGATATCACTTGCCTAGGTCCAAGAGATAGGTAATCATTAGTAAACAGGTGTTTTATCTCGATAGAATACCTGACCTGGAAAACCCAAGCGCTTCAGAAATTTAAATTAAATCGCTAAAAGAAACAAAATTTTTTTTCTAGCCTACTTTTACTAGCAAACGGCGAGATATCAGATCACCCTGTTATATAGAGGCTACTTGCATTTGCCTATCTAACACCATACGGTAATGAAACGGGGTAAAAAAAAATCACATTCCCATGTACATCCCAAAAATTGTCGTTGAGAAAGAGAAATCGCCCGCAGATATTTGGATAGAGCTGTGAAAAGAAACTGAATTTTTTTTTTCTGTTAGCGCGCGAGACGTTACCCCATTTTCTAGTATAAGTAAAATGTGAAGTTTTATTTGTTTTCGGTGGGCAAATACGCCGTAAAAATGAAAAAAAATTATATATATATATATATATATATATATATATATATATATATATATATATTGTATATATATAAGGAAATAAGTTGTTGTACTACGGACTGCAGTATTATTGTAACCAAACTTCGTCCACCACGATTAGCCTTTGCTATTTGTGGGCAGAGATGGACTATAACGTTTTGTGTCTGTCTCATTGCTTGTTTTGATTAATTTATTGCGATTTATTATGATTTTATTACTATTGAACTCTGTATTATTAAACTGTAAACTGTATTTAATTTTATATTAAGCTGTATTAAACTGTATTAAACTGTTTTGAAGGACTCTCAACTTACAATTAATTTTGGCAAGTACTGTATTGCTGAATTTAGACGACTTTTCTGGTGATTTCAGGTGCAATTGACTTTCATGCACCAGTGAAACTGCGCCATGTTTTACACTTGACTGGAAGAGCAAGTTTTACCAGCAGCACGTCAATGGAGATTGAGGTTCTAGTGGATGCAAAGGATTATATTGTAGATCAGAGCAGTTTATTGAGCTAATGACAAAGCCTTTCACATTTGAACTTTGATATTTTTATTATATTTTAGGTTTTTGTGATTTTGCATTGTATTTTCAGGTTTTTTATAGTTCTTAAATTCTGTCATTGTATTTTTATTAGGCTTTTTAAATGTAATAGTTCATAAAAATTCTGGATGTAAATTAATTTTTTAAGATACAGGGCCCCTATGGAGACCAGCCTTAGAGCTGAATGGGCTACCCTGTGTAAATAAAGTTTTACTTACTTACGTTTTTGTTTTTTTTTACGTTGAGTGTCTTGATCTTGGTTAAAAGGGCCCCTTACCCCTGACCAAGTCAGCAGGGTTGTGAGTCTATTCCCCAGCTGATTTTCACAAACTGGCTTGCATCACGGTAAGTCTTTGTAAAAAATGCATGCAAACCAGTTTGTGACGTCAACTGGGGAATAGACGCACACCCCTGCTGACTTGGTCGCATACAAAATGGTGCTTAGTTTATCGTAAGTTTGAAGCCCACAAAAAAAGTCCAATGATACAGTGTAACCAGTGTTCTAGCCAGGCTGAAATGAAAGGGTGCTCCACCCTGCCATTTTCTTGCCCACCCCTTCATTTTGCTAAGAGCCCTGTGTTTTTATCGCTCAACCTCTCATATATATATATATATATATATATATATATATATATATATATATATATTTTTTTTTTTTTTTTTTTTTTTTTTTTTTTGCATTACCATAATATTACGGTCAGCATCATGTTCAAGCTGCTGGTATAGTCATTCATCTCAAGAACTGAGAGAGATTTCCTGACAGCCAAAATATTTAATTCTTACAGCTCTCACAGTATTTAACCCAGCATGCCGCAGAGTTTCGTCCTTTACACCGAGAAGGAAGTCAAAGCTCTTTACAAATTATGCATGTGCATGAAACGCAAATTAAAAGAAATGTGATATGCAAATTTTCCGCCTTTTTACCTCGTAAGCCTGGCAAGAACACTGGTAACTGTGTGTACACTGTGTACTTTAAGCCCTGGAATCAACACAAAATTATTTCCACATTGAAGATTTGAAATGGACATTTGCCATTTTAGGTACATGTATCAAATTCCTTAACAATTATTTTCTGATGGGACGACAAAGGGAATAATTACTGTGAACCAGGTGTGGAAATGGGATCCTTCATAAAATTTGGTGAACTAGTGCCATGATTTCTCCTCAAATTATCAATGCTATCAGAAGCTACAGTGTCTAATAATTAGTATAAAAAACTCGCAGGAGTGCTTCTCTGGATAACCAAACACCTTGTCAAACCACTTCATGTTTTTCAATTCACTTCTCGGTGTTTGGATATCTGATGAAATGCTCTTTCTCGCGTTTTACATATTCGTAAATGGTTTGAACCCAGGAGTCATATCATAACTAAGTGAAGCACGATCGTCCGGGTGAGTGTAGTCCTGAGAAAGACTGTTTGTTGTGACATTGACTGACGTTTCGACAACCTGAGCGGAAGTCATCATCAGAGTCAAGTGATTGGAGTAACGTCAGGAGATGGTATAAGTACTCTGGTCGTTGATGTGATTGGTCAACGAAGTTGTGATGTTATTGGTTGTCTGTCAGTTAAGCCGTGATGTTATTTGCTGTGAAGACTGTAAACCGTGGTTGGTGCGTTTCGATCCGTCTTTTGTTAGTCAAATGTTCGTAGGTGTATCGTTAGTCAAATTAGACGGTGTGTCTATTGTTTGTCTGTTGTTGATATCGTCAATAAGTCGTTTATAAGGTGCGGGAAGCTGTTGACAACGGTTCAGTGGTGTCTGTTTTAAGTTAGTAAACCAACTTTCCAGTGCGATCCGTTGGTGGTAGTTAGTACAGTAGGTAATGCATTTAGCAGAGTCCCAGTCGATTGTGTGGTTTGTCAGTAAATGGTGCTCAGCAATGTTATTGTTGATGTCACCATTTCTCGTCGCTCGTTTGTGTTCAATCAGTCTTACGTTCAAATTTATGCCAGTCTCACCGATATAAGTGGCCTGACAGTCGCAGCATTTGATCTTGTAAACTGCTCCCTGTCTGTCCTTTGGTTCGTCTTTGTCCTTAACGTTCATCAATAATTGTCGTAAAGTTGTGATGGGTCTGTGAGCGACACGGATATTGTAAGGTTGTAGTATCCGTGCAATGGTCTCAGAAGTTCCTTTGATGTATGGTATAGTCACTGTAGTGACTGGTGTCGGGTTAGCGTTCGTAGCGTTTGGTTCTGTCCTGTAAGTGTTGCGTCTAACAAAGTCGCGGTTGTAGTTGTTCTTACTGAAAACGTTGTCTAAGTATTTGCGTTCGTCTGCTAAACTGTCGCTCGAGTCGCAAACTAGTTGCGCTCGTCTCGTTTAAGGTCCGTATTGTCGTTGCTTTGTGTGAAGTAGGGTTGTAAGATGATTCGTCAAGTAGTCTGTCAATGTGTGTGGGTTTTCTGTAAACTGTCGTCTGTAGTCTGTTCTTGTCACGGCTAACAAGGCAGTCTAGAAAAGGTATCTTACCATTTTCCTCGATCTCCTTGGTAAACTGTATGTGGGCGTTCTGTCTGTTGAGGTGTTCGTGAAAGTCGTCGATTTCGTCTTTGTGTACAGCTGTGAAAGGGTCGTCGACGTAACGTAGCCATAGCGGAAGCGTTCGTTCGTAAGTTTTCAGTCGACTTTAGTTTGTGTCGAGACTCGTCAGTCAGTGCTTTCAGTATAGTAGTCAGGTATTTAGACAGTTGGTAAGTCGGCGAACCACAGAACGAGACTATGGGTCGCATAGGTATGTTAGGTTTGTGTAGTTTGTGCAGTCCGTAAAGTTTCGGTGATTGTGGCACGTGGCACCTCAGTCTGTTGTAGCGTCGAATGTCAATAACGTCAGTTTTCTTAAGTGAAAGTAGTTTGCCGTTGAGTTTTCGTTGAAGCGGGGGCACCCAACGAGCCAAAGCAGCCAAAAGCTGTAGAAGGGCATTTTTAATTACCTTATGGTGTTTGAAGTCTGTTTAAAGTGATGTTTTGGTTAGCTAGAAAACTTTGATCTGTTCGGATGCCCTAGCTGAAATGTTAACTGCCCGAAAATTTTAGGGAACAAAATCTTTCTTTGAGAAAATACTAGCTGAAGTTAACGTTCTAGGGAACCATTTTTTCTTTCCGAAAATGCTAGCTGACGTTTTTTACTGCCAAAAACAGCAATGACAATCTTTCCGAAAACCTCATGGGTTATGATTTCCTCATTACGAATCTTTTAGGCCACGTTTTACTTACGAAAATCCGAGTGCACTTTTTAATCGACGCCGAAAGCCTTAGGCGAACTATCCTCCACCGAACAGATATCTACCGAAACTTGTCGTTGGGTGCCCCTGTTGAAGTGCTGGCGTCAGGTCTCGTTTAAGTAGTTCGTAAGATAACATACCTTTTCTAGACTGCCTTCTCAGCCGTGACAAGAACAGACTACAGACGACAGTTTACAGAAAACCCACACACACTGACAGACTACTTGACGAATCATCTTACAACCCTACTTCACACAAAGCAACGACAATACGGACCTTAACGAGACGAGCGCAACTAGTTTGCGACTCGAGCGACAGTTTAGCAGACGAACGCAAATACTTAGACAACGTTTTCAGTAAGAACAACTACAACCGCGACTTTGTTAGACGCAACACTTACAGGACAGAACCAAACGCTACGAACGCTAACCCGACACCAGTCACTACATACATACATACATACATCACATTATTTACCCTCGGATTTTAGAGTAGCTTGTGCAGCTAATATCTCCGAGCATTTAATCTTCAGATGAGAGATAGACCATCACACCGGGAACTACGTCCCCTACTCTTTTCGAATAGTGTGTGGGTTCTTTTACGTCCCACAGAATCAATTATGAAGAGTTGTGAGACGGGGCCTACGGTTTATCGTCCTTATCCGAGAAGACTAGAAAGTCTAACCATTTGCAGATGTTATTACAAAGGCAGCACTTTCTCCTCAATTATTTAAAGACCCTGAGTGTTGGTCCGACCGGGGTTTGAACCACCGACCTCCCGCACGCTAGTCCGGTGCTCTACCACTGAGCTAACCGGTTGGCGGTTTGTTTACAGTGACTATACCATACATCAAAGGAACTTCTGAGACCATTGCACGGATACTACAACCTTACAATATCCGTGTCGCTCACAGACCCATCACAACTTTACGACAATTATTGATGAACGTTAAGGACAAAGACGAACCAAGGGACAGACAGGGAGCAGTTTACAAGATCAAATGCTGCGACTGTCAGGCCACTTATATCGGTGAGACTGGCATAAATTTGAACGTAAGACTGATTGAACACAAACGAGCGACGAGAAATGGTGACATCAACAATAACATTGCTGAGCACCATTTACTGACAAACCACACAATCGACTGGGACTCTGCTAAATGCATTACCTACCGTCCTAACTAACACCAACGGATCGCACTGGAAAGTTTGTTTACTAACTTAAAACAGACACCACTGAACCGTTGTCAACAGCTTCCCGCACCTTACAAACGACTTATTGACGATATCAACAACAGACAAACAACAGACACACCGACTAATTTGACTAACAATACACTTACGAACATTTAACTAACAAAAGACGGATCGAAACGCACCAACCACGGTTTACGGTCTTCACAGCAAATAACATCACGGCTTAACTGACAGACAACCAATAACATCACAACTTCGTTGACCAATCACATCAACGACCAGAGTACTTATACCATCTCCTGACGTTACTCCAATCACTTGACTCTGAGGATGACGAAACGTCAGCCAATGTCACCACAAACAGTCCTTCTTAGGACTACACTCACCCGGACGATCGTGTTTTACTTAGTTATGTTTTATATATTACTAGTAGATTAGTTTGATAGTAATTATAGTTTAAAATGCGTCTTAATTAAGTCAAATTACTCCATGAAGAAAAAAACAACAAACTGAAGTACTAGAAAAGAACAAACTGTTGCGATTTGTATAGTTTACTTTTATATTATTTTAATTCTATTCAATCTATTCTATTCTATCACATACTCTGTTTCATCCCATTTGTTATTTCACAACTGTGTCGCTACAGCTGGAAATAGGTTTTCTTGCTTCCCAGTGTACGTTAAATTATACAATAACTTCCTTTATCCGTTTTGGTGTCTAGATAAGAGCGTGAGGTCATGCTGTGAGTTCTTCACTTTTGTTTCACTGGATGACAAAGGACATCCTCAGGCGATTCCACCGCTGGAACTTAATACAGACGAGGAGAGAAAACGCTTTGAGGCCGGGAAGAAAAGATACTTACTCCGCAAAGAGAGAAGAGCGTCTTAAAGATAATTAGGTTAATGAGCTTGTGGGAATGGGGCTTGCTCAGTCTTGAAGTATCTTTAATAGGTAGTCGAAGCTGTTTTTATTTCCCTATGCGTGTGGAAGAAGCCCGACAAATTTTATTCCTATGTTGGTAATGGAAGGAGGAGCACATAGGCCCACCAACTAACACAGAAATAAACAAAACAAAACAAAACAAAACAAAAAAAACAAAAACAAAAAAACGAAGAAAAAAAAAAGACAAAAACTGAACAAAACAAAAAAAGAAAAGTAAATCCTATTTGGGGATAAAAGCTGTTTCACTTGATTGCCCTTACTTTAAAATTGCCAAAATGTGTTATTTCCACTCGTAAATCAGAAAATGCAAGGTTTTTATTTTAAAGTGGAGGGTGCTTAGCCACTCTAAGCTAGTTTATAAGAACTCCACACAAATAATCGCAAACAAATATTCAAACTCAGGTTGCGTTGCATTTCATACCTTGGTAATAACTTACCCAAACTGCAGGATACAGACTAGTTTGCTTAAAGACGTAGAAAACGATTATTTACCAATAATTTATCAACATATAAATATCGTGTGGAAATATAACTTTCTCTGACTTTGGTGAGACAGTCATTACCCTGAATTAAACTTGTTATGTTAACCATCAAAGCTGTGTGCTGCATGTTTGTGTACAATAAAGAAACTATAGGATAAGGGAGAAACTTGTTGTCTTTCTCTACTCCGTGTATTTGAAGATTGTTTTGTTAGCTTGTCTTTTGATAGATGGCTCCTTGGCAAAGTACAAAAATGTGAACAAATCTTGGTACTACGTTCGTAATAGTAGTCGCTTGCTATTGTCTTATATCGAGGCACTACCGTGTCCATTTGACCGCGAGTTTCGGTTGCTTTTGGGAAGGGGGGGGGGATGAGGGGGTACTCCCAGAAAATTGGGTGGGGGTGTGCGGCTTGCCTCCTGAAACCCTTATCCTATTTCAGACCAACATCTGCGGTTTTCACCACGCTATTTCAGACCTATTTCACGTACACGGTTGGAGTAAGCATAATTAAAAGACTAAAAAGAAGGGCTTTTGTTAATGGTCTTATCGCCCATAGATGAAAAAGTGGTTTCTTCTAAAAAAAAAACAAAAAACAAAACAACAACAACAACAACAAAAAACATACCCAATTCAAGACTAGACTGCACAAACCATGCCCTATTTTAGACCAAAATGGTCAGTATGGACGAGGTTTCACCGCAAGCCAAATGAGTGATAGTTTCGACATGTTAACGAGGTTTTCAAATTTGCATGCTTCTATTGAAGTCTGGTTTCCAGATGAGATCTTGGGTTAATAACAACCGTATTACGTGTATTCCCTGGTCTAACGCAAGTGTTGATCTACAATGTAGTTGCCGTTACTGTAAAAGCCGCCTTGAATCATTCGCCTATTCTTTTGGCTAGACCCTTTCATCCCTGACAACTATAAGTCGAACAAGAATTATTCCGTGAGATGGTACAGACCACAATGACCCACAACTTCCCGTTTCAGAAATCAGTGACGAAGCCGTACCACTTCGCACACGGCCAGGAAAGCGGAAAGCCATCCTCTTTAGTATGATTTCGAAACCACTGCGGTACTTTTAACTGAATACAATGTACAGGCAAGGCGTAATGGCACTATTGCACTGTGCCAAGAAATACCGAATGAACTGGACGTTGCATGAGATGCGAATCGCTATGACTCCTTTGCGCATGACGAAATAACTTAGCCAGCAACAGATGAAAGTCAACCTGACGGTAAACAGCATTTTGAACACGTTGCTGTTCATCTTATCTTTGCTTCTCCTACGTCCGTTTCGGACGACAAACGTCTCGCCGGTATTAGCGTTGCGTCGATTCAGCTTCACGGCTGCCATGGTGTAAAGGATAACAATTAGGCAGATCGGGATGAGTGATCGCCAAGTCTACCGCGGCCATGTTGGCAACGAGGTAGTTGACTGTTTTTTTCATCTTTCGATCTAGCCACAGCACACCGATGACTAACGAATTGCCAAACAACGAGATCAGCTATATTATAATGTAGGCCATTACCCTAATCGTCTTTATACCTGTATGGTTATCTTCGAAACAGATTACTAATGGCGCCTTTCGAGGAGTCCTCATCGTGGAATTTACGGACGAGTTGGCATTGTAGTCGGTTTCGCTAAGTGGTCGAGTCGTTGAGACAGGGACATTAACGTTAGCTGGTCAGTTGGGTCTTGGTGTAATTGCGTTGGCGCTGTTTTGGAAATCATTGTACCTAGTAAAATGATAGCTCCACACTAGTGTCCAGCCACTTCCGTCAGTTTCCATGTTGCAGTAAGCCTTGAATCTGTTGGCTTTGGAACCACCGTCAGGATCAATCCAATAAACACTCGAGAGATCAGAAGGAGACAGGCTGCGTCGGGACTGGCACGAGGAAACTGCGGTATCTAAACAAAGAACGTTGGCCCAAAAAATATTTTAAGGAAAGTAGATGATTGGAGTTTGGCACAGTTAAACGTTGTTTTATTTATCTATCGAAAGTAGTCCACTTTGGATTATTATCTCGGCCTGGAAGAGAGTGAATCTGTTACAGTGCCGGTATCTCACCCAAGGATAGAACTAGTGGAGGGCGTTTTCAGCGAATGTATAACAGTAATTGGTCAATACATTTCTTGATTAATTATTCTTTAATTTGCTTTTATGGAAAGGTTTCGTTTGATGTAATCTATCGGCGTTATCCTAGTTTGTGTTTTAAACCTCTGAGAGTGGAGTTGCTTTTTTCCTGAATCATGTCGATGTCGTCTACAAATAGTGATGTCAGGTTAGCCACACAAACGCCTTACATCTCATAAGGAACATCGAAAACTGTCCTAATGATGGCTAGAATGAGTTACTCGAGTTACTGTTGTTCTTGTTGGTTATACAAGGACGTCGAATGGAAGAAACCGTTGGGTAAACGTTATTTTGTTTAATGAATCACTTTCTGTATGATTCCCTTCGACTATCATACAGCTCACACGCTCTTCCTCCTTAAAACATTTCCGCAAGCTCTGTTAACGTTTATGCTTAATTCCAAGGACCAAACTATTTTAATCAGCGTCTGGACTACTTTTAACTTTCACGTTAACTGGTGACTCAAGCAACCTTTACGGATACCTTTAAAAAGAGAAACACATCTAGGTACTATACTAAAATAAAACGACTCTTGATTGTTTGTCTAGCATGTGTTTTCTAAGTTTGGATTTAGCTTTTCCTGCTTAAAAATATGATAATAAACTTTATTTGACCATTTAATGTAACATATTTGGACATTTAATTTTCACATAGATCAGTCTAAAAATTAATTAATTAATCAATTGATCTGTCATTCTAACAAGAATTTAAGGAATCACTGGAATGAACAAGCAATCAGCCATTCAAAACTTTCAGCTTACCTTTACAGCCATAGAGTTCCACCCTCATCGATACGCCACAATGCCAAGCTGTGGGTCGAGAGCGGATGTAGCGTGCTCTGATTGGTGGATTGAGATCATGATAAACGACGTTGAAGCGGTCTGTGTTTCCACGAAACTCCTAATTTAAGGAATTAACACATCGGAACATTAATAGAAGGTAACACTGCCAGTTGATGCGCATCGTTTTCATTATTATTATATTTTTGAATTTTTTCTTAGTGTCAAAATGTTCGCACATTGGGACCTTTTGATAAAAAATCCGATATAATTTATAAGACGGCTGAACGCTATGTCCGATAAAAGGCTGAAGCTTCGGGAACGTTTAAAGAAGATACCACAGTATAAAGTTTAATAAAACGAGCTACCACACACACACACACACAAATGGATTATTAATTTAAAGTGCACTTAACCCACAAATCCTTTTTGTTTTGTTTTGTTCCTTTGTTGTTGTTTTGTTTGTTTGTTTTTTTGCGAAAATAGAGCTTTACTCCGGCTTGAAACGCATTGCGTTTCTTTTTGCTTTTACCAATATCTAGACATCTTATGAATTTTAAAGACTGCACAAAATACAAAAACAGGCCAAGCGACCAAGCTTCTGTGGGACGTGGGTCTAATTTCTCGATTTGACGTTACAAGCTGGCTCGCACCGCCAAGTCTCTCTAAACATTCATGTAAAGCAGTTTGTGACGTCATGTCAAGAATGGATCAACGCCCCTTCTGCCTCGGTCATGCATGTACCAAATCGTGCATAGCTTTTGATATGCCGATACATATGTCCAAAACTGGAAATGATGGTTTGGGAATATATGTAGAAAGTTTTATATTAGCGGGAAAAATATTTTGAGGTTAGGCACACTTAAACAGGCCACATGGTTCTGTCGAAAGAAACACGGTTAAGCAACGGAAGACATTTCACGCAATCGTTAATTGCTTGTTAGAGGGTGATAAGGAAAACTATTGAAGGCGTAATGACTTCATTTGCACTTATTTAGTAATTATTTAAGGAGTTCAGGGTTTTACCCCTTCCCTGCTTACCTAAAAATCGGCTGTCGCCACAACTTACCGAATTTACTTCTGTATTTGATCTCAAGTCACCAACACCTTTGTCCTTCTAAAACATTGGATCTCTTCAAATAAAACTCTCATCAATTGTCATAATTTAACTCTTCATTTCCTGTCTTCTTTACTATGCATAAGCAAATTGTTCTATTCCTTTGCAACTCTAAGGTTTTAATTGAGCGTGTTTCCTTTAAACTGATTCTCTTACACGACTTACGTTTTTCCTTGTGCACGTGTGATATTCGTTTTATTAAGGCTACCTGTTTACGGCCAGAAAAAAAAATTACCTGGTCAGAACGACTATGTGGAATATATATGAAATTTTAAAATGTTAACCTTTACACATAGTTTTAGGTCACCTTGTCTATGTTTTGTCCTTTCTCCGTGAAGTTCTTGAACTTTATTCCATCGTTACTGTACTGACAAGTTTATATTTGGTTACCCAATATTTGTCACCACTTCGGCCTTGCGTCGCTACTCGCATC
>JAEMWC010000602.1:472500-549580 GCA_016490735.1 Pachyseris speciosa
TTGACCTTTTCCGGTCCCAGTGGATAGTCATTGTGAAGATCATGTAACTCTTGGGGGCATTCTAAATCAACTTCAAGAATCAAACCCTTTGAACTATCTTCTTTGTACTTAGCAAGGTTGAGATTTTTTATATGCTTTTCATTCATCCATCTAAATCCGCCAGTTGGAAGGTATTGGCTCATTGCCCAACCATACAGATTGTTTGCATCAAGATACATGATATATTTCGAGGGCGCCTTCTCATCATACTCTTTCATGTATTTATTATTTGCTTTGCCGTAACAGTTTGCTATATAACTGATTCCTCCACGCATACCCTTTTCAATGAGTTGAAACATATCAATATCAACCATAAGCTCTAGTTTGATGTTGGTCATCTTCAGCATAGCATCCCATGACAAACCGGGAGATGTGAAATAGTGACACGGGTCCAGTTTATAGTACTCAAGGCATGTTTTCCTGAAGTTTTCAAATACATCAGCCAACAGTAGGATGTTTTAAGGTACAGATCATGATAATCGCCCATATTTTTAATTGAGAATGCATTCCAAACAGTCTGAGCATGCGTATAGTCTTCATCTGATATATGCTCATCACTCAGCATACTGTAGAATTCTTCTTTTGGCGGCAGCTTTTGGTTAAATTTATCGAAACTATCCATATAGTCATAAGGATAAACACCTTTCTGTGCCACCAGATTAAGATCCTTTCCCTTGAACTCTTGTGAGGTGTATTTTAAGGCTTTTTTTGGTAGATTGCCTACAAGTTTTTCCAAACTGGAGCTCATGAACTGGAAACTATCAAGAAAGGTCAAGTGATTACCAAGCATGAAAGCCATATACTTCTCCATGTTGTTAGGTATAGCATTGATTGCCATTTGACACTTTTCACCTTTCTTATTTGTGTTAGTGTGTTTCTTAACAATAGCACCAATCTCTTGCATTATAAAATGGCTGTCATAACCTCTCAAATTATGGAATATGACAGGAATCTTTATTTCTTCTGGGTTCACTCTGAGTTTTAGATTACATTCTTGATGGGCAGAGCCTCTGTATTTACCAGTGATGTGACAGTGATCTCGAACTCGGATATCTTTGTCAGTGTATTTTTTATCACAAATGTGACATTCTTTGGCTTTTTGGAATTCCTTCTTATCATCTTTTGTCATTTTTAATGGTTTGTTGAATTCTTTTTTAACAACCTTCTTGCAATATGCAACTTCCTCCAACATAGCTTCCATGAATTTGTACACAGCCTTTTCACCTCTGTATATTACTGCTGGTTTGCTGTATTTATCATCATAACAACAAACAACTTTGTAACCATATCCACAATCAGTATGCTTCTGATAGGCTTCAGTGTATGATTTATCATTGTTGGGTTGACAACCGTGTATTTTCTCAGTGATGGCCTCAAAGTCTGCATATATCACAAATGGTACCTGCTGTTGTTTATGAAAGTTGTTGAATTTCAGTATGTTTTTACCTTTTTCTGGCATTTTTATTGCCTGTGTGCCATTTACTTGCATGCAGTTGTCCTTGTGATCATTCAGAACCCTTTCAGAGCTGAAGCATTGAAGACAGTGCATACAAAAGTGTTTTCTTTCTTTGTGCTTTGTTTGATTGTACATAAACTTATTGAAATCTTTGATTAGCAAATAATGCTTGTTTTCATTTTCAGTTATTAGAAGCAGATTCAAGCAGTCTGCATATTTCTCTTTTGATACATATATTGGATAAGGTTGTTTCTCCTCATAACCGAATACATTGATGTTGATCTCATTTTGTTTTTCTATTTTGTTGTACTGTTTGTTAGTTACTGGAAATTCAATGCCAGTGTAATCCAATTTTTCAATGTATTTTTTGTCAACTTTTTTAATCCTCTGTGGATCTTTGTCTTGTGGGTTCAGGTGTCTGATGTGGCACCATCGGAAGCATTCATTATCTTCATTTTTCAAGTTAATTAAACCTTTTTTATTTCGTAATTCTGCTGGCAGTTTTATGTATGAAGAACCTCTCATCGGTTGATATTTGACAACATTGATATAATGACTATCAACTGAATCAACAGTCCAACCTGAACCTTCAGATATCCATTGAGCTATCTTATTCAAGATTTGCTGTTTTGACAATTGCAGTGATTCAGTGACTTCCAGATTATTCACAAGTGTTTGAGCTGTGCTGTTGAAATATGCTGTTTTGTACTCTATTTGTCCATCTGATGTTTTTGTGAATGTTACCTTCAGCGTTTCAACAAATTTAAGTCATTTCATTTCATTTAATAATTTTTTAATGTGTGTTTCGATTGCCTTTCTTGTGTTTAGTAGTTGCTCTAGCGGGTCTTTGTCATTTTTTATATCAATTTCAAAAGATTTTGTGAAACCTTTTAAAGCTTTCTCTGTTTGTACAATCTTAGTCCTGGGTTTAGGAACAGGCTTTTTCATTTGTTCTATCTCCTCCAACCACTCAGCAGGCGGTGCTGGTAATCTTTTTCTTTCGAAGTAATCAACCAATTCTTTCACAGTTGGTCTTTTCGTCCTTGGGGCGGGAATCGGTTTGGTATCATCAACTATAACAACTTTTGATTTCTGTTGCTTCAATAGCAATTCGATGAGCTTGGATTTGCTCAGTTTTTTCAAATCTTTCTTATTCATATTACAATACAATTAGATATTTTTTAAAATATATTTTGAACATTTTTATAGAAATGTTATTTAAACAATAATTATATAAAACTATATTATAATGATTAAGATTGAAATTAACGAACGCGTTTACTATGTTCACTCAGTTTATGATTTGTATGCTTCTGATAAAGATGGTTACGTTATAAATATAATCAGACAAGTACCTATGAAGACAACAAAGAATAATATAGGTTATTTATTGTGCAGTGTGAGAAAACATGGTCAAAAGGGTCAAAAATCGTATCAAGTCCATCGATTTGTATGGGAGTGTTTTAACGGTATCATTCCAGAAGGTAAAGTGATTGACCATATCAATGATGTGAAAGATGATAATCGTTTATGCAATTTACAGCTTGTTACACAGAGTGAAAACTTGAAAAAATCAGCAAAAAGTCGGGATTATTCATTCACTACAGTCCAAAGAAATCCAAGATGTGTGAAAGCAACTAATATCCTTTCTGAAGAAGTATTATACTTTAATAGTATGTATGCAGTCCAGCAATATCTTAATGTAAGTATTGGCACTGTAAAAAAAGTTTGTGATGGAGACAAATATCGTAAATATGGTACCTCAAAAAAGGATGGTTGTTCATACAAATTTGAGTATGTTGAAAAAGAAAATATGCCTGATGATTACATAAAATCAGCTTATAAAAGACCACGAAAAGTCCCTGATGAAGACAAAAAGAAGCACCATGCACAAGCTATGAATAAATGGCAGAATAAGGACTACAAGTGTCCTAGATGTGACAACGTGATGAAAAACAATTATAGACAATATCATAGAAAAATTTGCAATTAATTATTCTTCACCCTTCTTGATAAGTATTTTATACTCTCCTCCATATGCTTAGTTATTTCATGGATTAAATCTTCGAAACAGTTGCTCATGATGTATCTGCACTTATTTTTCTCATACATTTTCTTCATATTAACTTGTTTGTCCGATACTTGATACACACCAGTAGGGCTTTTAAATTCAAGACAAAGAGCATTCTATTTTCTAGTGGGATTCATCAGCATTAAATCACATTGTCCAGCCATATATCCTTTCTTATAACTTCTGATTCTCATGTTTGGGCTTATTTGATTTTCACCAAGACCGACTATCATTAATGCGTCTTCATATTTCTTTCTGATGAATGAAACAATCTTATAATGCAGATAATTTTCACATTCAATTTATAGCATGTTATTATTTCTGTCATTAAACTGATTGTAATATCCCTGTTTTCTGATTGATGGCAATACTTTTGATGTAACCCAATGTTTAAATTTTACTGCTTCTTGTTTTTTAGAAGACAATATTAGTGAATAAAGTCCTGATTCATTTATAAAAAAAAAACATTTGAAAGTTTTTTCGGGGGTCTCAGCACGAGGGACCATTTTTGTCCCTCGTGAATCAGTGGCCTCAGCACGAGGGACCATTTTTGTCCCCCGTGAATTTATGCTGATTTTGTGGTCTCTTAAGATTTTGTCATCCGATACAACATAATCTCTGATTGCTCTTTGTGGATTTTTATAGTCAAGAATAGAAGCTATGTCTCTACCTCTGAACCAAATCTCATTGTTGTCATCAAGATAGCAATCTATTGATACATTTAATTCTTTGTTATCGTAGGAATATTTATGCATTTGTATATTATAATAATTCATTTTTATTTTTAATTTATTTTCAACCTTTGTTTGAATATAGTCAGGAATAATAATATTCTTGGCTACATAATAGCAAATAACAGTATGTACAACTGCATCTTCTGTTATATATACGTTAGATAATTTTCTCTTAAAACAATTTCATATATCTTTTAAATCCTTGAACGACATCCAACTGTTAAATTCGTCACTGTAACCCTTCCACTTCACCAAAGCTTGTTTCTTCTTGTAATCTCTGCGAATGACTTTATCAATACGGAATACATCCTGTCTGGCTTTTGATAATTCAGGTTCATAAAAACTCCCTTCAATATCTTCACCTTTCAGATCCTTTATTTTGTATGTTATTGGATTAGTGTATTGAATCTTATCAACTGTGAACACTTCCTCAGTCCAATTTGGTGTATAGCCCTTGTCGAACACATTCCGTTTATACTTAGATATTCGGACCTTATCACCTATTTTAAATTTTGGTTTCTGTTTTAATGGCTCCATATCACCATACAAATTGAAGTAAACAGTTCCTTCATTCCTCTTATCAGATGCTTCAACGGGTGTCATCTTTATGCTTGAATGTTTGGTATTATTATACTGTTTCACTAATTTTGGTAACATGTCTAAATACTGTGTATTACCTTGAACAGTGAACTGCTTCCACATTTTGGACTTCATTGTCCTATTCCATCTTTCAACTACTGATGACTTCTCGTCATTCTCAGTTGAGTACATCTGTACACTATGTTTCTCTAGCAAGTCCTTCAAGTGTTTGTTGTAAAACTCTTTTCCCTTGTCGACTCATAAATACTGTGGTTTTCTGCCTTCCTTGAATATTGTTTTGAATGCTTCAGTGACAGATTCACCTTTCTTATCCTTCAATGGGACAATCCAACCATATTTGCTGAAGACATCAATAACCATAAGAAGATATCGATAACCTTTATTCCATTTACTGAACTGTTGCATTTCAACTAGATCACTTGCCCATATTTCATCAATTTTATTTACAATCACACGCCGCCGAGTGAAATTTCGTTTTATGGGTTCATGTAATTCATCAGCTAGTTTTTCTTGCCAGTTTTCTTCACTCGACGGCTTTTTCCGTTTTTTGAAATGCCGAGACCAAGTTTCTGTTTTTTGTCAATTAAGAATCTGGCTGTTTGACCCCATTTTGGCATCTCGCCATATGGTATTTGATCTAGTGACTCGACCATTGTTCTATCACAATCACCTTTGTCTTTTTTCATGTCATAACAAATATCATGGTAAGCTGCAATCTCATCTACTTTATTGTAAGGTAGGACATTCCATTTTAACACCTCTCCAGTCAATGGATCATATTCCAGTTGTTCATCCAATGGATTATAAGGGCCCATATATTTATACTTACTTGGAGTCCAACCTGCTTTTGGTTTAGGAAGCTTGCCAATAACCTTATGAATGTCAATAGCACCGCCGTAATCCAATCCTTTAATATCCGTTTTATACATTTTTTCTTGTCAGAGCGTTTGGGTCTAATAGCAGTGCTCAATTGCACTAAGCCTTCTTTACCAACCTTTTTAATCACTGGCTTTGCAAGGGAAAGTCCTTTATCAATCAATTGCTTTTGCAGCTTTGGATTTCTCATTGCTTCTGAAGCATAATATCTCCCCATTTCAACACCTTTCTTTGCTAAAAAAGGGACACCATGTTCTAAGAATCCAGTTAGTGCCATATCTGCTGCCGAATCTAGTATGCCCGCCCCTTCAGACGGGCTAATTGGTTTCCCCGATTTCTGACAAATTTAGTCTTTGTGATTCCACATTCAGCACAAGTACATTTCATCACAGTTCGACCATTTTTAGTCTTCTGATATCTTTCACTTCTTGGTACACATTTAGTGACTTTCTTCTGTTTCACACAATAAGACTTCATATACCAATAGGTTAGATATTTTCGAAGTAATCTATAATGAATCTGTGATTGACACTCACATCTGCTGGATTGAATTTGGAATTGTGTATTGTGTTCAGAATAGATCTGCCTTTTTGTCTCTCAAGAAGATAGTACAAACACCAATATCCACACAAGACTGAATCCCTTTCTTGTATCTCATCACCAGAGTATTCAAGTTGTTTACCACTTGTCAACATATATATTTGAACTTCTGTTGGCATCATCAAACCGAAAGAGTCGAAGTATTCACAGTATTTATCATTTTTGAAATTCCTATAACATACCCAATGTGTACCTGGTCCAATCTGACTGTCGAGATTGACTATTCCACATTCATTGTTTCTCATCAGGTTTGGCAGATTGTCTCTTGAAAATACTCCTCTAAAATGTTTTATTCCAAGTTGTTTCACCCAATTGATTAAATCAAAGTTGGATAAGGGTTTGTTTATGAATTTTAAAGTATTGTTCCTAGAATTGGGATTGAATTGAATGGACTGTTTTTGCCCAGTAGAAGTCCTTTTCCTTTGTTTTTTTTTTTTTTTTTTTCATTCCCATGCCTATTGGGTTATCCCATGTACCAAAAACAGGAGGGGATTGCCATGGAATCATAGCATGTTTTCCACCACTTTTATTTTTATTTATTGCAATGGAATCTGGAACATGAACTGGTAATGACCGTCTTGGACGGCTGCTTTCAACATGCAATCCTTTTCCAGTTAATTTTCTAATTGCTTCTATGGCTAAAGGAATTCCAATACTGGCGAGTATTGTTCCAATACCATTTCCAATCTGTGTTTTTGTTGGTTTTATAACAACGTCTCCACCATACTGCATTTTTTGAATAATATCTGCCATCTGTCTCGTATTCGAGGGTTGTCCAATACTCCGACATAATGAGATTCATGATACCTTGTGATAGACATCACAAAGTGTCCCCAAACCATATTTCCTAACAAAATAGTAACAGTTTTGTGACACATGGAGAACGGACACTTTGTGACACTTTGTGATGTCTATTGTGACGTACTATGAATCTCATTATGTCAGAGTATTGGACATGTATGTCGTATTCAATAAATTTCCTACATTCAATAATTGGGATAAATTGGCATTAGGAATAAGAAATCCTCCACTTTGTTTCCTCTCAAATAGTTTATCAACACCGAGACTTGCTAATGAAGAAAGAGCACCTGTTGCCAAGGCTGGAGCTGCTTTTGCTACGGCTTTAGTTGCATATGGCAATAGTTTTGTTCCAATTGAAAAAAGACTGGACCAAAGAGAACCTCCTTCTACAACAGCTTTTCTGATTTGATTTTTTGATATCTTGATGTCTGAACCTTTTCCTGATCTACTTGATTTAATCAGTTTGTTGATTTGTCTCTTAGTCAACATTAGTTGATCATTTCCAGACAATTCACTATGCGTCAACCTTATTGTTACAGGTGAATTTGTTGCATAAGCTTTTGCTAGCTTTTGTTTCTGACCCTGTGAAAGTGTCTCCATGAGGGTGATAAGTAGTCATATAATATATGTTTATACTAAATTGTATTTAATACAAACAATCATTTAATTTATTTAATTTAGTCGATTTATTTAATTTATTATTTAATTTACATTGATCTCAGAATTAATTTTCCATCAGTCTTTCTCATCTCAATATCCTGCTCATAGAGAACCAATGCATACACACTGTAATCAGCATTTGCTGCCCTACTCAAAGTGTATTTGAAAGTCAGTTTTGTCATTCCATCTTTGATATCCTGTTTCTGTTTCGTCAAATCAAAATAAATGAAAGGGAATATTCTACCGAAATTGCCCCTGTTAAGAAGGGTACTTTCACTGAAATCATTTACAGCTTGAACATATTTCAAAACATCTCTGAATACTCTTGTTGGTTCTGTTGATGGTTTATAATGAACCTCTGGATAATCATTTCCATTGCCAACCTCAAGATAACAATCATTCAAAGTTTGGTTATTTGCAACTGAAAAGGTGTTATAGAGAAATTTATTGGCTGTCTGATCAGAATCATTAGCATCATTGATGATGAATACAAAGACATGCCTGGGTTTGTTTATTCCTGTGGAAATACGGAAATTGGCTGTCTGTTGTCTTGTTGAATTGCCTCTCTCAACCATTTCTCTCATGTAAGTCCACTTTCTGTTGTCAAGATACTTGCTCACGTATAAAGACTTTCCCGCAGAATTGAAAACAATGCGAGGAACTATTAGCTGGAATTTAGTTAGTACCACACGACATTCATTAGTAGCTTGCCAAATCATATTGTCATCACTCTCAAGTGTCAAGTTAACCTCTACTTTTGAGTTAGGCATGAGTTCATCCCAAAAGCTCTTGAAAAAACCGTATCTGTTCAATGCTATCTCTGCATTTACTTCACCACCACCATCAAGCAAAGCTTTACGATCTGCTAATCCTTTGTTATAATTAGCCGCCTGAGCTATTCTGTGTTCGCCTTGCCTTTTGGTGTCAAGATAGAAGAACTCATTTGTTCCCTGACTTACAGCATAACCCTGTGAATACTCAAGCAACGACTTAATATTTGTGGCTTGGTTAGCGTCTCGGCATTCATAAACATCAAGACCATTCATTTTTACATTAATGGTGTTAATAAGAGCGTGAACTGAATTAACAATACCATTTCGATCTGCAGCAGCAATGTTAGCTCCATCTGCAAGCTTATTTTCTTTGAAAATAACATTAAAACGGGCATTATACCAGTCAAATGGTGTTGTCTCTCCACTGTTATCAACAACGAAACGGTAACCTGTTTTCCTCTGATGAGCATTGTTTGCTACTACAGTATTAAGTGCTGTCTCTAGTTCGAACACTACATCTTCATATCTTTCGATATATTTTTAGTCACGATAGTTTGACATATATTATTGTGTTAGATAAAAGTTATTGATTTTACGAGGTCTGCCTCTCTTTCTTTTGATTAAACCACCAGTCTGGCTCACACTCTCAGTTCCACTCTTGTTTCCACTTTTTCTCTTTTTCAAAAGTTCTATGATTTTGTCACCAGCTTTTTTGCCAGCATATTCACCAATTGTTGTGGCTGCTTTTTCAGCTGCTTTTTTCCCAACTGTTTTGATCACATCAGTCACAATACCTTCACCATGTTGTTCATATTTTTTAAACTCAAACCGTTTCATATACTATTAGGTTTTATAATTCTGTCCCTCTCAAGAATAACTCAATATACCAATCTATCCCATTTAAATCAACCGGTTGTCTAGAAGAATCAGTGACATAAAAACGTATTGAGCTGATTGTGTGTGTTGAGATAGGATTGTAAGTGAAAGGTAAACTTCTGACGAGATCTGTGACTGGAATAACAGCGATTGTATTTGTACTATTGCCATCAACAATGCTATCTATCACATTATCACAATTAATATATATATTTCGTCTACTCCACGTGTTATATCAGGTAAGTTTGTTCCATATTCTGTTGCTGAAACTAATTTTGAATCGAAACCGATAAGTTTTCTGAAATCAAGATTTCTCAGATCCACTCGATAGTTTTCATCAAGTTCAATCAAAATGCGATATGTTGACAAAACGAAATACATGTTAATACCATACTTGAATTTTGATTTGTCTGTTTCAGATGGATTCAGTACATGGCTGTTTTTCTCATATACTCATGAATGTAACTATTGATATCGTCGTATGAATACATCCCGTCAACGAATGTTATTGTTTCCCAGTTTACACCTTTGTCATAGCTATATTTAATTTGATTATTCCCAAAAAATTCTCTGATATTGTACCAACTGTATGTCATATTGATAACATTCACAGCCATTTCATGTTTCAAATCATGCGATAATACTAGAGGTGTATTGAATCTTTTTTCAAAATCGTGACTCTTGCTGACACCAATTTTGTCTCTGTTTTTACTGTTGAATCGTAATGAAATTTCTGTCATATACTTTTACATTAGATATTTCATCATAATTTTATTGAGCTCTTTGATTCCAATGACGCACATTCTGTTTAATATGTGCAATATCTTCACAAACTCATTTCTTACACTCATACTGTTGTTACCAGCAAAAATAGACCCACCAAGTAACTGGAGTCGTGAAAGCAAGTCACCCACATTATTATAATGAACAACACCTTCTCCATATTGTTTTCTCTTTCTGATACCTGAACCGATAGTTTGTGCACCTTCCTCAACGGCGCCAATTCTTTTTCGGTACTTTTGCAATAACTTGATCTCTTGAGTTATTTTATGAATTTGTTCTTTATTTTTATCCCTATTCTTTTTGGTTGTTGATAGATGAGCTTTTTGTCTTCCAATATCTTGGGTTAATTTACCAATCATTTTATCATACTCATTAATATCGATTGTTCCATCCATATATGATTCAAATATCTGTGATGGAGGAGCTAAATTATGTTTCATCAATGTTTGAATATCCTCAAGTGAAAAACCTTCATCAATATTTGACTTATACTTTGGTTCAGTCATCATTTGAGGTTTGTAATCAATTGGTAATGTTGTTTTCATAGGTACTGATTCAGGTAACGTGTTTAATAGCATAAGATCTTCAAAACCAGATGTCAAGGCTTTTTGATTTTTTTTTTCAACTGTTCAATAACTTCATCCTGTTTTTTGTCGACACTTTCTTTCACACTCTTCTGGACATCAATAGAGGGTTTCAGTAATTCTGATGTTGTATCATAAGCATCCTGTTTTCTGTTTTCATAAGTCTTGATAACCTCACGAACTTCTCTAGTTTTATTTCCAGCTTCAATTCCACTTTTTAGAAGCCTTTTCATACGTTCTATATCCATATACAATTGTGTTAGACTAATCTAAACTATTAACATATGGAAATTCCAAATTATGATATCATTCAGAATTCAAATAATTCATTCAGACAGTTGTATCCGTATATGCCAAAAGATACATTTAGAATGTTATTGGCTGGTAATTCTGGATCTGGAAAGACAACATTGTTCATGCATTTGATTATGGAACCTTTGGTCTATTATGATCAAATACATTTATACGCCAAAAACTTGGATCAAGACAAGTATCAATATCTGCGGAAAGTCATGGATGAAATAAGCAGGCAAGTTGGATATCCTGTATTGATATGCAGCCAAGATGAAATATCACCTGTTGAACAGATTAAAGACACTGATTTACAACGATTGGTTGTGTTTGATGATTTTGTGACTGATAAAAAACAAGATCAAATCATAAGCTATTTCATTTAAGGGAGACACAAAAACTGTTCTGTCATATATCTCACACAATCATTCTATGGATGCCCAAAATCTGTCAGACTTAATTGTAGCCATTTCTGCCTTTATGATTTTCCATCCGCAAGAGAGAGAAACATTATTGCACAAGAACTTGGAATAGACAAGCAGAAATACATTGAAGCAACCAAGAAACCTTATTCTTTCTGTTATGTTGACAAGCCTATGAAAACGGTGAAGAGAAATTTTTATGGTTTAATATAATCTAATAGTATATGGCAGCTCCATTGTGTATTCCAAAATTAATTGAAATCAGTCTTCCAAAAGTTGACAGCAATGTCAACAATAACAACAATGACAACAATGGTAATTAGATAGATCAAACTTCACTGTCTTATCTAATCTAATATTATAATGGGAGTTTTTAATTCTCCACAAGATCAATATAAAACAAAAACTGGTGAAAGAGGTCCAGCAGGTCCGATTGGTCCAAAAGGTGATAAAGGTGATAGAGGTCCAAAAGGTAATACAGGTGCAATTGGCCCACAAGGAGCTACAGGTTCAATTGGTCCAAAAGGTGATACAGGTGATAGAGGTAATACAGGTCCTGTTGGTCCAAAAGGTGATAAGGGTGATAAAGGTGATACAGGTCCGATTGGTCCAAAAGGTGATAAAGGTGATAAAGGTGATACAGGTTCAATTGGTCCAAAAGGTGATACAGGTGATAGAGGAGCTACAGGTCCAAAAGGTGATAAAGGTGATATAGGTGCTAGAGGTCCAAAAGGTGATACAGGTTCAATTGGTCCAAAAGGTGATACAGGTTCAATTGGTCCAAAAGGTGATACAGGTGATAGAGGAGCTACAGGTTCAGTTGGTCCAAAAGGTGATAAAGGTGATACAGGTTTTGGAATTAGATTTACACATGATGGTAATTATGATATCCAAAACAAAAAAAATTAGTAATGTAGCAGAACCAACTGCTGACAAAGATGCAGCCACAAAGGTGTATACTGATGACCTTGTTGTTTCATCATTCCTCAACGCGAAGGAGTATGTTGATACTGAAATTGCTGGTATTGATGTTTCTCCATTTCTTAAAAAAGATGGAAGTGTTGCAATGACTGGAGATTTGGACATGGGACGGAATATTGTCAAAAACATGAAATATCCTGTTGATATATTAGACTCCACACACAAAAGCTATGTTGACTCTCAAATTGCAAGCTGCTTAAAAAGAGATGGAACTGACCCAGCTGAGGGTGATCTGAACATGGATGACTACAAAATAACAAATGTTGGGGCTCCAACTTCTGACAAAGATGCCACCAATGTGAGATATGTCAATGATGCTGTGTTGTCAATTGAAGGAACAAGATTGAACCCATTCAAATTCCTTCTTGAAGATATATCAAAAACAACTATTCTTAGAAATGCAAATGATCTCAAATTGGAAAATTTTAATAAAAGCCCTTACTCAATAAATAAAAAAGCCTTGTCTTTTGTTATTCCTACTGCTGGTCTTACAACTGTTCTTCGTTTTGATTGTCACAATTGGAAGTTTCAAGATACACTTTTGCTGTTGAGTTTTGTACTGATGGTAATCCAAATAATGCAACAGTTGATGATGACAATTTGTCGTCTAATTTGATTGAAGGAAAGGATTCGATTAAAAGAGCATTCCCAAAGACTCATCTTGTTGATGGTTATCTCAGAGAATATTCTTCCTTGAAAAAACGAGAGTTGGTCAGACATCAATGGAGTTATTGTTGATTTCACCATATTCACAAAATAATAAAAAACATTATGTCATAGTTTATGGTGTTTACGGATTTTCAAATATCATTTTATCACATATTCACGATCCTGTTTTTGAAATAGAAGAAGGAAGAATTGTATTCAATAATGAGGTTAAAATGAGTTTTCATAGAATAGTCAATGTTGAACGCCCTATATTGGGTCAAGACTGTGCAACCAAAAAATACGTTGATGATGCTGTCATATATCTGTCGACAAATAAAGCGGATAAAACATATGTTAATTCTGACTTTGTGAAAAAAGATGGAAGCGTTGCGATGACTGGTGATCTTGACATGGGTGACAATAAAATAACAAATGTTGGATCTCCAAACTCTGATAAAGATTCTGCCAACGAAAAGTATGTTGACGACCTTGTTCTTTCACCATCTGGTACTCAACGCAACCCATTCGCTTTTCTGTTAAAGGACATATCCAAGTCTTCTGCAGTCAGTGATGCAACAAACCTTCAAATTGAGAATTTTGATAGATCACCATACCACATAAATAAGTCCTCATTGTCTTTTATCATTTCACATAGTGGTAACTTTCCATCCAAAATTCGTTTTGATTTGACACCTTTGACAAAAGGACGGTACACATTTGTCACTGAGTTTTACTCACCATCTGACCCTAGAAGTGCAACAATTGAGCTTTTTCTTCCAACTGTGAATATACGAGATGCGGGACAGCCGTTTCAAAAAGCTTTCCTCAAAACTCCACACGTTGATGGTTACATGAAAAAACTTTTCCAGATAGAAAAAAGAAGTGGTGGTCAAGCAGCAATTGAGGTTGAACTTTCCAGCACAGCTCCAGCGTCTAACACCAAAACACATCTCATTGCTTATGGGGCCTATGGCTATCACACTAATTTGTCTTACTTTCTCCATGACCCAGCTTATGAAATTGAAAACGGCCATGTTGCGTTTGGTAGTAATATTGACATGAAATTAAACAAAATCATCAACCTGCAGGATACCCCCTCAAACCCACAAGAAGCTGTAAACAAAAGTTATGTGGACCAGAGGTTGCAAACCAAACTCGATACGATTGCACAACAAAATCTGAATATGAATAACAATGCCATTACAGGTCATTCTCCACCGGTCAATTTAGATGATGCGGTTACAAAAAGATATACTGACGAGTATTTTCTTCGACGAGACGGTTCGACTGCAATGTATGGCGATTTGTCGATGGGTGGAAATAGAGTGACGAATTTAGCGGACCAGTCGAATGAAACTGATGCAGTGAACTTCAGAGTTTTAAATCGAGCTGGAATAGTTATGAGAGGAAACGCTTTATTATTGAATGGAACAAACGCGATGACGGCAGATATGAAACTTGGAGGGCATAAAATCATTAACTTGAAAGAAGGAACAAATAAAACCGATGCCGTAAATTTAGATCAATTAGAAAAAAGTCATATTTCATCTGCTTCTCATCCAAAGAATGCTTTCAAATATTTGATGAATGATATCGATGAAGTCAGTACTGAATATGGCTTGAAAGTTAATGGATATGTCAATTTACCTCGTTCACCACATTTGATTTCAAAAAAGGTCATTGATGTAGACTTGAATAAAGAAGCTAATCATATTTACAGAGCTAGAATTGGTTTTAATATGTACACAATAAAAGATGGAAAATACACATTTATTCTTGAATGGCTATTTCCTGATTATGAAGGAATGAATCTTAGTAGTGTGACATTCAGTGCAACTGGTGGAATTACAATTCATAAAACTGTAGGGAGAAAATTTGATAACAGAAATGAAGATCATTCGAGATATTTATTATGGATTGAAAAACCATCAGCAAGTTCACCACCTGAATATTTATATTGTACGATTCATATTAATGCTAACCCAACTTATCCAAATAAGTACAAAGTTCATTGTGTTGCATATGGTATTGATTTTGAAGCAGCAGACGTTCCATCAAGTGTTTACGACTTCGCAGAAGCTTATAAAATCGTGAATGAAAAAATGCAATTACAAACTGATTTAGATTTGAATGGACATGTCTTGATTAATAATTCATCAAACTTATTTGATGGTCAAAATGGTGAATTGACAATGCTAAATAATATTAATATGAACACATATTAGATAAAAGAGGCTAAACTTGGTGGTGATACAAATCTGAATGGCTATAGAATTCATAATAATAGTTTGAATCTATTTCGTTCAAGCGTTACAGGTGTAATTATGGAAACAGCTTTCGATCTCGGAGGATTTGCTCTTTACAGGCCGAAATTAGGAGGTGATCTAAATTTGAATGGGAATGGAATAATCGGTCAAATACAATATTTAAATTGCTTTGTCAAAGCCAAACAAGGACATAATAAGAATGTTTTAAAGCCTGTATTGATAAATGGCTCTGAATTTTTAGTCATTCACAACAATAACTTTCATATTAAGAATATGTATGTAATACAAGGAACAAAACCCGGAATATTCTACTTCAAGAAAAAGAATGAAGGTGCTGGGCCATTGCCATTACCAGCAACAATTTTTGAATACAGACATGGTGCTGTGGGTGGAAACATCACAACGGTTGACGTCAATAAATCATTATCGAGAGGCTATCTTATAATTGACTATTCACATCCCAATAGTGGAACATTTAATACAGCATTCACACTTGAAGTGGTCATGAATTAATCTAAATTAATATTATAATGGGAGTTTTTAATTATCCACAAAATCAAGATAATACAAGAACTGGTCAAAGAGGCCCAAAAGGTGATAGAGGTGACAAAGGTGATAAAGGTGATAAAGGAATTGGTTTTACATTAACACAAGATGGTCACTATGATCTTGGAAACAAACATTTGACTAATGTAAAAGCAGGCAATGATTCTGATCATGTTGTTATCAAATCACAAGTTTCAGATATTGTCAGAGATAGTTTTTTGGATTTGTGGGTTTCTGAATTCATTAGATTATACTCTAAATGTACTTATCAAATCGACAGAGCGAATAATAATTTTTTAGATATGAATGCAGACAGAAAAGTTGAAACATTGTACGATCTCTCGAATGAAGAAAATAATGCAACACAATCAACTTTAAACATAAGACCCACTGTTTGTACCAAAGCTAATAACCATAATAGTCGTTATTATTTAGACTTTAATGGATCACAGAGAATGATAAGTCAAATCAATTTAAATAATGATGTTGTTAATATCTTCATTGTTTATAAATTAAATTCAAATACAGGTGGAAATCCATGGAAAAATGGGCTTTTTGGTCATGATAATGGAGGTTATGATAAGTTTGTCAGCTTTTACAATGGTTCAAATTTAGCTATAAGTGGTGTTGATCAATCAAATTGTGTATATTTTGGTCCAGCAGCATCTATACAAAGTTTCAGAAAAAATAGCAGATTATTCAGTAAATGATTTGGGTCAAATAAATGTTTGGCACTGCTTGTCTGTTCACTGGGATAATTTATCTTCTCCAAAAACAAACACAAGTAAAATCTATTGGAATAAAAAACATATTGGAAGTTTGACAGCTGCCAATAGAAGTGGTAGTCAGCAAATGACTTTTGGTGATTTGGATCCTAGCTCTATCGCACCTCTTGACGGTAGTGTTATTTTTTTTCTGTGTGTACTTGGATTCTACATTAGACGAAAAAACAATTTTGGATCACCATAGCGTTTTAATGCAACGATATAATATATGATAGAAGAAGCAATCAAATATGTTAAATTCTTTTTTGATGAAACAAAACAACAATTTATTCAAGTCGATGATGCAATTTTAAAATCAGCTTTGGTATACCAATATCTGTATCACAAGCATTTTGATTTAAAAATTTCAATGAACAATATTTTAAATACTCACAAGGATATTGGACTTATTGGTCCTGGAAATGGGTGCTTGACATATTTCTTGGAATATACACTTGGATGGATTGAAACATTACAAACACATGGTATACTTCATGATGCGTATGGAAGATTTTATAACAGTTATTCCTTAGACCGTGGATATAGTTATGCTATACCTAAGTACCTTACACCAAAGCGAAGAAAAAAGATCTCCATTATGCGGCCAGATATCTGGAATACTTTATTGCATATTCAATAGAATTATTATATAAAAGATATATATGAAAGAGCGAAAAAGCATATTCAGCTGGAACCATATTTCAGGTGAATTAACAGAAGATCAGGTAAATGAATTAAAATCCTATTACCGAACATATCACAGAAAGTGTTGGGCTCATAAACAGACTGTTAAACGGTTCAAAAAATGGAAATTATTGGGGAATTCCTTGTCCATCATCTTTGCAACTGGGGGTCTCGCCACAAGTGTGGCAACAGGTGGTGTTAGTTTGGTAGCCATCAGTACAGCAGCACTTTTGATACAAGGATGGATGAAGCATAAAAACCTAGATTTGAAAATCCAAAATTGCACATATGCTTATCAAAGCTATCAACATCTACTTAATTCAATAAAAGACAAGTTGAGAAGTGGTGATTTTGATGCTTCAAGTATACCAATCTCAATGAAGAATATCGATGATTATGTGACTGACAACAGTCCAATTATTGATAAGTACCTACTGAAATTTTAAAGAAAACGACAACACTCTTAAATTTGCAAAACATGTTTCGACAGAAACTTCTGTCATCTTCAGTTGATAGATTTACAAAGCGTTAGAAGTTGAATTTATAAGTAGGAAAATGCTAATTACATAGTAAATTCAACTTCTAACGCTTTGTAAATCTATCAACTGAAGATGACAGAAGTTTCTGTCGAAACATGTTTTGCAAATTTAAGAGTGTTGTCGTTTTCTTTAAAAATTTGACTTGTCTGTTGACATCAAGACCTACTGAAATATGATGAAAAATTCACTGCTTGATAGTACGAATAATCTTATCAAATCTCAACATTAGAATGTCAACCCAATATCGATCATAAAATCCAAGCATCTTTTTTGATCTAGTAACTATTATTTCATCAAATGGAAGATCAAGCATTAAAAATGTTTGCTTAAGCATAAATTTCGTACTTATCATCCTTTTACGATTCTTATTCACCAAGGAAGGACAGTGTCTATCTCTTCGAATATTTTCAATATTTTACCCTTATCTTTTACAGAAATTCGAAATCCATTCTTGCGACATATACCATTTATCACATTTTCAATATGGTACTTCCGATGATATACAGATTTTCGCCGTATTTTATACATATTATTATGAAAGTCAACGTACTCTTTACAATAATCATAACCATGAACTGAACCACAATTTAGACAAACATTTTCACCATCATCGTTAAACATTTTCTGATTATCACAGCAAGGTGCTTTCACACTTTTAACAACTTTGACAAATAGCTGATCACAAAAATAACATGACAATTCTCCCATATTTTTCAATTCATTGTGAATTACTGAATTACAACTCATTTCTATACTATTATATGAGATTTCATTTTTATAAACATCGGACGGTTCCACGTGAGAAATAATAGCTATAGGTGATGACTCATTCCCTGTTTTTCCGAGAATGTCACGCTTGGTGATTTTTCCGAGAAAGTCACGCATTTATAATAAACTATAGATTCCAAAATACGAGATCAAAAATAAAATAACTATAGTTTTTCCAAAATCCGAGATCATTTTGCTAAAACACCCCCCTAAATTAATTTTTGCGCTGAAACGCCCAAACACTATACTACTGGTCATTCTTGGTCGCGATATTTGTCGTGCATTTTTGTAACTGTCTCTTGAAGTAGAACCAGATATTTTCTTTCATATTCAAATTTGGAGACTATGCTGGCCACTTCATGAAGGTTATTTCGTTTTCATATTTGTAATTTTCCACAGCATGAGCTCTGTGAACAGGACAGGTACTCATTATCTTCAAAATACCAGACAGATTATTTTCTAGGATGTCAATGTACTTAGCGGAATTAATATTGCTTTCTACAGTGGCTCAAGTTCCAACCCCGTCATAGCAAATACATCCCCAGATCTTCAAACTTATCTTGTGTTCACGGCAAGGACAGGTATGATGAACTGTTGATTGCAGTTTTCGTCGTCATTTCGCCAAATATAAACATGGTTCTTTGCAAAGAACACAATATGATTCTCGTCGGAAAATATCACTTTTCTCCAGTACTCGTCTACTTTTCACTCTTTGCACCATTCGACTCGTATTTTGCGATTTACTTCCCGAACTACCACTTTCTTTTTCGCTGACCTTCGTTTATATCCTTCTAAGTGCAGTACAATTTGCGCAGTTTTCTTGCTAAAAGTTTGTGCTTTCCGCTCGTTAAGCTTCGATGTTATGTCCTGTAAGTTTAGTCCTCTGTTCGCTTTAACCAGACGAAGTAAAGCGTTTCTATCTCTCCTTGCGAATTTCTTTTTCCTTCCACTTCGCTTCAAATTCACCTTCACCACTGAGCCAGTCCTTTTGTAGTTGCGTTGAACGTTTGTGATAGTCGTTCTTGGAATCTTCAGCAGTCTTGAGAGTTCAGCTTTGTTTTTCACCGATTCTGACAGTGCAACAACCAATTCCTTCGTCTCTGTGGTTAGTTCAACACTTTTTCGGCCCATAGTATTTGGAATTATATTTTTCAAACAACCGCATAAAAAAGCTATCAACCTTCGCATAAACACAACTCGCTGTCTCAACGGTAAGGAAAAGCAAAGTGATATGTTCGAAACAAACTGGTTGTAATTACTTTCTGTAGAGACCTTTGCAACCGTTTTTAAGACCTTTTGGTATGCCACTTCTTGGTTTGTATTTTCGGTGATTTTTCCCACCTAGTAACACAAATGACGCGGCCTGCCTCAAGTTTTCCCACACTTAGTGTGCAAACGCGTGTGAAAATTTTGCGCGTCATTTTCGAAAGTGACGAATAATTATGTCCTTCGACTGTAGCTTTTGGTGTGCGACTGCCAAAGGTTTTTGTTTAAAACGAAATTATGGTTTGATATCAGTATTTGCTACTGCAATCTTTACTCAAGTTCTTGTCAGAGACGTTTACAATTCTATCATTTAAAGGCAGTCCAAAGGCACCTTGTCCATGGTTTGTCCTTTCTCCGTGAAGTTATGGAAATCCACACCATGGTCAATGTACTGTAATTTATACTTGGTTACCCATTTGTTGGCATCACTTCTCCCTTGAGTTGCTATACGTGTCTCAGTGACGTCCAGTCTCAGTAAGTCCACCTGTAGCCACTGATTGACATCGCCTTTCTCAGCTGACCATCCTCCGGCTACGCCTGAAGCGTGTGTAAAGTTCAGTCGTCCTTGGCTACCAGAACTATTACCTTGGTATGCTGAAGAGACACTGTTTTGTCCGTAAGAGATGGCACATTTGCCATGCCCAGAGCGTCTTGGAATTCTACTTGTATTAAGAAAACCGGAATTAATTTGGTAATGTTACGAAATTTCAGTAGAAGTTAACAATTGCCCCTAATTTATCAAGCTCCTTTTTAAGTGTGAATACTCGGCCCATTTAAACTGATTCCATTTTGTTCTCATTTGAAGGATTTGCTCGATACCTTGACCATTTTGACTATAAAAAAAGTGTTGTCAGTTTTGTTTTTGGACTTCATGTTGAAGAAAGCAAGCTCAAAATTGTACATACTAGAGGATATGGGGTCTCAGTGGAGAAATTGCCAGGCCAGTGGTTTATTGATGTATGCTAATGGGAGGTGTCCTCTTTCTGGAGGTGCTGGAGGTGTCAGTGAACAGAGGTTCAACTGTAAAACAAAAGATTACTTTCAAAGTCGCATATAGAAGTGATTTTATTCCCTGCTATTGCAACTGAACAACACCATCGCCAGGGTAGCCAGCCCTGCAATTACAATAGAACGATTCTGACGTATTTAGACACTCTGCGTTTGGCGAACAGTTGTTGTAACCTTGAGAAGAACGTTCACCTAAATCTAAAAGAAAGCAAATTTCACATAATAAATATCATTGATATAGGTGTTCGAAAAAGGAATTGATCTTAACACTAGTTTAATGTAGTTTGATGGAGAGGTTCTTTTGCGAAGTTGGAACATTGCCTGCTCGAAGTATTTTCCCACCGTTGTTCTCTTGTTCCACGTAGGCGTTTAGGTCAAGCAGCATTGGACACATCTTTAGACTTGTTGGTTTTGTATGGTTAAAGCATTAAAAAGAACATAAAATATCATTGACTTTTAAACTCACATTTAATGATCTCCCAAAATACTGCATTTCACCCACGTCCCATACATTTCCGCTTTTTTTTTTTATTTATATATATCTATATATTTTTTTATAATTAGCTAAAAACTTTTGCACGAATAGAGTCAGATTGTACATTAAGATTAGGTTTCAGTTTGTTAATAAAAAAAACATCTCATATACGAGGCAGTCAAACTTGTTCCTGCATTTCTTTAAAACTGTAAAATTTTTAGAAAGATCTTTTAGGGGTAAGCCATGCTTCACGCGGAATTTTACTGTTTTAAAGAAATGCAAGAACAAGTTTGGCTGCCTCGTATATGAGATGTTTTTTATTATTAAACTGAAACCAAATCTTTATGAGCAATCTGACTCTATTCGTGAAAAAGTTTTTAGTTAATTATAAAAAAAATTACAAAATTGTTTTGTTACATATTTTAATTGTTTTTTTAACACCCTGTTTTATCTTTTAGCGCATAATTTTACTTCATTATCTCTTAAAGTATGTATATGGTAATTTTTTTTAGCCTCAACATTGAACTTGAGAATGACCGTAGAACGGTCGAAACGTCGTACGATTTTAACCGTGTTTTTACTGTTAATTGTTTTAAGAAACCCATGTTGATAAGGTTTATGATATTCGGGTGAATTATTCAGTAACGCTGTGACAAAGACACGCTGACCATAACCATACAAATCTGCTTTTGAATATTCTCTGAAAAGGTTCATATATTCAAGATCGCCCATTAAAGCCTGTCAGAACGTTTGAGGGTTTCATTGTGTTTTGTTTCAACAAATGGCATTTTTTGAGGTTGCAAGAGGCAATTAATTCAAAGGACTAATTGACAATACAAGCTCTAATATTTATTCAATTCCTATCAAAGCTTGAAGTGTAGGTAATCGCCTGGTTTGAAGACTTACTGTGACAGAGTCTTTTGTTTTGCTTTAAAATCGCACTACCAAAGTAATGGTCATTGTCATTGTCATTGTCATTATTAACAATATTATTATTGTTGTTGTTGTTGTTGTTATTATTATTATTATTATTTGTATTAATTTTGAACGATGCCTCTAATTGATCAGCTATTATTATTGCGCTTTTCCCAAACACATCATTGTCGATGACCTAAAGTGCATGATGGCGACTTCTCACTTGTACAGTTAATTTGCTCGTTTCTTCAATGGCAGTGGATCAATGGTTTTGAGGGGTAATGTCTGCTATTACGTGGCCATTCTATATAGTGCCCAATACGTGTCTTCGGCTTACATAAACACGGTGGTTTGTGCGGTATCGTTATGGATGAATTGTTTAATTGCAGGAATAAGCGAGAAAACTGAGAAACTGGTTTATTTTAATCTTCCTGATTTCTATTCTGGAAATATTTGCCATCGTGCCGTGCCTTGTTGGTGAAGTATTTAAGTTTGTGTAGGTGAGTTTTTTTTTTCTTTTTTTATTTAAAAAACAAGGTTAAGATTAAAAGAAGTTCAGCTGCGTTCAGGAATAAGAGAGAAATGAAAATATTCCCAAAATACCGGCACTGATTTTTTATTGTGATCCTTGAGAAATTTGTTGCGTAACGCTTTAACTATGGTGAGGAGTAAAGAGGTGATCTGCTCGTTATCATTTTAAATTATTTTCCTGTTAACTGCCACAATTTAACAAACTTTGGAATGGTACAAGATTGAAATTTTATTCGTGGGAGGCTAGCTAGCTTTACGCCACTGAAACGTCACGAATAATTAAAGAAAGGAAGGAGCCAAGTTGACCAAGAAGGGTTTGCAATCAAAATCTAAACATTATGCTGACTCTGAAACCAAGAAAAAATGATTTTGCATATTCATCGGTAAAGCTCATATGTTCAACATTGGTTTTTAAAGCCTGGGAGAACATTTATCCGTTTCGTGATTATCGTGCACATGTTTCGTATTTTTATTTTGAGGTTGCAATTAGCACTTTAAAGTCAGTCGACTAATTGATAACACAAGCTCTTCCTTTGATTGGAGACCATCAAAGCTATAGAATTATGTCCTTTGCTGTTATTATTGTTATTAGTTGTTAGAGAGGAAAGATCTGAATATATAATTTTTAAACGAATTATTTGATAACACTTAGTCTTTGACTTCCTTCTTTTGAAGGCTGATTTTGGCCCTTTATGCAACGCGGTTGATTGTTTGTTTTTTTTTATTAATATTTTCGCCAAATCGCCAACTATTGTTATTGCGCTTTTCTCAAACACATCATTGCCGAAGACCGACGAGTTCTTACGTGTACAGTTTCGCCGAGTTAAAGGCTGTCGATTTAAATGCTCGTTTCTTTGTGCAAGCGTCTCAATCCATTGACTGGTTTAAGGTCGGCACTCACGAGGGGAGTATTTGCGGGGAGCCTGTGATTGCGGGGAACGCATGGCCGAAAATTTCGGACATTTGAGCCCGCACGGTAGTAGCTGCTTTTCCCAATCAATATCAAAAATGGCGTACGAAATTACAAAGCTTTATATGAGAAGTAATGGAGTTACGGAAAATACAAGCACAATGAATACCGTTTTTCCGTTTGCCAAAATCGAGCGTTATTTAAAAACATTTCAGCGATATTTTAGTGACAAAATCTACCGGAAAAACGAATTCCATACCTTTCTTTCAGAAGAATGTCAATTTGCAATTTGAGCTCCAGTCAAAACCTTATAAATCAGTGAAAAAAGAAGCGAAGACAATATATTTGCTAGCAAATAATCGGAAATCTAAAGTCACTATGTAAGTTGCCAAAATCAAGTCAAAAAATGCAGATAGATCGCTATTTTCAGAATAAAAAAAAAAAAACAGATCTTCAGCTTGTAAAAGTACCTTTCTTTTCGGCTGCTAAAAACCGTAGAAAATGAAATAAGACCACGGGAAGGTCAACATGTCACGCAGATCCATGTCCGTTCCATGAAGAAGAAGACAACAAAGTCTCGCTCTTAGCACCGTATTCTCGCAGGCAAATCCTGAATATTTGGTATTATAAACAACTTGATTCTCGAGGAGATTCAAGAAAACTAACCCGTTATATTTCAGTGATAAAAAAGAAGTAAAGCTGTACGATGTACAATACATGTAAACCGGAAGTTCGCGCTCTGAGTTCAACAAGCGATATCTCGGCCAAATGTGCCTCAAAAGTCCCTCAAAAGGCATCGTTCGATAGCTTTTTTCATGGATCTTTCCGCCATTGCTCGTTTTTGCAATACCTTCAGCCAGCGGCATTCATTTGACCATAAACATATTTGTATCTTACCCCTCGATCTGTCCTAAAAATATGAGCCCGGAGGTCACTGCTCAATTCAGCGGTTATTAGGCCATTACGCGACAGTGTAAATGTAAGTCGCACGAAATGTGATGTCCGAGATTTCTGGTCATGGGTCGCGGTGTACAATCCCTTTGCGCGAACTACAACGAAATCTATTTCCGGGAATAATTAGCCTGAAGAATGCTTGCTCCCTCCATCTAAACTGCTGTACGTCAGGAATCGAAAATTCCCCGCAACCATTCTAAGCGAACATCGCCATTGTGCGTCCCAACCTTTAAGTATCACTAGCCTGAGCCAACTCAAGCTAATTTATTATGGCTCCAAAAAAAAAAAAAAACACTCTTTAGGAATTGATTAATGACAAAAAATTGGCTGAAAAACAATTACATAATTTGGTTACGCTTTCCTAAGTTGTTCCTTGTTCCTTAAGTTTTCTTGTTCTTGTTCTAGTACTTATTAGTGTCAGCTAGGTTTTTGTTTGTTGAACCAAGAAACAGCGCATTGTGAAGATAAACAGTACCCAACTTCAATTTCCGCCGCAACTGCTATATTTAGCAAAAATGTAGAAAGGCAAATGATCCAAATTAAAAATATAATCTTTATCATGATCGAATAGATCTAGTCCGTAGGTTTTGCTAATCTATAGCTAGGCTAACCTAAAAGTGGAGCTCACGGCAAACCAAATCAACTCAACACGGACCTCTCTCCTATATAATTTTTACAGTTTTCAACAAACTCACTCAACTTCATAAATACTGGAATAAAATTCTCCAGTTTCCAATAGACAAAGATAATAATGAAAACTTTGTGCTGTCCAACCGATTCACCTAAAATATGGAATCCGGAACCCGGAACCCGGAACCCGGAATACGGAAACCCCGAATCTAGAAATTGGAGCGCGGAAATCAGAGAGAGCTCAGATAGAGGACAATACTTGAAACCAAATGTTTCTGCAAATGATCGAACTCTTTACACTGTACTACCGTCGCTGTGTTCCGCGTGTCTGGAAAGTTGGCATCAAAATATTCCTGTTTTGTATATAGCTGCGTTCCGTTGTAACTAGCACCAGCTTCTATGAAACACGTAATTTAGTTCCTAGGAAAGTTGTTTGGCTATGCGATAATGTAAATTAAAGTAAGATGTTTATTTAATTTTACTTTTCTTTTTCTTCGTAACATTCGTAAGTTGATTGCCTTGTGAGTAGGGATCCTCGTACTTCGAACGAGCTAGGAGCGAGAGATGTATACGAGTGGTGGTGGTTTGACAGGTAAAAAAACTTCATGGGACGATTTATCGAGAACATCAAGTACCACCTGAACGGTCGGCAGCCGTTGATCCGAAAGATTATGCCACACATAAGCTTTTCTTACCGTAGCGCGAATGACGTCAGTGAAACGTTATTGGCCAGCTAATCGCCTGATCGACTTTATGTTACACCCTCATTACACTTTACATTTCTGTCCACAAGTTGCGAGTAAATGATCAAAAAGGTGCTGGAAATTTTGCTAAAAGTTGCTCGAAAACTGCTTGTTGTTTTCAAAAAGTTGCTCATTTTGCTAAAAGGTTTATCAAAAGTTGCTCGTTATTAAAACAATTAAGATTACTTCAGCCGCTGTTACACGTTGAAACTTTTAGCTCAAACCGATGAGAAACCGAGCGAGACCAGTTTCACGAAGTGGTGTTACACGATGAAACTCTTGTTTTTATCACCATTGTGATCGTTGCAACCGTTGCAGAAGTAGGAAGCCGTTGCACTTTTCGTGAAACTTGTCTTGCAACGGAAGTTCGAAAACGTTTCACGAAACCGACCATGTTACACGGTGCAACGCCTGCTGAAACTTGTTTCCCAACGCCGTTGCACACAAGTTTCAGGTAAAAGTTTCAACGTGTAACTTCGGCTTTAGTTTTGCTTTTTAAGGTAAATTTATTCGTTTCTGCTGATATGCGAATGACAGCCGGTGAGGTTGTGCTCTATTCAACCAATTACTTTAAGCAACACAAACCGTGCACCCTAATGCATGATTTTAGTAACATTCGTTAATGTATTCAGTATCAACATTTAGTTTGATAACTGAGGGTCATTTCCGGAACATGGAAAAAAACTTATTTTAAAAAACATCATGGGCACAAACACTAAAATAAATAATCCCTGAAATTAATTAGAGGGTTAAAAGAACCGAAAAAGACGATAGAGTCTTAGTCTAGGACTTAGTTTGTTCCTTCCAGTTGAGACGATGTGGAGGGATGGAGGGATAACTCTTAAGAAAGACCGTATGCAGGGTCATTAAATGCAGCTTAACGAGCTGACCGAGATTTTACACTCGTGCATGTTTTCCCTTAAGAAACGAACAGGCCCATGAATGGCGGCCACCGCTGCAAAACCGGAGTGAGTCGATCGACCCATGTGTCTTAGCAGTGAGACACCGGGAGTCTTATCTGGAGAGACTTAAAGGTAATTCTGCCTTTTCAGTCAATTCCAATCGCGTTTGTTTAGTGTCATCAAATCCTGGAAGGAACAAATGGAGTGTTGCGTGACGACGCTAGCACTAATACCATTCACAAACATTCTACTCAACAGAATGAAGCCCAATAAGATGCTTTGTCAATGCATCTAAAATAAAAATTAGCTGCAATAAAAACGAAGTTTACACGGACTCAATTCCTATCACGTTTATGGCTACAATAAATGATATACATTTCTTTATATCTTCTTGTGGGGAGCACGCTTATCACGCTGTAAGAACGAAAACGTTTGTGTTGTGTTTCTCCGCGTTTACTTCGAAGCTTTCGGAATAACATTAGCCACAATCTTCACTCTCGCGCACCACTTTAAGAACGAGGAAGGTGCAGGTGGTATTTTCTCACGTTTAGTTCAAGTCTTCTCGTCGATATCACCTTTTCTATCGAACAACGATCGCTATATGTGACACATATCCTCTGTCGCGCGGACACGCTTTAAGAACGAGAAAGGTGCATGTGGTATTTTCTCAGTTTACTTCAAGTCTTCTCACGGATTTTAGCTTTTCCATCGAACAACTATCGTTACCTGTGACACCTATCCTCTGTCGCGCGCACACGCTTTGAGAACGAGGTAAGTTCATGTGGTATTCTCTCATGTTTACTTCGAGGAATGACTAAGCCACAATCTTCACTCTCGCGCACACCCTTTAAGAACGAGGAAGGTGCATGTGCATTCATTCATCATTATTATTTCATGTCATTATCTCACGTTGCTATGTAATTTGTTTTTACTCATTTATCATTATTATTTCACGTCGTTATCTCACGTTGTTTGCAATTTGTAATTTGTTTTTGCACATTACTCTTTACTCCGAGTAGCAACCTGATTTCCGGTGAGTAGAATCAACTTTCCTGTAGACGAATCGATCGATTCGTCAACATTTGACAGCGCCTTTGGCACAACCTCGTTCTCAGGGTCCTCCCCCTCCCGTCCCTCCCTGGGAACGAGGTTGCTTTGCGCTTATATTCACAACATGAGTTCCCACTCGAGTCGCGATTTAATTTAAGGTGAGTCGACTCGATTTGGGTTTATTGGACATGGAAGTCGATCTGAGCAAGAGGAAGGCTTGGACTGTAACGATATAATAATTCATCAATGCAAAAAGGTGTTAAATTGTTCATAAACTATGGGTAACGGTGAAGCATATGAATATTTAGAACTGCGCTTGAGAAGACGAGCAGCACAATTCTGCACTGATTGTATCCTATGAATAAGGTAAGGAGCACACGGTCAGGGGCACCCGAGAACAAGTTTCAGTAGATATCTCTTCGGTGGAGGGTAGTTCGCCGCTTGGGCTTTCGACATTGATTAAAGAGTGCAGTTGGATTTTCGTAACTAAAACGTAGCGTAAGAGATTCGCAGTGGGGAAATCATAGCCCCTGAGGTGTTCGTGATGGTCGTAATTGCTGTTTTTGGCAGTCAAAACTGTCAGCTAGCATTTTCGGAGAGAAGATTGTTCCCAAGAATGTTTGGGAAAGTTCGTTTCAGCCTGCATTTTCTCAAAAGAAGGTTTTGTTCCCTAACATTTTCGGGCAATTAAAATTTCAGCTAGGGAATCCGAACAGATGAACTTCTTCTAGCTAATGAAAACATCACTTTAAACAGACATAAGGTACTTAAAAATGTCTTACTACAGCTTTTGGTTGATTTGGCTCGTTGGCAGCTCCTGAAACCGTGTGAAGACGAATTTTCATCATCAAGTCTGCACGTGACAAAGGCGTGCACAAGAGCTACAGTTAACTCTACTGACAAATACTCCATGATAAGGTGGAAGGCTGACATATAAATCTAGCATGCTGTTCTAAACTCAAACAGTCGTTGACTACGTATACCCTACCAAAATTCCCAACAGAAACAGAGGGCTGTACACAGAATTAACAAGCGTAGTAGGATGGTATCTAGAGCTAATCAGACACATGCATGATGCTAAGACTTAGCATTATTAAGTTTAAGTTTATTAACCCTCATCCAATTATCTATTTCGCTAGCACAGGCTTCAATTTGAACAACCACGGGGTGTTTTGCATATTTTTGCCGATAAAGCACTACACTAGTTGGCTGTGTAGACTAGAGTGCTCAACTAGGAGCCAAGCATATTATTCAAAATTAGCTTCTAAAAAGAAAGGTCATGTCCAGCCATCGTTAGAAAGTGATTGGTAAGTGTCTAGCGGTATGCTTGATTTCGTGCGTCTTGCAAAATTGTTATTCTCTCGGAAAACTGCAAACGCAAATAAGTAAATTGACGTAAGATCCAATGCTGGATGACGCGAATCAAATATTTTACAGCAACACGAAAAATGCAAATTTTATGCTTTTGCAGACGACTTGCAACGGGCGCTGACCTTGCAAAAAACGTTATGGCTCCGAACGCAAAAATTTCGATTCAAACCAAATCTGTTTTTCTACTTCTGACACTGGTAAAGTCTTTCAGTTACCAGAGTCTAGGTAAAATTAGTTTTGATGCGAAATTGGGTGGGTGCATTGTTTTTACAGAGACAGCCTCTGAAGTGTAGTACTTCATTCTGCATCGAATTTTAGTGCAGAATATCTATGACAATGGATGCTCAAGCTTGCAAACAAAGTTTCTGGTGGGTGTTTTACTAATGAGAAAAGGTTATTGACAGAACAGTTAAAGGACCGGTATAATAAGGTTCTGTCCCTGAAAACGGTCTTTGAATTAAATTTTGGTTAAACAATCGGGATATAACAGGCATGAATGTGTTAGCTTCTAACTCGCTATTGTTGCTTTGGCTGTTTTCTCCAATAGAGGGGTGTGCGTTTGGTGATATCATCTGCCTAGTTCTAAGAGATAGGTAATGTATAGATTTTTGTGGGTTTTCCAACAAGAATCGGTTAGTTTGTTCGCCGAGTGTGTGGGGGACTTGTCCAGGCGGAGCTACTCAAGCGGTAGGCACACTCTCCTAGCGAGCAGGCACCAAGACTCTACAATAACGGCTTTAATCTTCGGCTGATAGCTTTCCGCATATTCTTCTTCACATTTGATAAACCTCTAGCGATTGGCTGAACAACCAACTACATACTGACAACTATTGACTACCAGCTACCGACTGACAACTACTGACTAACTCACTAGCGTAAATGTTCAGAGTTAAATACCTTATCTGCGGACTTGTTTGGGTTCACAGACCATGGGAATATGAATTACTCTAGACGTAGCCCATTCAGGAATACCCAAACATACCAACGCGAACACACAACGAATATTGAACTTCCAAACAAATCACTCAGGTCCCAGCCAAGGTCAGCAGGAATTCCCAAATATGCCCACAGCGACAAATCACTACAACAATTAAAATAGTAGACAAAATAAATTGGAACTCACGCAATTCATGTGTGAGAGAACCTTGAACCTTAAACAACGGGAATAAGAATTATAAACATAAGCTTCATAACATTAGTGAACAAGTGAACCGTATGTTTTATCTCGATGGAATACCTGAGCTGGAAAACCCCAGCGCTTCAGAAATTTAAATTACATAGCTAAAAGAAACTAATGTTTTTTTATAGCCTAGCTCTAGTAACAACGAGATATCAGATCATCCTGCTAGAGTTTTCCCACATTTCCTTATAAAACACCATATGACAATTAGACGAGAAAAAAAAATTACACTCCCATGCACATCCCAAGACTTGTGGTGCAGAAAGGCAAATCGCCTGAGGAAATTTGGATAGAACTGTGAAAGGAAACTAAAACATTTTTTTTTTCAGCGAGCAAAACGTTATTTAATTTCCTTGTATCATTAAAATATGAAGTTTTATTCAGGTGTTTTTGGTAGGCAAATACGTCCTAATAGTGAAAAAAAAATATATATATATATATATTAATATAGAAAGGTAATGAATTGAAGTCTTCATCAGCTATTAAAGTGCTCAATAGATAAACTAAAGCAATATGTATATTTTCAGAGTTGGATTATTTGGTCGAAGACATCTATTGCTACTCAGAGTTTCATGCTTCTTGCGAAGCAATCATCAGGCAACTGCCAAAAATAACGGATACATAAGAATATATACAAAATTTGAAAAGTTGAAAATACAGAACAATGCCTAGCGGCGTGACACGTAGACGGATATGATTGGTTAATCTAAGCGAGCACTGTTTTTCTTGGAATGTCTACACGTAGATACCAGTTCGCTTCTATTGTTTAGTGTTGACATTTCGGGTTTACATATAATAAAGTATTTTTCCCATAAACACAAACTGCAACGCTTGTTTACATTTGAATATGACCGGGCCTGTTTTAGCTTACGCCATTTGATGTTGTAGGTAATATTCTTATCCTTTAGGTTCCAAATATATTTACTTAACTCGGTTGCGTGTTTATACCGCTCGTTCCTAAATGAGCATACATGGTTTCTGTATCTTAACTTGAAAGTTGTGTCACAAAGTCCAATGTATGTCTGTCTTGAGGTTGATGTCGTGACTTCAGCTTGGTAAATGATGTTTTGGTCGTTGCATTTTCCGTCCATGGGGCACGTGCTTGAATTCCTGCAGTTACAATTGCTGTCATTGGTTGGATCAGATTTATTAATTTGAGCTTTGTTGTGGATAGAAATAATGGTTTTGATGTTACTCATGCAGCTATAGCTTAATTTAAGTGTGTTCCGGTTGAAAATTTGATGAAGTGGATTTGATTTAGGAAAGACATTATATATGTATATATATATATATATATATATATATATATATATATATATATATAAGGCAGTTCATTTTGGTAAGAAAATATCAGGTCGAAATTGTGAGTAGCTTCAGAGTATACAAAGGGGAAAAAGATGGGAAGCGGCACTTTCCACTGGAAAAAATACTCAAGCAACTTTTTTTTTCTGAAATGTCCTCGTTAGATATCCCTAATGGACGACGCCAGTAAAAAAATGATCACTGTAAAATTTCTTTGTAGATGACTTTGTAGATCTCATAACGATTTGTTCTCGAAATTTATCTACCGGTACCAAAAACAGTACCTTAATGTTGCTTTCTAAGTTTGCTGGGCATCTGCTTTGTGTTTCAGTCAAGAGCCCCAAGGAATACACATCCAAGACGGGGAATAAATAAACGTTCAATACTTTTTTTATTTATTTATTTTTAAATTTCTATATGTATATCCCAAAATTATACGCGGAATGCTTGGTAAAAACAGAACTGTGGAAGATATGTGTCAGTGGCAAAAGAGATAAATGCCAGTCATTTACAGAAATTAGATCACAACCACGAACTCCTCCTATTGGCTGGAAATGTCAGCGAGAAAGGAGTCAAATTACAAACTCTGACTTGAGCGCGAGATGAGATATTAGGAAAGCAAACTTTAAAAAGGAGAAAAACTAGGCTCGAGAATACCCATATCATCGACTTTTTTAAGTTAAAAAGCAACAGTTCAGTTTAGTACTTCTTTATGTATCGCAATGTCAGCGTACTTAAGGACGCAAATGTATCCAGCATAGAAGCTCTTATCATCAAGAGTCAACTCAGGTGGAGTGGCCATGTTGTCCGAATGTCAGAAGAGCGACTTCCAAAACAAGTCTTCTACTCACAGCTTAAAGAAGGATCGAGGAAGAGGGGTGGTCAGAAAAAGAAGTACAAAGACATTCTGAAAGCCAATTTGAAGAAGTGCAACATTGATATCAGAACCTGGGAAACTGATGCAAAGAATAGAGATTTTTGGCGTGCAACCACACATGAAGGGGCAGTGTTCTTTGAAACAAGTAGGTGTGCAGCATTAGAGGAGAAAAGACGTTTGAGAAAGGAGAGACAACAAGAAGCTAGAAATGATCTCCCGTCGCCATCTGGAACCACCTGTCCTCAGTGCCAAAGAATATTCCAGGCCAAAATTAGTCTCATAAGTCATCTTAGAGTCCACAAGCAGAGTAATTGATTTGAAGAACATCATCCTCGTCTCGAGGGATAGCCACGACGACGATGTATCGCGTCTTAGTAATGCCAATGGTAATGGATTTATATAGCGCACATATCACATAGTTTCAAGACGGTTTACAATGCCTCTCTGGAGTGAGATCGGACATCATCTTGTATAGGCGCCTCTGGCAGCCACTATCAGTCCATATTTGATCTCACCAACCCACACATGAATGTCAAAGACAGGTGAAAGATAGAGATAGACCATCACACCGGAAACTATTTCCCCTACTCTTTTCGAGTAATGGTCGGTCTTTTCGAGTGTTGGTCCGGTGGGAGTTTGAACCCGCGACACCTCCCGCACGGTAGTCCGGTGCTCTACCAACTTGATTGTTGGTAGAGCACCGGACTACCGTGCGGGAGGTGTCGCGGGTTCATATATTATATACTGTATATGAAGAAAAGCCCAACCCTATACACCCCAAATAATCATATTTTAATTGAATAAATGTTTGTAAGAAAATTTGCCCTGAGCGGGATTTGAACCCACGTCCCCCCGTATACTAGTCGGGTGTGATGACCACTACACCATCAGGACAACCATGCTGGTAACACGGCAATCGAAGATGTGATTTACGTGATCGAAGACGTGGTATCCCTGGAAATTTTACTTTCAAGGTGACAGGGCAGGGGACGCCTATAACTCCATTTGAAACCCAACCAAGGATCAATTACTGTTGCACGACAGAAGTCAGCTTAGCGGAAGGCAAAGGAGGATCCAATTTCTTTCAAACATTTATTCAATTAAAATGTGATTATTTGGGGCGTATAGGGTTAGGTTTTCTTCATATACAGTATAAATTAATTGAAATAAGCCTGTATCCCCTACACCAGCGCAGTCTTCGAATCATTCAGGTGCCTCTCACAGCAGAATTTGAAAAAAAAAAACTGTCAGGTTCATACTCCCGTTAAAATAAAGCGCAAAAGAAATGAATGATATTACACAGAATTGTTGCTATTTAAAAACAACTCCCCTGCATCAGCCTTCGAATTACTCAGGTGCCTCCCACACCGGAATATAATGGTCCATGTTCCTTCTTACTTTTGTCCGGTGTAGATGATCACCAGTTCTATCCGTTGAAGCCTGATGTCTCGAACAAGAAACGTCATTCGGCATGTTCCTTTTTTATTTTTTTTGCGGGGCAAATAATGCAAAGTGACAGTAGACATTCCAACTAAATGCATACCTTACTTTAGCGGAATAAAAACACTAATATTACTCGAGCTATCCATTTTTTTTTCTTTAAATTCACTCTAAACGACGCACTGGCAGGGGACAAATGTGTGGGTTGTCTGATCTCAGGAATCATTTGTTTATAGTTCGCAATTTGCAGAGTTTCTGATATTGCATCTAATCCCATACAGTTGTTATTATGAATAGCACTGACTCAACGTCATGAATTATATATTCTCTCGCAGACAATTCAGTAGTATGACTTTCTGTGTTCATAGGCCATATATATATATATATATATATATATATATATATATATATATAAGAGGAATTTTACAATTACAAAGGGTAGTAATGATATATATAAACAACTGTTAGTAGGTCTCTCGGGCCAACAAAGGTGTCACCACGTCAGTTAGATTCTAAGTCCAAACTTCACAGTGTGATCGAGTGTAGAAAGTTAAAAGAAAAGCGAGGACGGACAGCTTCTGACTTATAAAAAAACGGTTAAAAAATTTGAAAATGTAATAAAACGTTTCGGTCCAAGACCTTCTTCAGTTATAGCAACTTTTGAATAAAAACGAACCTTAAATAAGATTGAAGTGCTAGTGATTACGTAATCACAAGTGGCAACTAACAAAAGAGGTACAAGATGACAAAAAAGGAACAAAAAGGTGCTAATTAATAGCCGACAAGAAAACAAAATCAGTGAAGCAAAAAATACAAGACGAATGGCATAAGATGACAGAAAACTAAAAACTAAACTGGCTTTAAAAATAATACGATAACTGGAGAAGCATCGCGGCAAGTATCAGAAAACAGATGTCTGAAGAAAGGCAACGCACCCTCACGTAAAAATTAAGCGCACCAGAATCCCAAAACGAGGCTTTTGGAGCCTGACAGGGCTGATAAAAAGCAAATTCCCTGGAGGGGCCCTTAAACAATGTAACTAACCGTAATCAGTGATCAGTCACATATTGAAGTGATCAGTCACATATCTTAAGTGATCAGTCACATATTTAATCATAATAAGTTTGCCATGTTTATTTATATTTATATTTATTTATTGCGAATGCCTTAATTTTTTGCAGTTTGTCTGGGGAAAATGGTCCTTACGGAAAGCTGTTTTTTTTTTCTTACAAACAAAAAGAAAAGAAAGGAAAAAAGAAATTGAAAGGTATCAAAGATTTTCTCCGAGACCTTTTTGGCTGAAAATCCGATTAGTTTTCGTAGAGGGGAAAACAATTCGATGTTCCTTTTCATCTTCAACCTGGCAGCTGCAAAACAAATGCTTTCATTGTTGTTGTTGTTGTTGTTTTTTAACAAATATGTTTTGTTCGTCAATAATAAGGTTTTAAAACCTTGCAAGAGCTCATAAGTTATAATTTGTAGAGGGGCAGTGGGTAGCTATATAGGATGGATGTTTGTCGACCTTGCGAAAGGCGTGTCTAGCTATAATTTCTATATGGAATGCCAAAGAGCTGACCATTAAACTCAAAAAACTTTTCGTTTTTGTGTCTGACAAACTATGACGAGCTACTCTACTGTTCGTCTTGGGAACGGAAACGCAACACCAATTCTTAGGGAAAATGGTGATTGGGATGTCATGTACTGGATGCAAAAATATAAATATATCCTTCATGCCGCTTGACAGTCAACTGAAATAAAAGTTTGTAGTCTTATGTTAAAGGAAATCGGAGGACGAAAATCGGCCGTCGAGTGATCACAAACTACTGGGCTACGCATAAATGGTTCTTAAGCTCTTAGATTTCCTCAGCTTGATATTTACTTCGCAGTATCTTCAAAAAAAGATTCTCTTTACTGAACACTTCAAGTGAAACTCTCGAATAAATAAGAATTCACAATGGTGGTTTACTTAGGACAGTTAGCGACGTTTTAATAATTATTTTCTTTTCCGCCTTTTAAAGAATCAGTGAAGCTGATGTAAAACCTACTCAAATATATATAAATTAAAACACTGAAGCGCCACCTAATCTATTCCACGTACATATCGGGACTACTGGATGCCAATAATGTCAACTTGCCCTTAGTCTATACTTAATTTAATTGCCAATGTACAACTCATGCCATCAAAAACACTTGCCTTAGCTAATCGTCCTCGCAAACTACAGCAAGGACGCAGCTAAACAAGGTCAAACCGAAAGCATATACAAGGTGCCTCTGGCAGCCGCTATAAGAAGGTCCATGTATTACCTTGGACCGTAATAGTAATAATAGTAATAATAGTGATAATAGTAATAGTAGTAATAATAGTAATAACTGGGGAATTTCAATGTGTCAGTTATGAAGTATTCTGTCTTCCTGTTGTGTCCTGATAAATAAAACATTTAAATTATTCTAATCATAGCGCTCCAGCTCGGAATTGTGAAGCTCTCTTTGAGTACAAGTAAGCGCTTTCCAAATGCGGACTGGAAAAGTTAGATAAGGGTAAAATTTCAGTTGACTCTCACGTATTGAAAAAAAAAGATGAGAAAAAGCTAAACGACTTTGTATATCTGATGACGACTTTTATTCGTGAGGTTATCTGACAGTACTTCAAAAAGTCTGGTCAGATGCCGTGTGTTTCAGCCAAGAGCCCAAACGAATACAAAACAAAAGCAAGTCCAAGACAGAGGAAGAAACGATCTACAGTACGTAGTTATTTTACTTTTCTGTAGATCCCAAACTTATTTGCTGATCATGAATGCTTGATTAAAAAATAAATAAATAAAATAAAATAAATATATATATATATATATATATATATATATATATATATTAAGGCATATATATATATATATATATATATATATATATATATATATATATATATATATATATATATATATATATATATATTAAGGCATCCGACCGGTAATCTGGAGACCTAGGTTCGATTCCTGGCTGAGCCACATTTTCACTTAATTACTTAGTTGATGATTTCTGTTTCCAAATTAACCTTGTCTGTTTGTATTTCTCAGAAATCCCTAATGAATCGCCATCCAAACGGGAATAGGTTGGTGATCCTAAGTAATTAAGGCAATCAGTTGCTAATATCCCCTCCCTACCTTACGGTACTTATATATATATATATATATATATATATATATATATATATATATATATATTATATATATACATACATACATACATACATACATACATACATATATATATATATATATATATATATATATATATATATATATATGTCAATTTTTAAGGAGATACATATGCATGTCAGTCATCTACCGAAATTAGACAATCGCGACGAACTTATCCCATTGGCTGGAATTGACAGAAAGGAGCAAATTAAAAACCGATTGGGGAGAGATGACATCTTTGGAGAGCAAATTTAAAACAAGGAGGCAAACCAGACTCCAAAGTACCAATTTCACCGAATTTTTTAAAGATAAAAATCAACAGTTAAGAGTCAGTAGTACTTCTATCTATATAGCATTTCATTTAAGAGTATATATGACAATGGATGCTTAAGGGTGCAACTAAACTTTCTGGTGGACGCTTTCTAATGAGACAAAGTTACTAACAGAACAGCCACGTGACCTGAATAATAATAATATGGGAGCGATTGCTAACAGCGACAAACATGAAGGGTGACGGGTTACATTGACTAACATAAGACAAAAATGAAGTTGCCGCAGTCGTCCCTAACACTAATTCTGCCCTTTTCGGCCAATGGTTAAAGTACGAAGTAAGGTCCGTCCACATCCAGCTCTACGAATATCTTGACAAATACAACTTACTCATTGACAAACAGTCCGGTTTCCGTCCCAAGCACTCAACAGCTACATCCCTGTTCTTTTTTACCGATGAGATCTTAGAAAACATGGAAAAAGGAAAGGTGTGTGGTGCTGTGTTTCTCGATCTTTCCAAGGCCTTTGACACGGTCAACCATAATATTCTCCTCTCCAAACTGTCAGCTTTTGGTAAGGATACTTCACAAATTAATGTGATCAAGTAAGCTGAAACCACTCAAAGGGCACTAAGGCCACAAAGTAGCGGGCATTACCCCTTAAATCTACCAAAGCAAAGATTGAGCCCAAGCATTAGCAGCCATGGACAGCTGTTTCGGCCTTGTTAGGCCTCATCAGCATGGCATAGCTAATGCTCAGGCTCAAGTACCCACATATCAATAAAGCAAGCAACTCCAAGATTGCAAGGGAGAGGATCGGAGAATTCTGGACCGCAAGATGTTCTCAGCGACCGTGAGCTCCTTGTCACTCCAGCCACATCCCACAAGCTTTACGTTTTCATTGCTTGCTTTATTAACATGTGGGTACTTGAGTCTGAGCATTAGCTATGCCATGCTGATGAGGCCTAACAAGGCCGAAACAGCTGTCCATGGCTGCTAATGCTTGGGCTCAATCTTTCCTTTGGTAGATTTAAGGGGTAATGCCCGCTACCTGGTGGCCTTAGTGCCCTTTGAGTGGCTTCAGCTTACTTGATCACATTAATTTGTGAAGTATCCTTGTCACTCCAGCCACATCCCACAAGCTTTACGTTTTCATTGTCAGCTTTTGGTGTCTGCAATGAAGAATTAGCATGGTTTAAATCATATTTGAGCTCACGGTCGTTGAGAACATCTTGCGGTCCAGAATTCTCCGATCCTCTCCTTTGCAATCTTGGAGTTCCTCAGGGGAGCATCCTCGGTCCCCTGTTGCTCCTAATTTACATTAACGACTTACCGGATGAGGTCCAACACGCTCAAGTGGCCCTTTACGCAGACGATACAGTTTTGTATTGTTTCTCAGCGAGCCCTACTGACCTCGAGGAGAAACTTAATGCTGAGCTACGTGCAGTTTGTAATTGGCTTCAAGAGAACAAGCTAACGCTAAACATCGTAAGACCTAAGCTATGGATATCGGCAGCCATTGGAAACGGTCAAATATTGGCTCCGTTAAAATCCAAGTTAATCGAAGTTGTGTCGAGAATGTTGAAAGTTTCTCATATCTTGGAGTGACAATATCATCTATCTTGACATGGTCGGATCATGTGGATAACCTCTGCTCAAAAATTAACAAACGCCTTGGGCTACTGAGGAGAATTAAGCATTTACTTCCGCACTGGGCACGGCTTCTGTTCTTCAACAGTTTGGTGTTACCACTGTTCGACTATGGCGACCTTGTTTGGGGAGACAAAGACAACTCAGTGTTAATGGAAAATCAGATCCTTCACAACAAAGCAGGGAAATTAATTCTTAATCGTAGCCCCCATTCGTCAGCCACTGACGCTTTAAATATCTTAGGTTGGAGAAAGCTTGCGCTACGACGTTTCTACCACAGATGTCTACACATATTTAAATGTGTAAACGGGTTCTGCTCTTCAAACATCAATTTTAAGACCTTTCACGAAACTCAAATTTATAATACAAGAAACAAATGTAATTTTCGAGTACCATTAATTAGACGCAACTGGGGAGGGCAAAGACTAGAATTTCAAGCGGTTAAAGACTGGAACTCCTTAAGCAAAGACATTAGATTCTCAAAGTCTCTCAAAGAATTTAAATTTAATTTTTTTAAGCAATTTTAACCAAATTTCTCGCGTTTTTCTTTATTTTATACACGTATTTTTATCCTTCTCATCTCTTTTACACTTTATTTTTATTATTATTAGTTTTTATTATGTAATTAGTTAGCTTGACTTAAACTTTTAACCTATTTAATCATTATTATTTGTTTGTAACTTTTATATACAGGGCCTCTCTGAAAACCACTGCTGTGAGAGAGCACCCTGTATAAATACTGTTATAAATAAATAAATAAATAATTAAATAAATAAATAAAGCCAACCGGCTAACGTTCTTAATTCACACAAGTGCCGATAGAATCGACAGCAGCTGCAAATATCTCGTGAAGAGATACGGCGGAAATTGCCTGAAATGAGGCTAAAAAGGTGGTTTGGGGAATGGATAAAATACGTAGTCGAAGCTAACCGGATAACGCTCTTAAGAGAGACGGCGAAATTTTACTAAAAGAAGGCAAAAAATAATATAAAAATAACTTCGTCTAAGCTCGTAATTTAACACTTAAAGGCGTATTCGTCTGTTCTTGGAAGTTAAAATACGTCTTTTAACCCATTGGCGCCCAGCCGGTTTTACCTTTTCGTAGTGATTTTCCACCTATAAACGACCCATAGCATTTCGTGACTCTTTTATGGAAATTCTTATAGAAGAGTGTTGTTGTCCTAAGGCACTGGAGGCTCAAGGTTGCTTAAAATATCATTCTGACGTAGCTATTTTTCATCTGTGGAGCTACAAGGACGTCCCAAGCTCGGTTTGCTTGCGATTTTTGCTAAGTTTACAACCATTTTTCATCTTTAGTGGCTGCCTGATGAGCATCATTAAGTGTAACGGTAGCTAAGAGTCCACTTTCTCAAAGAATCAAGCAAGGTGATGTACTTTGTTTTCGAATTTGGCTTGTTACTCGACGAACTGGGAATTTGGCCAGTCGGACACTTAGTACCTTTGGGACTCGACTATTGATGAATTTCTCGAGCTACCGCCGCATATTTTGGAATTTGTGAGCGCTGAAGATGACCACAAGCACGAATTTTTTGCGGGAGGTCGGAGTGGCTGTAGACTGTGTCTATATGTCAAAGAATTGGGGGAAGGAACGGGCGCTGTCAAAAATTCTCGTTATTTCCCAGCATGCAATGCAGTTGAGATGTTGAATATGGCGGAAAGGCCCGAATGCACTGGAACAAAAGGCTGTATCTACGCTCGGGAGAAGAATATGAGCAAAAACAGTCATTTCTAATCTAGAAGAAGGACTGAATTTTGTTATGATGGTTGAAGTTGGTTTTACGACGATGATTTCTTTAAAAAAACATAAAGGTAAAAAGGGGCATTTTCGTCGTTTCTCTTTGACGTTAAAAACGGCCAGTTTCGTTCTTGTCCAAATGCGAAAGGCCATATTTGGTAAAAATCGCTACGTTTCTTGCGTTTATGGATATCCAAATTTAAAGGACATCCTATTTCGTGCTCACAACCGACAGTTAAGGCAATATTCGCGCGATTGAGAAAGTTGCAAGGTTTTGAAGCATGGGAGTCTTATGCGGCCGGATTTGGCTGGCACGGGTGCCAATGGATTAAAAAACGAAATAAGCCAGCCTACGCTCTATGTTCGTAATCTTTAAATCAGTTCTGAACTCGGGATTAGGTTATGTCCCTGAAAACATTCTTGGAATTAAATTTGTGTTGAACAATTGGAATACATGAAGTGTTTCAGAATTAGCTTAATAACATAAACATGTAAGGTATGCAAGTGGGATTTGTTGTTGTTGTTGTTGTTGTTTTTTAACAGCATTCTCCAAGAAAGAGGCCAACTAGATCAATTGCGGTATCCAAATATTAGCTACGAATTGTGGGTCTCCTTGGAGAAAGACAAGAAGATTGGAAACCTAATTCTTCCGGTTTTCGAGTGGCTAAAAAACGTAGTAAGCCAACCGGCTAACAATCTTGATTCACGGAACGACTGGTAATAGAATAGGCAACAGCTAAACATCTGCAAATATATGAAGAGAGGTTGCAGAGAGGTTAAAGAGTACGAGAAAACAAGACTAAGGCTATTTTTTTCTGAAATGACCTCGCTGGGTATCCTTTATGGACTCAGCAATGAACAGTTTCATCACTGGAAAATTTCAGTAGACTCCCGCGTATTCAAGAAACGAAAAGTATAAATACTAAAGGAACCATGCAAACACAGTTTGCCACTCAGCTTTCGACACACATCTCTGTTGAAAGAAAAACTTTTTGCCCCGAGTCGGAATCGAACCGACGTTCCCCAGTTACTAGTCGGGCGTGATAACCACTACACTACCCGAGCAACCACGCTGGCAACTCGGCCACTTTAGAAAGTGAGTAGTATCGCACGTCGGCCATTCCTCGGAACAATTTTCTTTCAAGACTTTTGTGTGTTTCCTGGTTCTACGGCTTTCATGGCTTCGAAGGTATTTACATATATATATGAAAAGTATAAATCATTCTGTATAACTAATGTTTTTGGGTATTTTCTTACCTTGCGGGTCATCTGCTGTGTTCGGCAACCAAGAGCGCCAAAGAATACACAAGGAGAGCAAGTTGAAGAAGGACATGAGACCACTAGCCATACTTAAGGCGTGACGCTGTGGGTTCCGTAATCGTGTAGTGAATGTTTCGTCAAACAAACCAAGACAGGTGGTTTAATTGTCAGATTGTGGCAGTGACGGTAAAGAATGGATGGTCATGAACTAACCAAAACTGTCATCCGACGGAGGATAATTACCAATGACACTTCCTATTCGTTGGAATTGAAACGAATTTACGAATTAAACTACCAAAATATAGACATCTCGGCCATGAAAGTTGTTTCAAAACCAGACTGAGAAGAAAACTGGGCCGACTCCAAAGTAATGGGCCCTTTGAATACAGGATGTCAGTCACGTGGTACAAAAACGCCATGTTGGGATGCAAACAACCTACAGGGACTTGACAAACAGAGAGTTCACATCATTTAAAATGGTAATTTTCTTTGTTTGTATAGCCCCAGTGGGTTGCTTTCGTCCTAGTATGGCATTTTGTACCACGTGACTGAAATCCTGAAAAGGGCTCATAACGCCATTACGCTAGTCATCATAACAGACGCAAGCAGGGCGATGAACCAATCAGAATTCGAAACAATTAACCAAGCGCGGTAAACTCCGCGTAAGCAAGTCATGATTGTGGCGCGAGTTTTGCCAGCCAATCGCACATCGGAATAAAGCAAAACAGAAGAAAACTCGAATTACTTTCGACACTCAACTGAATACTGTTCAAATAAAACAATTATCCTACTCAATCTCGCGCCGCTGATTTTAACCGACTCTGTTGTGCGGCCTCACCACCGAAGTACCCTATTCCCATATTCTCTGTGTTTCGCGACATACTCGTTGCCACCGTCGCTACGGTAACAGCTGTTTCTTGGAAACCAACGAGAAAACTCACTTTGATCATACGTTGAAAATATGTTGTAGGGGCAAGGAAATCTGAGCTTGTCTTCTATAGGAAATTTTGATTTCCAAAGCCCCCCATCCCCCTCCCTCTAAAAATAAATAAATTAATAATAAAAATAAAATCTAGTGAGCTTCCTTAAAGGTCGTATCTTGAGGTTAAAGTCTCTTTCCTTTTTTAACCGTGAATGGAGCTACTGTTTCTTGGAATAAACTCCCACCGGTCTGTATCATATATAGTTTCACGCAGAAGGGAAAAGCTGCAAGAATTAAGAGAGTCTGGTCTAAGGAGCATCCCATGTTCGGAGTTCAGCTACGCAAATAAACAAACAAAGAAGGCATTATATGTTCTGCTTAGGATCAGGATCAGCAACAGTAGCCTAGCTCTCAGTTCCAAAGATTCTTGCCAGGATCAGCAATGAATAAGACAATTTGGCTTTTTCCTAGTCGTGCGTTTCGGGTAGCACTGGAAAAGCAATGCCAGGAAATGCCAGGCAAATTTCGATGCAGATATTAAAACAATTCTGACTGACATTTATCAACTCCAATTCTCCCCCTATATTCTACTTTTTTACAAATCCAAACGGGTGTGCTGCTGTATTTATTCACATGCTTGTTGTTAATTTGCTTTTTTTTTAGAGGGCCTTAATGACTCTGAAAAGCCTCCGATTTTCGTAATGTACTTAAACCAAAAGGGCATTAAAAGAAATAATTGTAAATAAGCGGGAATTTCACGAACCTTGCTAGCATTGTACTCAGATAAAGAACAGCAAGGTCCAGTTATGAGGGAGAACTTGAGCTTCAGTGGGACTCTTACCAGTAACAGCAACATCGAGAACAATGACGTTGCAGTCCTTCATTGTTTTATGTTCACTAAGAGAGTTGCCCTGAAGGTGCCAATGATTGTTGTTTGCAGTGCTGTAATGGCCACTTCTTTTAGCCTTTGTCTTCTACAAAAACAAGATCACGAGCAATACTGTAAATTGTTGCGTAATGACATGGTCTCTCCAGACATTCTGGTCATCTAAGTGTACATGCCCCGCTTGGTGGCGCGGATTGTTGACGGCTTGGAATAGAAAGTGGGCGGGACCATAGGACAAATAATCTGCAAAATTATGTCTCTATCCTAGGAAATTTCCATCTGCTTGTCCGTTGTTATTATAGCATTTGAAATGTTCCTGGTGGTAGCCTTTCCACAGCTAGTGGTATTATGAAAGAAGCTCTCTTTAGCATTGCTATTAGGCACTTGGCTTGTCTCACTGGCTGCCCGATCTCCAATGCTGTACGCCGTAAAGACAGCTCCTTTTCCTTCCCGCGGGCTTGGTTGCTTTTGGTTTTACTATTTGAGCTTTCTAACCGAAGAGACCAGAAACTTTTACCACACGTTTATACGAGGATCTTTTTGGAAAGAGGAAATGGGAAAGACCACCCAGGCATGTTTAGTGTGGAAGTGTACCAAGGGATCGATACCAAGTGTCCAGCAGGGCAAATGGATTACTGAACAACAAAAGTCTCACATATGACGACAATTATGTTTAAATCAGTTTTTAAATCCTATTCTCCAGGTTATAAAATTTTAGCATACACAAGGTGAACTAGCAGTTATATTGAGAAGATCGACGTTAAGCAATATGCATGCGAATTTAAACTGATCATATGGTATGGCATACCAGGCTTTATTTTTATTTTTTCAATGACGTGGTTGACTACGGATACGTAAGAGCTGTAAGATTGAGTGAATCAGAATTGAAGGTTTCCACTATTTTCCCTTTTGACACGTTTAGTAACCGTACTGCTTTTAGTGTGTGGGTAGATGCACTTGTTTCTGTTATTTGTCATTTGTTGCATACTTTGTTGACTGGATCTTGTTCGTTGAGCCAGTGACGTCACGAAAGTTCAGTTGTTCTTGGAATGGGGTCATCTCGCAGTTCTTAGAAGGTCTCACCTGATTGGAGATCACCCTTCAGGTGAGACAAAAGAACAAATAACACAAACAATGGACCCTAGACCTAAAAAGATCACCCTTCAGGTGAGACAAAAAAAAACAAACAACACAAACAATAGGTCCTAGACCTAAAAAAAAAATATAGGGCTGCGACACTATTCCCACCACTGAAATTTAGAGCTTATAGGAGCCGCGAGGCTACCGCTGGAATAACTGCGGTGGTGTTCTCACTGAAGGCACAAAGTCACAATTTAATGTCAGTTTATTTTATTTATTTTTTTATTTTGTGTCATTGCTGCGCATGGGGACTGTTAATTGGTTCTGTGCGTTTTGTTTTTATTTGTTTGTTTGTTTGTTTGTTTTTATCAGCGTTCAATTTCTAGTTGAGTTGAATGAGCAGTTATACATAAAACTTTTTTTACGAAGTGTTTATTATGTAAGAACTGGATCCTCATAATCTGGGATTTTACGTAGTTTGGATTACACAAGGGACAGAGGAACAGCTAGAATCTGCTGTTTTGTTGTATTTTGTTTCTTTGTTTGTTTGTTTTTCTTTCCAATTTAGCTTCAAGATACATTTCCTACCTTTAATCATCCTCGGACACTCAGGGGTAGAGTGTCAGTATGGAAAGAACACTTCACGGGCAAATTGGGGATTAGCGAATTGAAATGTTAAAAGACGGGACGTATTGTAAACTTTCGTTAATTCCTAATTTACCCGTGAGTTCTTCGTCCCATCCCGCCTATCTATGCCTGAGACAACCAGGATGTGCAAGAGTTCAGTTAACTTCGTTCTTTGTCGCCAAGCCGTTTCTTTCTACGATAAATCGAATAGATGTGACTCTATTCCAAAACCATATTTGGCAGTCTCATATGAATTCTCTGATGTGGTTAGAACGGTTTTGGATTTATCATTTTTGTTTCCCTTTTTGTTGCTATCGCAGCAGTCTAATGCAGTTCAGATATTTCTTCTTTGTTTACCCGACAAAAAAGGATGCGAATAGTCGGCTTATAATCGTTCGAAATAAAAATGTGCATAGCAAGTACCAATGTTAATCCGGCTGTCTATTTTCATTTGATTACTTCAAAAATGTTGTGCTTTATACAGTTAGAGTTATACAGTTTTTAAGCTACGTGCTGTTATTTCATGACTCTCAAATCAACTATAAATAGCTACATTATATAAATTATATTCACTTGGAGAAAGTCTGCAAAACTATTAACCCTATTATCGATTTTTTTTAATACGGCTCCACCAGCTCTGCATACCTCTCAAAACACCTATATCCATGAGTTAACCATGGAACCCGTATGCCGTTTTAGTGCACGTTTTGTTTCGTTTAAAAAAAAAAACACACATATACACATATTAAGAAAAACAAACCAAACCGTTGAACCAGTATTAAGCGGTCACACTCGCTTAGTGACTGCTTAATACAGGCTGATCGCTTAATGGGGCGTTATACCTGAATATTAATGAAATAACAAGTGATTTGATGAAAAAATTATACAGGGAAAATAAGGCACACACAAACATTCAGAAAGTCCACTTCACCGCGGGTGCATGTCAGGTTGAGGGGGTACCATTTGGTGTTCGTCCATTAATTTTTAACCTCCAAATTTAATTTTTAATCACCTTAAAATCTTCATTTTTGTCGCTTTTTCTTAAAATCACTCTCCCCTCCCACCTTCTCTTCTTCCTCACAAACTAAAAATCACCCAAAAATTCTTTCGGATTTAAACAAACGAATTCTCGACGTTTTATACTTCCAAACAATATATATTTTTTTTTAATCAAAGTAGCATCTAATGACAGAATTTTGCCTGATTATTGTTTGATTATAGCCTGGAAGTTGAGAAAATGCTGTGTGATACCATTCTGTCTATCAAAAGTAAAAAAATAAATAAATGAATAAATAAATAAATAGAAAGATAAACAAATAAATAAATAAATAAATAAATGAAAAATGAAAATAAAATAAAATAAAATAAAAACTTAGCATGTTGATTCGGGGTTTCATTTTTGAATCTTTCAAATGTGGAAAAAGCAGTCGAGAAATCAAGCGCAGCCATAAACATATATAATCCGGCAACGTCACAAGAATCTCGTAATACTTTTCCAGATATGGTGCCAGACTGCATTAACCCTGGTGTAATCTGTCATGAAAGTGTAAAGTGAAGAAAAGCAAAATAGTTTATGAAGTTTTATCATTTGGTTTTACCACGCACCCTGAAAAATCTTTTAAAACAATCCTTCTTAATTCTGATGGCATATTGTCTGAGACAACATAAATATCGAACACTCATTCAATTTTAAGTTGTTGCATATGTGCCACGATGACAATTTTTCCGTTCTCAGCTGTTCCTCTCTACCTTTTCCTTTTCCTTGCTTAAAAGTATTGGATTGCGATTTCAAAGCAAAAAGTACATTTACGGCTACAATGGAGGACAAAAATCCTTGGAACGGTTATGGAAAACCTTCCTTCCACATCCTTAACTTATCAAATAATCAGATGTCTTATAATATGCACTTCTCTAACCACGTGGATACCGCGAATGGCCCTCCCCTCCCCCCTCCAAACAATGTTGGGATCAAGAAAGACGTTTAGGATAGGGTAAAGCGGTACAGGGCTGCACAAACTACAACATTGCTTGGGGGCGAGGGGGAAAGTGGGATCAATTAAGGCAGATCGTGCTAATTGTCCTAAGACTTTTGTCCCCCATTGTCTGAATACTGCCTAACGCACAAAAGTACTAATAACGTTTTGAAAACTAGAAAGAAACAACATAATAGGACAAGGAATAGTTATTTATATTGTGAAAGGATATATGGCATGATCAAATATAATGTTTGCGCGTTCTTTAGCAGAGTTCGAAAACGGTATCGACTGTGACGGTTGTTCAACTTTTTCCATTAAAAAGTACTCTTCGTCTGGTTTGCAAATAATTACATGTAAACGCAAGTATGGTCTTCGATTCATCCAACATATCGCAGGAGAGAAAAGGGCTTTTGCTTAGTACCTGGGAACATACAGTAAATTTGTTTTCTTTTCGAAGAATCGCTGAGGAATGTGGAATATCAAAATCGTCTGCGCACGGAATTTGCAGTACTGATGGGTGTTTAAATGGGAGCGCAACGATGATACCAACTAACAAGAAGTAGGGAAGACCACGAAATGTAAGCAAAAGAAAGATGCGCTTTCTTATTCGTACCTTAAAGTCTTTTAGACGGAATAACGTACTCGTTACTATGAGAAGTTTAGTGGAAGAGAGTGGTCTTAGTTTTCAAGTGGCCAGTAGGAGGACGTATTCGCGCTCATGATTTGAATGAACTTGGATACTATTATTTTTCGGCTCGGAGAAAGGGGATTCTTAGTGACAATGATAAAAAAGTGCGACTGCAATTTGCACGTAACATGAAGCAAGAGCTGATTAGAAATCCTGATTACGGGAAAAATGAAATTTCCTTTTACTTGGACGGGATATCGTCTGTTCACAAGTATCACCCGAAAAGTGGCGCGGCCTGTAACAGAGCCACTGAGGGTGTGGCGAAAAGGAGAGGAAGGTCTTCAAGTTAAAGTCGAAGGATGTAAAGATTTAGCGGGTGGACGGCGTTTGCATGTTATCGTCGCCATAGCATACGGAAAAAGGAGTCACCTTGAAAGTACCGTACGAGAAAATAACAGGTGAATTTTTCGCGACATTTATTCCAGAACATTTCAACCTTACTTTTGCAAAAGCTGGTCCAAAAGGAGATGGTCGACATTTATTTCTTATGGACAACGACCCCTCACAGACCCGTCTTGTCGCGAAACTCGCCGTTGAAGATATTGAGTGAAGCTTTCATAAAATCCCCCGCGGTCACCAGATCTGAATCCTATGGAGAGTATTTTCGATCTTGTTAAGCGCTACTTGGATCAGGAGGCAATATCCACAAACATTATGAGTGAATCCTTTCATGGATGTAACGTTCGAGTTTTGGAAGCGTTTGGGAATATTCCCGTTGAAACTATAGATAAAACTATCTCTAGTATCAACAGAAGGATTACGGCTATTCTCGCCTTCAAGGGCGAAAGGATAAAATATTAATCACGCAATTGAATCTCACGTCCTTTATACTATTTTCTTATACTAAAACAAGAAAGTCTCTTTTTCCGAACCACAGCTAATTTGACTGATAATCAGACTGAACGAACTGTTAACCTTACAAAATAGTTGCCACCTGTATTAAATCATGATGTTGTTTTTCTAAAAAGAGCACAGAATTGCGTTACATTGAGTCAGTGCTTTTGTTTAACATAACACATTTCTCGGGCACAGTTCTCGGCTACATTATGTGAAATATCGCGCTAAAGAATTTTGATCTATGATCCAGCTGTATAAAATCAGTAATAAAATCTTTCATTGTCACTGAATTTTGTACAAGTAATGTATAAAGCAGATGGCTTGTGCGATTTACAACAGTTCTCGGGTTAAACATTTAAAAAGAACATTGTTAACATTTCATTCCTTTATTAGTTGAAGGCGAGAACTGTTGCCAAAATCCTTGTCCGCGTATAATTACTGATCTAAAACCAATATTTACAGAGGGTACTCGGACAAAGATACTTACAACTACATAACTGGATTCTACGGGCCGTCAAAACAGCGTAAAAAAGGTTTTTTAGCCCGAGAACTGTACGTGAGAACTGTGACAACAGTTGTCTTTCAAATGACAAGTTTTAGTCACGCAAGGTAAAGTTAGGTAAAAAGGTGTCACATCAGCCACGCACTTCACGCAAAATAAATTTTGCGAAGCAAAATCTACACGAGGGGATATCATCCTGTTCTGCATGTGGTATTTGCTTCCAGAAATTGAAAAATACCCATCGGCAGTTCATCATTTCTTGTAATCACAAGGTCGATCGCATCCCCTTTAACTAGCACCAACGGAGCATCCGAGGTCGCAAGAAAACGGGGTATCTTTCCATAGCTCAATATCTTTGCTACTTAAAATTTTAGGCGCCGGTAAGTGAACTGTATTCCTTCTAGAGCTTGCAGAAATTCGGCCCAGGTGATGATTTTGGGATGCAACCGAAAATCATTAAGATATATAATCTCGGCTTCTTCAGACATAAAAAACAAATAGATAAAAATAATACAATGAAACGACACGACTCGTTATATCATATATCACACCATGCTGTTCCCCTACCTGCCCCCACCTTCGACTCGTTTTCAAAACACGCACACAATAAGGTACCTGACATAGCCTACTTTTAAAAATGGAAACAAAGAATACTGGTCTCCCAGCTTTTGACTAAAAAATTCCTACCAAATTTCATATATAACATTTGCAATATTGTTCAGACAATGGAGGACAAAAATCCTTGGAACGGTTATGGAAAACCTTCCTTCCACATCCTTAACTTATCAAATAATCAGATGTCTTATAATATGCACTTCTCTAACCACGTGGATACCGCGAATGGCCCTCCCCTCCCCCCTCAAAACAATGTTGGGATCAAGAAAGACGTTTAGGATAGGGTAAAGCGGTACAGGGCTGCACAAACTACAACATTGCTTGGGGGCGAGGGGAAAGTGGGATCAATTAAGGCAGATCGTGCTAATTGTCCTAAGACTTTTGTCCCCCATTGTCTGAATACTGCCTAACGCACAAAAGTACTAATAACGTTTTGAAAACTAGAAAGAAACAACATAATAGGACAAGGAATAGTTATTTATATTGTGAAAGGATATATGGCATGATCAAATATAATGTTTGCGCGTTCTTTAGCAGAGTTCGAAAACGGTATCGACTGTGACGGTTGTTCAACTTTTTCCATTAAAAAGTACGTACTCTTCGTCTGGTTTGCAAATAATTACATGTAAACGCAAGTATGGTCTTCGATTCATCCAACATATCGCAGGAGAGAAAAGGGCTTTTGCTTAGTACCTGGGAACATACAGTAAATTTGTTTTCTTTTCGAAGAATCGCTGAGGAATGTGGAATATCAAAATCGTCTGCGCACGGAATTTGCAGTACTGATGGGTGTTTAAATGGGAGCGCAACGATGATACCAACTAACAAGAAGTAGGGAAGACCACGAAATGTAAGCAAAAGAAAGATGCGTTTTCTTATTCGTACCTTAAAGTGTTTTAGACGGAATAACGTACACGTTACTATGAGAAGTTTAGTGGAAGAGAGTGGTCTTAGTTTTCAAGTGGCCAGTAGGAGGACGTATTCGCGCTCATGATTTGAATGAACTTGGATACTATTATTTTTCGGCTCGGAGAAAGGGGATTCTTAGTGACAATGATAAAAAAGTGCGACTGCAATTTGCACGTAACATGAAGCAAGAGCTGATTAGAAATCCTGATTACGGGAAAAATGAAATTTCCTTTTACTTGGACGGGGTATCGTCTGTTCACAAGTATCACCCGAAAAGTGGCGCGGCCTGTAACAGAGCCACTGAGGGTGTGGCGAAAAGGAGAGGAAGGTCTTCAAGTTAAAGTCGAAGGATGTAAAGATTTAGCGGGTGGACGGCGTTTGCATGTTATCGTCGCCATAGCATACGGAAAAAGGAGTCACCTTGAAAGTACCGTACGAGAAAATAACAGGTGAATTTTTCGCGACATTTATTCCAGAACATTTCAACCTTACTTTTGCAAAAGCTGGTCCAAAAGGAGATGGTCGACATTTATTTCTTATGGACAACGACCCCTCACAGACCCGTCTTGTCGCGAAACTCGCCGTTGAAGATATTGAGTGAAGCTTTCATAAAATCCCCCGCGGTCACCAGATCTGAATCCTATGGAGAGTATTTTCGATCTTGTTAAGCGCTACTTGGATCAGGAGGCAATATCCACAAACATTATGAGTGAATCCTTTCATGGATGTAACGTTCGAGTTTTGGAAGCGTTTGGGAATATTCCCGTTGAAACTATAGATAAAACTATCTCTAGTATCAACAGAAGGATTACGGCTATTCTCGCCTTCAAGGGCGAAAGGATAAAATATTAATCACGCAATTGAATCTCACGTCCTTTATACTATTTTCTTATACTAAAACAAGAAAGTCTCTTTTTCCGAACCACAGCTAATTTGACTGATAATCAGACTGAACGAACTGTTAACCTTACAAAATAGTTGCCACCTGTATTAAATCATGATGTTGTTTTTCTAAAAAGAGCACAGAATTGCGTTACATTGAGTCAGTGCTTTTGTTTAACATAACACATTTCTCGGGCACAGTTCTCGGCTACATTATGTGAAATATCGCGCTAAAGAATTTTGATCTATGATCCAGCTGTATAAAATCAGTAATAAAATCTTTCATTGTCACTGAATTTTGTACAAGTAATGTATAAAGCAGATGGCTTTTGCGATTTACAACAGTTCTCGGGTTAAACATTTAAAAAGAACATTGTTAACATTTCATTCCTTTATTAGTTGAAGGCGAGAACTGTTGCCAAAATCGTTGTCCGCGTATAATTACTGATCTAAAACCAATATTTACAGAGGGTACTCGGACAAAGATACTTACAACTACATAACTGGATTCTACGGGCCGTCAAAACAGCGTAAAAAAGGTTTTTTAGCCCGAGAACTGTACGTGAGAACTGTGACAACAGTTGTCTTCCAAATGACAAGTTTTAGTCACGCAAGGTAAAGTTAGGTAAAAAGGTGTCACATCAGCCACGCACTTCACGCAAAATAAATTTTGCGAAGCAAAATCTACACGAGGGGATATCATCCTGTTCTGCATGTGGTATTTGCTTCCAGAAATTGAAAAATACCCATCGGCAGTTCATCATTTCTTGTAATCACAAGGTCGATCGCATCCCCTTTAACTAGCACCAACGGAGCATCCGAGGTCGCAAAAAAACGGGGTATCTTTCCATAGCTCAATATCTTTGCTACTTAAAATTTTAGGCGCCGGTAAGTGAACTGTATCCCTTCTAGAGCTTGCAGAAATTCGGCCCAGGTGATGATTTTGGGATGCAACCGAAAATCATTAAGATATATAATCTCGGCTTCTTCAGACATAAAAAACAAATAGATAAAAATAATACAATGAAACGACACGACTCGTTATATCATATATCACACCATGCTGTTCCCCTACCTGCCCCCACCTTCGACTCGTTTTCAAAACACGCACACAATAAGGTACCTGACATAGCCTACTTTTAAAAATGGAAACAAAGAATACTGGTCTCCCAGCTTTTGACTAAAAAATTCCTACCAAATTTCATATATAACATTTGCAATATTGTTCAGACAATGGAGGACAAAAATCCTTGGAACGGTTATGGAAAACCTTCCTTCCACATCCTTAACTTATCAAATAATCAGATGTCTTATAATATGCACTTCTCTAACCACGTGGATACCGCGAATGGCCCTCCCCTCCCCCCTCAAAACAATGTTGGGATCAAGAAAGACGTTTAGGATAGGGTAAAGCGGTACAGGGCTGCACAAACTACAACATTGCTTGGGGGCGAGGGGGAAAGTGGGATCAATTAAGGCAGATCGTGCTAATTGTCCTAAGACTTTTGTCCCCCATTGTCTGAATACTGCCTAACGCACAAAAGTACTAATAACGTTTTGAAAACTAGAAAGAAACAACATAATAGGACAAGGAATAGTTATTTATATTGTGAAAGGATATATGGCATGATCAAATATAATGTTTGCGCGTTCTTTAGCAGAGTTCGAAAACGGTATCGACTGTGACGGTTGTTCAACTTTTTCATTAAAAAGTACGTACTCTTCGTCTGGTTTGCAAATAATTACATGTAAACGCAAGTATGGTCTTCGATTCATCCAACATATCGCAGGAGAGAAAAGGGCTTTTGCTTAGTACCTGGGAACATACAGTAAATTTGTTTTCTTTTCGAAGAATCGCTGAGGAATGTGGAATATCAAAATCGTCTGCGCACGGAATTTGCAGTACTGATGGGTGTTTAAATGGGAGCGCAACGATGATACCAACTAACAAGAAGTAGGGAAGACCACGAAATGTAAGCAAAAGAAAGATGCGTTTTCTTATTCGTACCTTAAAGTGTTTTAGACGGAATAACGTACACGTTACTATGAGAAGTTTAGTGGAAGAGAGTGGTCTTAGTTTTCAAGTGGCCAGTAGGAGGACGTATTCGCGCTCATGATTTGAATGAACTTGGATACTATTATTTTTCGGCTCGGAGAAAGGGGATTCTTAGTGACAATGATAAAAAAGTGCGACTGCAATTTGCACGTAACATGAAGCAAGAGCTGATTAGAAATCCTGATTACGGGAAAAATGAAATTTCCTTTTACTTGGACGGGGTATCGTCTGTTCACAAGTATCACCCGAAAAGTGGCGCGGCCTGTAACAGAGCCACTGAGGGTGTGGCGAAAAGGAGAGGAAGGTCTTCAAGTTAAAGTCGAAGGATGTAAAGATTTAGCGGGTGGACGGCGTTTGCATGTTATCGTCGCCATAGCATACGGAAAAGGAGTCACCTTGAAAGTACCGTACGAGAAAATAACAGGTGAATTTTTCGCGACATTTATTCCAGAACATTTCAACCTTACTTTTGCAAAAGCTGGTCCAAAAGGAGATGGTCGACATTTATTTCTTATGGACAACGACCCCTCACAGACCCGTCTTGTCGCGAAACTCGCCGTTGAAGATATTGAGTGAAGCTTTCATAAAATCCCCCGCGGTCACCAGATCTGAATCCTATGGAGAGTATTTTCGATCTTGTTAAGCGCTACTTGGATCAGGAGGCAATATCCACAAACATTATGAGTGAATCCTTTCATGGATGTAACGTTCGAGTTTTGGAAGCGTTTGGGAATATTCCCGTTGAAACTATAGATAAAACTATCTCTAGTATCAACAGAAGGATTACGGCTATTCTCGCCTTCAAGGGCGAAAGGATAAAATATTAATCACGCAATTGAATCTCACGTCCTTTATACTATTTTCTTATACTAAAACAAGAAAGTCTCTTTTTCCGAACCACAGCTAATTTGACTGATAATCAGACTGAACGAACTGTTAACCTTACAAAATAGTTGCCACCTGTATTAAATCATGATGTTGTTTTTCTAAAAAGAGCACAGAATTGCGTTACATTGAGTCAGTGCTTTTGTTTAACATAACACATTTCTCGGGCACAGTTCTCGGCTACATTATGTGAAATATCGCGCTAAAGAATTTTGATCTATGATCCAGCTGTATAAAATCAGTAATAAAATCTTTCATTGTCACTGAATTTTGTACAAGTAATGTATAAAGCAGATGGCTTTTGCGATTTACAACAGTTCTCGGGTTAAACATTTAAAAAGAACATTGTTAACATTTCATTCTTTATTAGTTGAAGGCGAGAACTGTTGCCAAAATCGTTGTCCGTGTATAATTACTGATCTAAAACCAATATTTACAGAGGGTACTCGGACAAAGATACTTACAACTACATAACTGGATTCTACGGGCCGTCAAAACAGCGTAAAAAAGGTTTTTTTAGCCCGAGAACTGTACGTGAGAACTGTGACAACAGTTGTCTTCCAAATGACAAGTTTTAGTCACGCAAGGTAAAGTTAGGTAAAAAGGTGTCACATCAGCCACGCACTTCACGCAAAATAAATTTTGCGAAGCAAAATCTACACGAGGGGATATCATCCTGTTCTGCATGTGGTATTTGCTTCCAGAAATTGAAAAATACCCATCGGCAGTTCATCATTTCTTGTAATCACAAGGTCGATCGCATCCCCTTTAACTAGCACCAACGGAGCATCCGAGGTCGCAAGAAAACGGGGTATCTTTCCATAGCTCAATATCTTTGCTACTTAAAATTTTAGGCGCCGGTAAGTGAACTGTATCCCTTCTAGAGCTTGCAGAAATTCGGCCCAGGTGATGATTTTGGATGCAACCGAAAATCATTAAGATATATAATCTCGGCTTCTTCAGACATAAAAAACAAATAGATAAAAATAATACAATGAAACGACACGACTCGTTATATCATATATCACACCATGCTGTTCCCCTACCTGCCCCCACCTTCGACTCGTTTTCAAAACACGCACACAATAAGGTACCTGACATAGCCTACTTTTAAAAATGGAAACAAAGAATACTGGTCTCCCAGCTTTTGACTAAAAAATTCCTACCAAATTTCATATATAACATTTGCAATATTGTTCAGACAATGGAGGACAAAAATCCTTGGAACGGTTATGGAAAACCTTCCTTCCACATCCTTAACTTATCAAATAATCAGATGTCTTATAATATGCACTTCTCTAACCACGTGGATACCGCGAATGGCCCTCCCCTGCCCCTCAAAACAATGTTGGGATCAAGAAAGACGTTTAGGATAGGGTAAAGCGGTACAGGGCTGCACAAACTACAACATTGCTTGGGGGCGAGGGGGAAAGTGGGATCAATTAAGGCAGATCGTGCTAATTGTCCTAAGACTTTTGTCCCCCATTGTCTGAATACTGCCTAACGCACAAAAGTACTAATAACGTTTTGAAAACTAGAAAGAAACAACATAATAGGACAAGGAATAGTTATTTATATTGTGAAAGGATATATGGCATGATCAAATATAATGTTTGCGCGTTCTTTAGCAGAGTTCGAAAACGGTATCGACTGTGACGGTTGTTCAACTTTTTTCATTAAAAAGTACTACTCTTCGTCTGGTTTGCAAATAATTACATGTAAACGCAAGTATGGTCTTCGATTCATCCAACATATCGCAGGAGAGAAAAGGGCTTTTGCTTAGTACCTGGGAACATACAGTAAATTTGTTTTCTTTTCGAAGAATCGCTGAGGAATGTGGAATATCAAAATCGTCTGCGCACGGAATTTGCAGTACTGATGGGTTTTTAAATGGGAGCGCAACGATGATACCAACTAACAAGAAGTAGGGAAGACCACGAAATGTAAGCAAAAGAAAGATGCGTTTTCTTATTCGTACCTTAAAGTCTTTTAGACGGAATAACGTACACGTTACTATGAGAAGTTTAGTGGAAGAGAGTGGTCTTAGTTTTCAAGTGGCCAGTAGGAGGACGTATTCGCGCTCATGATTTGAATGAACTTGGATACTATTATTTTTCGGCTCGGAGAAAGGGGATTCTTAGTGACAATGATAAAAAAGTGCGACTGCAATTTGCACGTAACATGAAGCAAGAGCTGATTAGAAATCCTGATTACGGGAAAAATGAAATTTCCTTTTACTTGGACGGGGTATCGTCTGTTCACAAGTATCACCCGAAAAGTGGCGCGGCCTGTAACAGAGCCACTGAGGGTGTGGCGAAAAGGAGAGGAAGGTCTTCAAGTTACAGTCGAAGGATGTAAAGATTTAGCGGGTGGACGGCGTTTGCATGTTATCGTCGCCATAGCATACGGAAAAAGGAGTCACCTTGAAAGTACCGTACGAGAAATAACAGGTGAATTTTTCGCGACATTTATTCCAGAACATTTCAACCTTACTTTTGCAAAAGCTGGTCCAAAAGGAGATGGTCGACATTTATTTCTTATGGACAACGACCCCTCACAGACCCGTCTTGTCGCGAAACTCGCCGTTGAAGATATTGAGTGAAGCTTTCATAAAATCCCCCGCGGTCACCAGATCTGAATCCTATGGAGAGTATTTTCGATCTTGTTAAGCGCTACTTGGATCAGGAGGCAATATCCACAAACATTATGAGTGGAATCCTTTCATGGATGTAACGTTCGAGTTTTGGAAGCGTTTGGGAATATTCCCGTTGAAACTATAGATAAAACTATCTCTAGTATCAACAGAAGGATTACGGCTATTCTCGCCTTCAAGGGCGAAAGGATAAAATATTAATCACGCAATTGAATCTCACGTCCTTTATACTATTTTCTTATACTAAAACAAGGAAGTCTCTTTTTCCGAACCACAGCTAATTTGACTGATAATCAGACTGAACGAACTGTTAACCTTACAAATAGTTGCCACCTGTATTAAATCATGATGTTGTTTTTCTAAAAAGAGCACAGAATTGCGTTACATTGAGTCAGTGCTTTTGTTTAACATAACACATTTCTCGGGCACAGTTCTCGGCTACATTATGTGAAATATCGCGCTAAAGAATTTTGATCTATGATCCAGCTGTATAAAATCAGTAATAAAATCTTTCATTGTCACTGAATTTTGTACAAGTAATGTATAAAGCAGATGGCTTTTGCGATTTACAACAGTTCTCGGGTTAAACATTTAAAAAGAACATTGTTAACATTTCATTCCTTTATTAGTTGAAGGCGAGAACTGTTGCCAAAATCGTTGTCCGCGTATAATTACTGATCTAAAACCAATATTTACAGAGGGTACTCGGACAAAGATACTTACAACTACATAACTGGATTCTACGGGCCGTCAAAACAGCGTAAAAAAGGTTTTTTAGCCCGAGAACTGTACGTGAGAACTGTGACAACAGTTGTCTTTCAAATGACAAGTTTTAGTCACGCAAGGTAAAGTTAGGTAAAAAGGTGTCACATCAGCCACGCACTTCACGCAAAATAAATTTTGCGAAGCAAAATCTACACGAGGGGATATCATCCTGTTCTGCATGTGGTATTTGCTTCCAGAAATTGAAAAATACCCATCGGCAGTTCATCATTTCTTGTAATCACAAGGTCGATCGCATCCCCTTTAACTAGCACCAACGGAGCATCCGAGGTCGCAAAAAAACGGGGTATCTTTCCATAGCTCAATATCTTTGCTACTTAAAATTTTAGGCGCCGGTAAGTGAACTGTATCCCTTCTAGAGCTTGCAGAAATTCGGCCCAGGTGATGATTTTGGGATGCACCGAAAATCATTAAGATATATAATCTCGGCTTCTTCAGACATAAAAAACAAATAGATAAAAATAATACAATGAAACGACACGACTCGTTATATCATATATCACACCATGCTGTTCCCCTACCTGCCCCCACCTTCGACTCGTTTTCAAAACACGCACACAATAAGGTACCTGACATAGCCTACTTTTAAAAATGGAAACAAAGAATACTGGTCTCCCAGCTTTTGACTAAAAATTCCTACCAAATTTCATATATAACATTTGCAATATTGTTCAGACAATGGAGAACAAAAATCCTTGGAACGGTTATGGAAAACCTTCCTTCCACATCCTTAACTTATCAAATAATCAGATGTCTTATAATATGCACTTCTCTAACCACGTGGATACCGCGAATGGCCCTCCCCTGCCCTCAAACAATGTTGGGATCAAGAAAGACGTTTAGGATAGGGTAAAGCGGTACAGGGCTGCACAAACTACAACATTGCTTGGGGGCGAGGGGAAAGTGGGATCAATTAAGGCAGATCGTGCTAATTGTCCTAAGACTTTAGTCCCCCATTGTCTGAATACTGCCTAACGTACAAAAGTACTAATAACGTTTTGAAAACTAGAAAGAAACAACATAATAGGACAAGGAATAGTTATTTATATTGTGAAAGGGTATATGGCATGATCAAATATAATGTTTGCGCGTTCTTTAGCAGAGTTCGAAACGGTATCGACTGTGACGGTTGTTCAACTTTTTCCATTAAAAAGTACTCTTCGTCTGGTTTGCAAATAATTACATGTAAACGCAAGTATGGTCTTCGATTCATCCAACATATCGCAGGAGAGAAAAGGGCTTTTGCTTAGTACCTGGAACATACAGTAATTTGTTTTCTTTTCGAAGAATCGCTGAGGAATGTGGAATATCAAAATCGTCTGCGCACGGAATTTGCAGTACTGATGGGTTTTTAAATGGGAGCGCAACGATGATACCAACTAACAAGAAGTAGGGAAGACCACGAAATGTAAGCAAAAGAAAGATGCGTTTTCTTATTCGTACCTTAAAGTCTTTTAGACGGAATAACGTACACGTTACTATGAGAAGTTTAGTGGAAGAGAGTGGTCTTAGTTTTCAAGTGGCCAGTAGGAGGACGTATTCGCGCTCATGATTTGAATGAACTTGGATACTATTATTTTTCGGCTCGGAGAAAGGGGATTCTTAGTGACAATGATAAAAAAGTGCGACTGCAATTTGCACGTAACATGAAGCAAGAGCTGATTAGAAATCCTGATTACGGGAAAAATGAAATTTCCTTTTACTTGGACGGGGTATCGTCTGTTCACAAGTATCACCCGAAAAGTGGCACGGCCTGTAACAGAGCCACTGAGGGTGTGGCGAAAAGGAGAGGAAGGTCTTCAAGTTACAGTCGAAGGATGTAAAGATTTAGCGGGTGGACGGCGTTTGCATGTTATCGTCGCCATAGCATACGGAAAAGGAGTCACCTTGAAAGTACCGTACGAGAAAATGACAGGTGAATTTTTCGCGACATTTTATTCCAGAACATTTCAACCTTACTTTTGCAAAAGCTGGTCCAAAAGGAGATGGTCTTCATTTATTTCTTATGGACAACGACCCCTCACAGACCCGTCTTGTCGCGAAACTCGCCGTTGAAGATATTGAGTGAAGCTTTCATAAAATCCCCCGCGGTCACCAGATCTGAATCCTATGGAGAGTATTTTCGATCTTGTTAAGCGCTACTTGGATCAGGAGGCAATATCCACAAACATTATGAGGGAATCCTTTCATGGATGTAACGTTCGAGTTTTGGAAGCGTTTGGGAATATTCCCGTTGAAACTATAGATAAAACTATCTCTAGTATCAACAGAAGGATTACGGCTATTCTCGCCTTCAAGGGCGAAAGGATAAAATATTAATCACGCAATTGAATCTCACGTCCTTTATACTATTTTCTTATACTAAAACAAGGAAGTCTCTTTTTCCGAACCACAGCTAATTTGACTGATAATCAGACTGAACGAACTGTTAACCTTACAAAATAGTTGCCACCTGTATTAAATCATTATGTTGTTTTTCTAAAAAGAGCACAGAATTGCGTTACATTGAGTCAGTGCTTTTGTTTAACATAACACATTTCTCGGGCACAGTTCTCGGCTACATTATGTGAAATATCGCGCTAAAGAATTTTGATCTATGATCCAGCTGTATAAAATCATTAATAAAATCTTTCATTGTCACTGAATTTTGCACAAGTAATGTATAAAGCAGATGGCTTTTGCGATTTACAACAGTTCTCGGGTTAAACATTTAAAAAGAACATTGTTAACATTTCATTCCTTTATTAGTTGAAGGCGAGAACTGTTGCCAAAATCGTTGTCCGCGTATAATTACTGATCTAAAACCAATATTTACAGAGGGTGCTCGGACAAAGATACTTACAACTACATAACTGGATTCTACGGGCCGTCAAAACAGCGTAAAAAAAGGAAGAAATCGAGAATCAAAACGAGCAGAGAAGAAGTGTTTGAGGAGAAGCCACGTGGCGAGGACGAAGTCAATCCTGTAGCTTTAAAAAATGGATATGGATATGATGTCACGTCAAATTAGACCAAATATTGGCTAAGCTTGGTAAATTGGATGCTATTGAGGTTCCCTGAATGAATTCGCCAAAAGATGATCAAAGTGGAGAGCCGAGGTTTAGCAAACTGAAGAAAGGCGCGGGAGAGGCGAAGAAAAGATTAGATGAGATGGATAACGGCCTGCAGTGGCTTAATACTGAAGTTAACGACATTCAAGTAAGATTAAGGATCTAGAATGTTCAAAGGAGGACTTGTACCAGAAACAACTATACGCGGAGTCGTACAGTCGCAGAGAAAATTTGAAGTTTCTTCGAATTGAAGAGAGAGAAACAAAAAGCAGAATTCAGAAGACGGTGAGAAAGTGAACACGGCGTGATATTCTTATTGATTTCTTTGGAAAATGACCTAGGTATGGACAACCGGCTGAGAAAATAGATCCTGCAAAGAGTCAATCGCCTTGGAAAACCTGCGGCAGGAAAGATAAGACCCATAATTGCGAGATTCTTACGATATCCCGACAGAGAGAAAGTTTTGAGGGCGTCTTTCGGCCTTAATCGCGCGTCAGAGATAAAAGTTCTGGAGGACTTCCGAAGGAAATAATTGACGAGAAGAAAACAAATGCCCAAATCTGAAGGAGGCGAAAAAGAAAGGACTAAAAGTTGCTTTTAGCAAAGCTGAACCTGATAAGTGTATTATAAACGGAAAATGCTCCTATGTCAAATATTGTTATTAGTCTCCTTTCGCCATTTGTCATTATTCAATGCTACTCATTAGGAACGTTTTCTTTACGATTTAAAACAATTCACACCTAGTAGGCTTTGTACCCCAATCAAAGGAAAAATTGGGTCGGTAAATGAGATCGGGAGCTCCCCTGAGACCCTTTAACAACTATTTCAAGCAGGTAACCATGCCGTTCAAGTTAGTTTCTTGGGCTGGGTGCGTGCTGGGGCAGTTCCCTGTAGGTTTTTCTTTGTTAACATTGGATGTCAGTAGTTTAGTTTGTTTTTTTACGTCTAGATGGTTTAGTAACTTATCTTTTTTCAAGTCTTGGCTCAAACAATTAAGGAGGCGCTTTACAATTATTTGATTTCTTCACTTAGCTATGGATCGCTCCCCGGTTGATAACGTTAATTTTAAAATTGTTTCTTTAAATGCTCGAGGGATTCGGGATTTTACTAAAAGAAAAGCAATATTTAATTGGTTACATAAGCAAAATGCTGATATTGCCTTTCTACAGGAAACTTATAGCACTCCGGATATTGTTGAAAGTTGGCGATTTCAGTGGCCCGGGAAAATGTACTTTTCTCACGGTACCAATCATAGCAGAGGTGTTCTGATTTTAATAAGTGACAAATTACAATTTGAAATGAAAAACACTAAGTCTGATTCTAATGGTCGTTACGTTCTTATAGATGCTCTGATTCAAGACTCTCTGTTTTCATTACTAAACATTTACGCCCCAAACATAACATCTGAGCAATGTTCTTTTTTTTCAAGAATTTTTCAACTTTAGATGAAACGGATGGGACGTTTAGTAGTCAGTTGATCATCGGAGGTGATTTTAACGCTCATCTAGATGAAGAATTGGACAATTATGGTGGACGTGTTGATAAAAAAGACTCGGTTAAAAATATTATGGAGATTAAACTGGCATACGATCTCGTTGATATTTGGCGAATTAGGAACCCTAACAAAAGAAAGTTTACTTGGAGACAAAAGAAACCTCTTATTCAGCGACGCCTAGATTATTGGTTGATTAGTGATGGTCTTCAGGACTTTATTGAAGATTCGGATATAATACCTTCTATTAAATCTGACCACTCGGCCATTACTTTGCAGATTAATAGTTTTGAGGACAAAGTCCGGGGCCCATCACATTGGATCTTTAACTCTAGCCTTTTACATGATGACAACTACCTTAATCTTATTGCCTCTAGTTACCAAGATTGGTTAACAGAATTTCAAGAGGTGAGCGACAAAAGACTCCTCTGGGACTTGGTCAAATATAAAATCAGACAATGTACTATTTCTTATAGTAAAACAAAGGCAAAAGACAGAAGGAATAAACTTACTGATCTTGAAAAGAAACTTAAAGAAAGTGAAGAACTTTGTGCTTGTAATCCTACTGAACAGAACATACTGCAGCTTGAAGAACTTAAAAGTGAATATGACTCGGAGTACGACTACATTACTCGTGGAAACATTATACGGTCCAAAGCTACTTGGTATGAAAAAGGAGAAAAAAATAACAAATACTTTTTGGGTCTTGAAAAATCCAGAAATAAGAAAAACTGTATTCGAAAGTTGTTTGACAAGCAAGGACGAGTAGTGACAAACTGCAAAGCTATTATGGCTGAATTAAAAGGATTCTATCAAGATCTATACGCTAATAGGGATTCAGATTCCGATGAAGATGTTTTCCATTCCTTTCAGACTCAGAACGTTAACATACCAAAGTTATCGGATAACCTAAGCCAACAGTGTGACGGATTGCTGACTTACACTGAATGTTATACAGCTCTAGAGAAATTTGAAAATAATAAATCACCGGGAAATGATGGCCTTACGGCTGAGTTCTACAAAGCGTTTTGGCCAATTTTAGGTACTCTTCTGGTAGACTCTTTAAATGCTGCATATTTAAATGGCAAACTGTCAAATTCCCAGCGGCAGGCAATTATTCGGTTAATTGAAAAGAAAGACAAAGATAGAAGATATGTGGATAATTGGAGACCGATATCGTTGCTAAATGTGGACTATAAAATCGGATCCAAAGCTCTAGCAATAAGGCTCGAAAAGACTCTCCCATTTATCATTCATGAAAACCAATGCGCATATGTCAAGGGGAGAACGATCTTTGACGCAGTGAGATCAATAAATGATGTGATGGAGTATACCAAACTACAGAATATTCCGGGCCTTATGACAACATTTGACTTTAAGAAAGCTTTTGATTCTTTAAGCTGGAAGTATTTGTTTCATACGCTAAAAGTTTTTAATTTTGGCGACTCCTTTTTGCACTGGATTAGAATACTTTACTCGGACATCTCAAGCTGTATTATGAATAATGGCTTCGCATCTGATATCTTTGAGGTCAATAGAGGAGTTCGCCAGGGGGATCCTTTGTCACCATACCTATTTATTATTGCCCTTGAAATTGTCAATATAAGTATTCGTGAAAATAATGACATTAAAGGAATCAAAGTTGGTAAATGTGATGTTAAACTCAGCGTCTTTGCTGACGATCTGACAACTTTTGTTAGCGATACACAGTCCTTTTTCTTGCTGCAAGGTCTCTTAGAGAGATTTGGTAGAATTTCTGGACTAAGGTTGAACGAAGAGAAAACAGAAGCGTATTGGCTTGGTAGCATTCATGATTCGCCAGAGTATATAGGCGTTGACAAAGTTAACAAACCAATGAAAATTTTAGGCATTTTCTTTACGTATAACTGGCAAAAGTATCAGGAGCTCAACTTTGAAAATATTATTAGGTCCATCCAAAAATCTATTAATGCATGGCGGTGGAGAAACTTAACACTGATTGGTAGAATTCAAATTATTAAGACCTTTGCAATTCCCAAATTTATGTTCCGGGCATCGTTAATCCCTTTAACAAAAGAGATTGTGAAGCAGGTGAATACTGTTCTTTTTAATTTTATTTGGAATTCGGGAAAAGATAAAATAAAGCGCCTCACGCTTATAAGTGACTATAAAGATGGTGGATTGCGTATGCCACATATTGAAACACTTATCAAGGCTCAAAGAATCATGTGCATGAAGAAATATCTCGACGGTCATAACAGTACCTGGAAATTGTTTCTCGATGACTATCTTGCTGACTTTGGGGGCGCTTTCTTAACTAAATGTAATTACGATGTACGATTTTTGCCGAGGACTCTTCCTACATTTTACAAGGAATGCTTAACTGAATGGGCGCTTTATAAGATATCACCAGTTACCACTCTACCTGATGTGCTAAATGAAATCATATGGAATAACAAGTTCTTGTGTATAAATGGAAAACCCTTGTTTAGGAACAAACTTCTAAGGAAAGGATTTCTTACTGTAAGTGATATTTTGACTGATTTTGGTAGAATGAAATCATGGAGCACATTACAAAATGAAAACGTAACCGGTGCGGAGTATTTTGTCCTTATGAGTGTCTTTGACTCTATTCCATCGGAGTGGAAGACCCTTTTAAGGGACATGCCAAACACTTTGCCCGAGGCTCACGAACCGCAAGGCTCTATATTTCCCTCTTGTTCCAGAAACTTATATTGGCAACTAATCGAGAAAATTAAGAAACCCCCGATTTCAATATCTAAATACGAACTTTTATTTCCATTACATGACTTATCTTGGAAAGACATTTATCTTCTCCCTAGAAGTGCTTCACTAGACTCGAAGATAAGAGAATTTCAGTATAAGGTTTTAAATAGAATCCTTTATGTAAATAAAGTCCTCTATAAAATAGGAATAGTCAGTTCACCTTTGTGTACTTTTTGCCAAACATCAGAGGAATCCCTCGAGCATCTATTTATACATTGTCCATTTTCAAGTGCTTTTTGGCTTTCTGTAGTTGAATGGTTGAAAAATTATTTTTCTACAATTCAGTGTTTGACAGGTGCGAGTATAATGTTTGGGCTCTTTGGAAAAGAAACGCAATTAATTAACCATATTGTATTACTAGGTAAACAAGTTATTTTCCAATGTAGACATCTTAACGTGAATCCTTCCCTTTCACTTCTTAAAACAAAAATAAAAATTGCTTATCAATTGGAGCGTGTCATAGCTGAGCAAAATGATATTGTAGATAGTCATAATGAGAAATGGAAAGCGATACTCCATCATATTCAAAACCTCTAGACGTATGTTTTTTTTTTTTTTTTTTTTATTACTATTATTATTGTTATTGTGTGTGTGTAAATATTATATTGTAAGTACGTAATGAAATGATGTATGAGCTTCCTTTTTTTTTATTATTTAATTTCTTTCTTTTTAGACAATTGTAAACCTAAATGTCCTATGTAATCCTGAAAATAAAAAAAAAATAAAAAAAAAATAAATAAAAAAAAAAAGTAAAAAAGGTTTTTTAGCCCGAGAACTGTACGTGAGAACTGTGACAACAGTTGTCTTTCAAATGACAAGTTTTAGTCACGCAAGGTAAAGTTAGGTAAAAAGGTGTCACATCAGCCACGCACTTCACGCAAAATAAATTTGGCGAAGCAAAATCTACACGAGGGGATATCATCCTGTTCTGCATGTGGTATTTGCTTCCAGAAATTGAAAAATACCCATCGGCAGTTCATCATTTCTTGTAATCACAAGGTCGATCGCATCCCCTTTAACTAGCACCAACGGAGCATCCGAGGTCGCAAAAAAAACGGGGTATCTTTCCATAGCTCAATATCTTTGCTACTTAAAATTTTAGGCGCCGGTAAGTGAACTGTATCCGTTCTAGAGCTTGCAGAAATTCGGCCCAGGTGATGATTTTGGGATGCAACCGAAAATCATTAAGATATATAATCTCGGCTTCTTCAGACATAAAAAACAAATAGATAAAAATAATACAATGAAACGACACGACTCGTTATATCATATATCACACCATGCTGTTCCCCTACCTGCCCCCACCTTCGACTCGTTTTCAAAACACGCACACAATAAGGTACCTGACATAGCCTACTTTTAAAAATGGAAACAAAGAATACTGGTCTCCCAGCTTTTGACTAAAAAATTCCTACCAAATTTCATATATAACATTTGCAATATTGTTCAGACAATGGAGGACAAAAATCCTTGGAACGGTTATGGAAAACCTTCCTTCCACATCCTTAACTTATCAAATAATCAGATGTCTTATAATATGCACTTCTCTAACCACGTGGATACCGCGAATGGCCCTCCCCTCCCCCCTCAAAACAATGTTGGGATCAAGAAAGACGTTTAGGATAGGGTAAAGCGGTACAGGGCTGCACAAACTACAACATTGCTTGGGGCGAGGGGGAAAGTGGGATCAATTAAGGCAGATCGTGCTAATTGTCCTAAGACTTTTGTCCCCCATTGTCTGAATACTGCCTAACGTACAAAAGTACTAATAACGTTTTGAAAACTAGAAAGAAACAACATAATAGGACAAGGAATAGTTATTTATATTGTGAAAGGATATATGGCATGATCAAATATAATGTTTGCGCGTTCTTTAGCAGAGTTCGAAAACGGTATCGACTGTGACGGTTGTTCAACTTTTTCCATTAAAAAGTACTCTTCGTCTGGTTTGCAAATAATTACATGTAAACGCAAGTATGGTCTTCGATTCATCCAACATATCGCAGGAGAGAAAAGGGCTTTTGCTTAGTACCTGGGAACATACAGTAAATTTGTTTTCTTTTCGAAGAATCGCTGAGGAATGTGGAATATCAAAATCGTCTGCGCACGGAATTTGCAGTACTGATGGGTTTTTAAATGGGAGCGCAACGATGATACCAACTAATAAGAAGTAGGGAAGACCACGAAATGTAAGCAAAAGAAAGATGCGTTTTCTTATTCGTACCTTAAAGTCTTTTAGACGGAATAACGTACACGTTACTATGAGAAGTTTAGTGGAAGAGAGTGGTCTTAGTTTTCAAGTGGCCAGTAGGAGGACGTATTCGCGCTCATGATTTGAATGAACTTGGATACTATTATTTTTTCGGCTCGGAGAAAGGGGATTCTTAGTGACAATGACAAAAAGATGCGACTGCAATTTGCACGTAACATGAAGCAAGAGCTGATTAGAAATCCTGATTACGGGAAAAATGAAATTTCCTTTTACTTGGACGGGGTATCGTCTGTTCACAAGTATCACCCGAAAAGTGGCGCGGCCTGTAACAGAGCCACTGAGGGTGTGGCGAAAAGGAGAGGAAGGTCTTCAAGTTACAGTCGAAGGATGTAAAGATTTAGCGGGTGGACGGCGTTTGCATGTTATCGTCGCCATAGCATACGGAAAAGGAGTCACCTTGAAAGTACCGTACGAGAAAATGACAGGTGAATTTTTCGCGACATTTATTCCAGAACATTTCAACCTTACTTTTGCAAAAGCTGGTCCAAAAGGAGATGGTCGACATTTATTTCTTATGGACAACGACCCCTCACAGACCCGTGTTGTCGCGAAACTCGCCGTTGAAGATATTGAGTGAAGCTTTCATAAAATCCCCGCGGTCACCAGATCTGAATCCTATGGAGAGTATTTTCGATCTTGTTAAGCGCTACTTGGATCAGGAGGCAATATCCACAAACATTATGAGGGAATCCTTTCATGGATGTAACGTTCGAGTTTTGGAAGCGTTTGGGAATATTCCCGTTGAAACTATAGATAAAACTATCTCTAGTATCAACAGAAGGATTACGGCTATTCTCGCCTTCAAGGGCGAAAGGATAAAATATTAATCACGCAATTGAATCTCACGTCCTTTATACTATTTTCTTATACTAAAACAAGGAAGTCTCTTTTTCCGAACCACAGCTAATTTGACTGATAATCAGACTGAACGAACTGTTAACCTTACAAAATAGTTGCCACCTGTATTAAATCATGATGTTGTTTTTCTAAAAAGAGCACAGAATTGCGTTACATTGAGTCAGTGCTTTTGTTTAACATAACACATTTCTCGGGCACAGTTCTCGGCTACATTATGTGAAATATCGCGCTAAAGAATTTTGATCTATGATCCAGCTGTATAAAATCAGTAATAAAATCTTTCATTGTCACTGAATTTTGTACAAGTAATGTATAAAGCAGATGGCTTGTGCGATTTACAACAGTTCTCGGGTTAAACATTTAAAAAGAACATTGTTAACATTTCATTCCTTTATTAGTTGAAGGCGAGAACTGTTGCCAAAATCCTTGTCCGCGTATAATTACTGATCTAAAACCAATATTTACAGAGGGTACTCGGACAAAGATACTTACAACTACATAACTGGATTCTACGGGCCGTCAAAACAGCGTAATAAAGGTTTTTTAGCCCGAGAACTGTACGTGAGAACTGTGACAACAGTTGTCTTTCAAATGACAAGTTTTAGTCACGCAAGGTAAAGTTAGGTAAAAAGGTGTCACATCAGCCACGCACTTCACGCAAAATAAATTTGGCGAAGCAAAATCTACACGAGGGGATATCATCCTGTTCTGCATGTGGTATTTGCTTCCAGAAATTGAAAAATACCCATCGGCAGTTCATCATTTCTTGTAATCACAAGGTCGATCGCATCCCCTTTAACTAGCACCAACGGAGCATCCGAGGTCGCAAAAAAACGGGGTATCTTTCCATAGCTCAATATCTTTGCTACTTAAAATTTTAGGCGCCGGTAAGTGAACTGTATCCCTTCTAGAGCTTGCAGAAATTCGGCCCAGGTGATGATTTTGGGATGCAACCGAAAATCATTAAGATATATAATCTCGGCTTCTTCAGACATAAAAAACAAATAGATAAAAATAATACAATGAAACGACACGACTCGTTATATCATATATCACACCATGCTGTTCCCCTACCTGCCCCCACCTTCGACTCGTTTTCAAAACACGCACACAATAAGGTACCTGACATAGCCTACTTTTAAAAATGGAAACAAAGAATACTGGTCTCCCAGCTTTTGACTAAAAAATTCCTACCAAATTTCATATATAACATTTGCAATATTGTTCAGACAATGGAGGACAAAAATCCTTGGAACGGTTATGGAAAACCTTCCTTCCACATCCTTAACTTATCAAATAATCAGATGTCTGATAATATGTACTTCTTTAATCACGTGGATACCGCGAATGGCCCTCCCTCCCCCCTCCAAACAATGTTGGGATCAAGAAAGACGTTTAGGATAGGGTAAAGCGGTACAGGGCTGCACAAACTACAACATTGCTTGGGGGCGAGGGGGAAAGTGGGATCAATTAAGGCAGATCGTGCTAATTGTCCTAAGACTTTTGTCCCCCATTGTCTGAATACTGCCTAACGTACAAAAGTACTAATAACGTTTTGAAAACTAGAAAGAAACAACATAATAGGACAAGGAATAGTTATTTATATTGTGAAAGGATATATGGCATGATCAAATATAATGTTTGCGCGTTCTTTAGCAGAGTTCGAAAACGGTATCGACTGTGACGGTTGTTCAACTTTTTCCATTAAAAAGTACTCTTCGTCTGGTTTGCAAATAATTACATGTAAACGCAAGTATGGTCTTCGATTCATCCAACATATCGCAGGAGAGAAAAGGGCTTTTGCTTAGTACCTGGGAACATACAGTAAATTTGTTTTCTTTTCGAAGAATCGCTGAGGAATGTGGAATATCAAAATCGTCTGCGCACGGAATTTGCAGTACTGATGGGTTTTTAAATGGGAGCGCAACGATGATACCAACTAATAAGAAGTAGGGAAGACCACGAAATGTAAGCAAAAGAAAGATGCGTTTTCTTATTCGTACCTTAAAGTCTTTTAGACGGAATAACGTACACGTTACTATGAGAAGTTTAGTGGAAGAGAGTGGTCTTAGTTTTCAAGTGGCCAGTAGGAGGACGTATTCGCGCTCATGATTTGAATGAACTTGGATACTATTATTTTTCGGCTCGGAGAAAGGGGATTCTTAGTGACAATGATAAAAAGAGTGCGACTGCAATTTGCACGTAACATGAAGCAAGAGCTGATTAGAAATCCTGATTACGGGAAAAATGAAATTTCCTTTTACTTGGACGGGGTATCGTCTGTTCACAAGTATCACCCGAAAAGTGGCGCGGCCTGTAACAGAGCCACTGAGGGTGTGGCGAAAAGGAGAGGAAGGTCTTCAAGTTACAGTCGAAGGATGTAAAGATTTAGCGGGTGGACGGCGTTTGCATGTTATCGTCGCCATAGCATACGGAAAAGGAGTCACCTTGAAAGTACCGTACGAGAAAATGACAGGTGAATTTTTCGCGACATTTATTCCAGAACATTTCAACCTTACTTTTGCAAAAGCTGGTCCAAAAGGAGATGGTCGACATTTATTTCTTATGGACAACGACCCCTCACAGACCCGTCTTGTCGCGAAACTCGCCGTTGAAGATATTGAGTGAAGCTTTCATAAAATCCCCCGCGGTCACCAGATCTGAATCCTATGGAGAGTATTTTCGATCTTGTTAAGCGCTACTTGGATCAGGAGGCAATATCCACAAACATTATGAGGGAATCCTTTCATGGATGTAACGTTCGAGTTTTGGAAGCGTTTGGGAATATTCCCGTTGAAACTATAGATAAAACTATCTCTAGTATCAACAGAAGGATTACGGCTATTCTCGCCTTCAAGGGCGAAAGGATAAAATATTAATCACGCAATTGAATCTCACGTCCTTTATACTATTTTCTTATACTAAAACAAGGAAGTCTCTTTTTCCGAACCACAGCTAATTTGACTGATAATCAGACTGAACGAACTGTTAACCTTACAAAATAGTTGCCACCTGTATTAAATCATGATGTTGTTTTTCTAAAAAGAGCACAGAATTGCGTTACATTGAGTCAGTGCTTTTGTTTAACATAACACATTTCTCGGGCACAGTTCTCGGCTACATTATGTGAAATATCGCGCTAAAGAATTTTGATCTATGATCCAGCTGTATAAAATCAGTAATAAAATCTTTCATTGTCACTGAATTTTGTACAAGTAATGTATAAAGCAGATGGCTTTTGCGATTTACAACAGTTCTCGGGTTAAACATTTAAAAAGAACATTGTTAACATTTCATTCCTTTATTAGTTGAAGGCGAGAACTGTTGCCAAAATCGTTGTCCGCGTATAATTACTGATCTAAAACCAATATTTACAGAGGGTACTCGGACAAAGATACTTACAACTACATAACTGGATTCTACGGGCCGTCAAAACAGCGTAATAAAGGTTTTTAGCCCGAGAACTGTACGTGAGAACTGTGACAACAGTTGTCTTTCAAATGACAAGTTTTAGTCACGCAAGGTAAAGTTAGGTAAAAAGGTGTCACATCAGCCACGCACTTCACGCAAAATAAATTTTGCGAAGCAAAATCTACACGAGGGGATATCATCCTGTTCTGCATGTGGTATTTGCTTCCAGAAATTGAAAAATACCCATCGGCAGTTCATCATTTCTTGTAATCACAAGGTCGATCGCATCCCCTTTAACTAGCACCAACGGAGCATCCGAGGTCGCAAAAAAACGGGGTATCTTTCCATAGCTCAATATCTTTGCTACTTAAAATTTTAGGCGCCGGTAAGTGAACTGTATCCCTTCTAGAGCTTGCAGAAATTCGGCCCAGGTGATGATTTTGGGATGCAACCGAAAATCATTAAGATATATAATCTCGGCTTCTTCAGACATAAAAAACAAATAGATAAAAATAATACAATGAAACGACACGACTCGTTATATCATATATCACACCATGCTGTTCCCCTACCTGCCCCCACCTTCGACTCGTTTTCAAAACACGCACACAATAAGGTACCTGACATAGCCTACTTTTAAAAATGGAAACAAAGAATACTGGTCTCCCAGCTTTTGACTAAAAAATTCCTACCAAATTTCATATATAACATTTGCAATATTGTTCAGACAATGGAGGACAAAAATCCTTGGAACGGTTATGGAAAACCTTCCTTCCACATCCTTAACTTATCAAATAATCAGATGTCTTATAATATGCACTTCTTTAACCACGTGGATACCGCGAATGGCCCTCCCCTCCCCCCTCCAAACAATGTTGGGATCAAGAAAGACGTTTAGGATAGGGTAAAGCGGTACAGGGCTGCACAAACTACAACATTGCTTGGGGGCGAGGGGGAAAGTGGGATCAATTAAGGCAGATCGTGCTAATTGTCCTAAGACTTTTGTCCCCCATTGTCTGAATACTGCCTAACGTACAAAAGTACTAATAACGTTTTGAAAACTAGAAAGAAACAACATAATAGGACAAGGAATAGTTATTTATATTGTGAAAGGATATATGGCATGATCAAATATAATGTTTGCGCGTTCTTTAGCAGAGTTCGAAAACGGTATCGACTGTGACGGTTGTTCAACTTTTGCCATTAAAAAGTACTCTTCGTCTGGTTTGCAAATAATTACATGTAAACGCAAGTATGGTCTTCGATTCATCCAACATATCGCAGGAGAGAAAAGGGCTTTTGCTTAGTACCTGGGAACATACAGTAAATTTGTTTTCTTTTCGAAGAATCGCTGAGGAATGTGGAATATCAAAATCGTCTGCGCACGGAATTTGCAGTACTGATGGGTTTTTAAATGGGAGCGCAACGATGATACCAACTAACAAGAAGTAGGGAAGACCACGAAATGTAAGCAAAAGAAAGATGCGTTTTCTTATTCGTACCTTAAAGTCTTTTAGACGGAATAACGTACACGTTACTATGAGAAGTTTAGTGGAAGAGAGTGGTCTTAGTTTTCAAGTGGCCAGTAGGAGGACGTATTCGCGCTCATGATTTGAATGAACTTGGATACTATTATTTTTCGGCTCGGAGAAAGGGGATTCTTAGTGACAATGATAAAAAAGTGCGACTGCAATTTGCACGTAACATGAAGCAAGAGCTGATTAGAAATCCTGATTACGGGAAAAATGAAATTTCCTTTTACTTGGACGGGGTATCGTCTGTTCACAAGTATCACCCGAAAAGTGGCGCGGCCTGTAACAGAGCCACTGAGGGTGTGGCGAAAAGGAGAGGAAGGTCTTCAAGTTACAGTCGAAGGATGTAAAGATTTAGCGGGTGGACGGCGTTTGCATGTTATCGTCGCCATAGCATACGGAAAAGGAGTCACCTTGAAAGTACCGTACGAGAAAATGACAGGTGAATTTTTCGCGACATTTATTCCAGAACATTTCAACCTTACTTTTGCAAAAGCTGGTCCAAAAGGAGATGGTCGACATTTATTTCTTATGGACAACGACCCCTCACAGACCCGTCTTGTCGCGAAACTCGCCGTTGAAGATATTGAGTGAAGCTTTCATAAAATCCCCCGCGGTCACCAGATCTGAATCCTATGGAGAGTATTTTCGATCTTGTTAAGCGCTACTTGGATCAGGAGGCAATATCCACAAACATTATGAGGGAATCCTTTCATGGATGTAACGTTCGAGTTTTGGAAGCGTTTGGGAATATTCCCGTTGAAACTATAGATAAAACTATCTCTAGTATCAACAGAAGGATTACGGCTATTCTCGCCTTCAAGGGCGAAAGGATAAAATATTAATCACGCAATTGAATCTCACGTCCTTTATACTATTTTCTTATACTAAAACAAGGAAGTCTCTTTTTCCGAACCACAGCTAATTTGACTGATAATCAGACTGAACGAACTGTTAACCTTACAAAATAGTTGCCACCTGTATTAAATCATGATGTTGTTTTTCTAAAAAGAGCACAGAATTGCGTTACATTGAGTCAGTGCTTTTGTTTAACATAACACATTTCTCGGGCACAGTTCTCGGCTACATTATGTGAAATATCGCGCTAAAGAATTTTGATCTATGATCCAGCTGTATAAAATCAGTAAAAAATCTTTCATTGTCACTGAATTTTGTACAAGTAATGTATAAAGCAGATGGCTTTTGCGATTTACAACAGTTCTCGGGTTAAACATTTAAAAAGAACATTGTTAACATTTCATTCCTTTATTAGTTGAAGGCGAGAACTGTTGCCAAAATCGTTGTCCGCGTATAATTACTGATCTAAAACCAATATTTACAGAGGGTACTCGGACAAAGATACTTACAACTACATAACTGGATTCTACGGGCCGTCAAAACAGCGTAAAAAGGTTTTTTAGCCCGAGAACTGTACGTGAGAACTGTGACAACAGTTGTCTTTCAAATGACAAGTTTTAGTCACGCAAGGTAAAGTTAGGTAAAAAGGTGTCACATCAGCCACGCACTTCACGCAAAATAAATTTTGCGAAGCAAAATCTACACGAGGGGATATCATCCTGTTCTGCATGTGGTATTTGCTTCCAGAAATTGAAAAATACCCATCGGCAGTTCATCATTTCTTGTAATCACAAGGTCGATCGCATCCCCTTTAACTAGCACCAACGGAGCATCCGAGGTCGCAAAAAAACGGGGTATCTTTCCATAGCTCAATATCTTTGCTACTTAAAATTTTAGGCGCCGGTAAGTGAACTGTATCCCTTCTAGAGCTTGCAGAAATTCGGCCCAGGTGATGATTTTGGGATGCAACCGAAAATCATTAAGATATATAATCTCGGCTTCTTCAGACATAAAAAACAAATAGATAAAAATAATACAATGAAACGACACGACTCGTTATATCATATATCACACCATGCTGTTCCCCTACCTGCCCCCACCTTCGACTCGTTTTCAAAACACGCACACAATAAGGTACCTGACATAGCCTACTTTTAAAAATGGAAACAAAGAATACTGGTCTCCCAGCTTTTGACTAAAAAATTCCTACCAAATTTCATATATAACATTTGCAATATTGTTCAGACAATGGAGGACAAAAATCCTTGGAACGGTTATGGAAAACCTTCCTTCACATCCTTAACTTATCAAATAATCAGATGTCTTATAATATGCACTTCTTTAACCACGTGGATACCGCGAATGGCCCTCCCCTCCCCCCTCCAAACAATGTTGGGATCAAGAAAGACGTTTAGGATAGGGTAAAGCGGTACAGGGCTGCACAAACTACAACATTGCTTGGGGGCGAGGGGAAAGTGGGATCAATTAAGGCAGATCGTGCTAATTGTCCTAAGACTTTTGTCCCCCATTGTCTGAATACTGCCTAACGTACAAAAGTACTAATAACGTTTTGAAAACTAGAAAGAAACAACATAATAGGACAAGGAATAGTTATTTAATATTGTGAAAGGGATATATGGCATGATCAAATATAATGTTTGCGCGTTCTTTAGCAGAGTTCGAAAACGGTATCGACTGTGACGGTTGTTCAACTTTTTCCATTAAAAAGTACTCTTCGTCTGGTTTGCAAATAATTACATGTAAACGCAAGTATGGTCTTCGATTCATCCAACATATCGCAGGAGAGAAAAGGGCTTTTGCTTAGTACCTGGGAACATACAGTAAATTTGTTTTCTTTTCGAAGAATCGCTGAGGAATGTGGAATATCAAAATCGTCTGCGCACGGAATTTGCAGTACTGATGGGTTTTTAAATGGGAGCGCACGATGATACCAACTAACAAGAAGTAGGGAAGACCACGAAAATGTAAGCAAAAGAAAGATGCGTTTTTTATCGTACCTTAAAGTCTTTTAGACGGAATAAGCGTACACGTTACTATGAGAAGTTTAGTGGAAGAGAGTGGTCTTAGTTTTCA
>JAEMWC010000603.1:0-17500 GCA_016490735.1 Pachyseris speciosa
GAGAGAGGGAGGGAGGGAGATAGAGAGAGAGAGAAGAGAGAGGGGGAGGGAGAGGGAGAGAGGAGAGAGAGAGAGAGAGAGAGGAGAGAGAGAGAGAGGAGGGAGGGAGGAGAGGGAGGAGAGGGAGGGAGAGGAGAGAGAGAGAGAGAGAGAGGGAGAGAGGAGAGAGAGAGAGAGAGAGAGAGAGAGAGAGAGAGAGAGAGAGAGAGAGAGAGAGAGAGAGAGAGAGAGAGAGAGAGAGAGAGGAGAGGGAGGGAGGAGGGAGGGAGGGAGGAGAGAGAGAGAGAGAGAGAGAGAGAGAGGGAGGGAGGGAGGGAGGGAGGGAGAGAGAGAGAGCAGAATAAATCCAAAAACTATCAAACGTACACTACCATGGAAGGTTGGTATTAAAATGTTCATTTTCACTGTTTGTCTTTAAAGGGGCAGTGTCACACTATTGTACCATTGCTTTAAAGAGCTTAAAACTGCCAATGCATCAGTGGAAACCTTAAAATAATGGTCTAGTTTTGTTGCCAAAGACTGTAGTACTGCATTGACACCAAAAACTTCTGTATTCCATGTAAGATGACGAGGATGGGAATGGATGGAAATTTGAAAAAACTTCCCAGTTTTTTCAAAATTTCAAGCTGTGCATTGAAAAATCACCAAAAAAATTATTATGGTTAGCTCTTCCTGCTAAAATTTCATTCGAATTCACCTTGCTGATTCTGTAGGAGCATTTTTTGCATGATAACAGGTAAAGGGCAGTAATTTTGGCAGAATTGAACCAAAAACAGCAAAAATCCCGGTGACAGTGCTCCTTTAAACCAGAATTGTTTGCTATTCTTCAAAGATTTAAAAAGACGTTCAAGTATTCCTAAAGTTTAGAACACTACAATTTTACATTACCATATACATTATCGATGACACATTTTCAGTAAGGGTAGTTTTTGTTTCTGGAAAAAAATGGCTTTAACTTTTTGGACTTCATGGCATCTTCGAAAATGTTAGGAGCCAAATGGCTCCTTGAGAAAAAAGTTACTGCCATGTTCTGTTCCAACGAGAAGATGTCCTGTTTACAGTTCTGTTTATTGTCTAATTCAAATTCGAGGCCCCTTCCCGCCGGTATTTGTGAATATTTTACTTTGGGTCGAGGCTAACCCTGTATGAATGTGTCATCAGTGTTTAAATACAAAAAAGGTTGATTAAAAGCCTCCGACAAACAGAGATCAATGGCCCTGAGGTTAATAAGGAAACGATAATGTTCTAGACATTTGGTATGGCAAGTTACAGGAAAAGGAAAGGTTGTGCTTCTCCCCCTAACACATTAATCGCTCCTGGCAAATCAAAGTTCCAAATTCACTTTCACAACTTACTTCAGTTTCTTCATCACGTTTCCGCTTCTTTCCATTTTGACCATTTTTTGTTGAGCTAGATTCCTCAGTTTTCCTTTTCTTTGCCTGTGGTTTCTCTATATCAGCATCTATAAAGGAAAAAGAAATACGTTGGGAGTCACAGACAGACCTTTGATACTACATGCGTACTCTATATCAATAACTGACCCATAAGCATTCCATTCTGGAGATCCTAAAACAGTCCATGGATTATGTATAATTTCTTGCATTCCACGTTAGGAGAACACATCCTAATCTTGGGTGCCCTGCGATACTAATGGTGAGAATTTTCATCGTTTGTGTACCATTTCTGAGCCATCTTCAATTCGGTCATAAATGATATCATGGGTTCAGCCTCACTCTGTTTATTTATGCATGGTCTATGTTCATGGTCGTTCAATGTTTTACTCAAGAGGGAACTTAACTAATTTGGGTCTGGCTAAACAGCATTTAGCACAGGCTTTGCAGGCCAAAAATATTTTTTTTTAATGATTTTCAAGTGAAATTAACTACAGTAAGCAGCCAGACTCCATGGTGCCAGCACGTGACAAGTATGATCATAATAAAAAAAACCCAGTAAAATCAAGTTCTGTTTGTGTTGTACAATCAGGGGCACCCAACGATAAGTTTCGGTAGATATCTGTTCGGTGGAGGGTATTTTGCCTTGGGATTTCGGCGTCGATTAAAGAGTGCACTCGGATTTTTGGAACTAAAACGTGGCCTAAAAGATTTGCAATTGGGGAACATAGCCCCTATGATTTTCGGAAAGGTCGTAATTGCCGTTTTTGTCAGTCAAAAACATCAGCTAGCATTTTTGGAAAGAAAATGGTTCCCTAGAAAGCTCATGGAAAGTTCATTTCAGCTTGCATTTTCTCAAAGGAAGATTTTGTTCCGTAACATTTTCAGGCAATTAAACTTTCAGCTAGGGAATCCGAACAGATGAACTTCTTGTAGTTTATGAAAACATCACTTTAAACAGACTTCAAACACCACAAGGTACTTAAATATGCCTTTCTACAGCTTTTGGTCGATTTGGTTCATTGGGTGCCCCTGTACATTGTAGAGCAAAGTCAACCAACAGATGTGATGTGATCAATTTCGGGACATGAACAATAATGCAGTTTGAAAACAAAAACAAAAGACCAAGTTGGATCAAGGATGAAATAGACCTTCTTCAGAGGACCCTGGTGGAATTTGAGAGGTTCCATTAATAATAATAATAATAATAATAATAATAATAATAATAATAATAATATTAAATTTATCAATTTGCATAGTGCATACTAGCGTGACAAGATGATTGTATTCCCATCATCTATACAATGTCGCATGAATAATCAACCACTTGCCCTCACTTGTTCAAATAGCAGATGACGTAAGTGATTATCCAGAGGATGAATGCATATTAGTTTCAATACATTTTATGTACTAGATAAAGTGACCCACTCCTTGAATAACCAAGGGGCTGAGTTGCATGGTCGCTGGTTTGAAGAGATGACTTTAAAGACACTTAAAATTCAGGCAATCTGATGTTAGGATGAACAGTCTTTTCTGTTCACAGTTCCTTTCAAATGAATTTCACAACATATTTTTGTGTTCTGTCCACCAAAACCGGTTTCAATTTACTGAGAAATGCATTTTATAATGTCATTCATTTTTTATGAGTGACCTTGAGTTAAGAATAGTCACGAAGAATACATTACCATCACATTTACTCCCACTAAACATTTTAAAAGACTCGTATCTGTAAGTCTAAACGTCCGACTAGCATTTAATTTCCTTCGAGAATGATTCGCTTCAATGAAATATCAAAAGAGAAGTTTGCATTTTTGCGCGTGTGATTTTGCGATTCTTTCCCAAATCCCACACGGTTTTACAGCTCTGATAGCGGGAACTTTTGAAATTTACGATGTTCAGGCCAAAAAATACCCTACCAACAAGAAGAAATACTGAAATCACCTAAAGTTATGAGAAAGCAGGTCCTCTGGGGAAATATTACCACAATTTTTAAATTATAGAGTACAAAAAGAATAGACGTTTTCCTAACAAAGCATGTGTATGTGTCATGCAATTCTACAATCGGTGAACGCGCCAACTCCGAATCACATGCAAACATCACGCTTGAAAATCATTTGTCGTTCAAATGCTCAACATTTTGCGCATATATAATCATAGGAGGAGATCGCTTTGGTCATCTGAATTCGTTGAGGTTCACTTTGAAATACAATCAGGACAAATGACAATTGCATGGCTTGTAGTTTACTACTCACGCAAATGACGGAAATTAAGCGACCTTACCGTTCGAGCCGTCAGCGGACGACAGCAATTCCTTCTTCCTACTGCTGCTAGAGGACATTTTTCTTCATTTTCTGTTGGACAGAGACTGTACCTTAGCAAGACAGTACTCGTGTAAGATAGGAAAAAATTGGACTTAAAAAATGGGAAAGTGCACAGTTTCCAAAAGATGGCGACTGCGACTTGCGCAGCTGTCTTAATCGCCGGCAAGAATGAGACGAAACTGGAGAGAAAATAGATAATTCATCAGAAGACGTATGGACAGATAATGCCAAGCGACACTTGGAATTACTGAATAAAGCGAAGCTCTGTCATTGTAGGAGCACAATAAAGAAGGATTCTATTGAGTCATCAAGTTCAAACCTTAGAAACCTAAATTGTCTTATTCAGAAATAAGCTGCAGTGTAAGCGATTCAATTGCGTTTTCTCCTAACAAACCCACATGTGACTGGATAGTTTCCTTGTCACAGAGAACTTACTATACTATTATCCGAAAAATCATAGTTTTTCACAAGATTATGACAAAAACAGAGAAAAGGGGCACCAGGAGACTCTAAAAATAAAGCTTCACTCGTAATTAAGGTGTTTGTATGTCTAATTTAAGAGGATGAGCATGCCAAAAGGAACAGACAAAAATATGTAAAAGTTGATCAAATACCTAATTCCCCTCAACAGTCGTTTCAAGGAGTTGGCTAAATTGGAGCAATAAAAGATAGCCCATAATATGCTACTTCTCTGTGATTGGCTGAATGAATGTTTGATTGGCAGAATCTTTCTAAACACTTGAATACCACTCCCTTGCAGCTTTCCCCCCTAACTGCAATAAATAGCAACTCATAATTTATGCAACTAAACCTACAACAGTTGCTTTTCTCGGTTTTTCCCCTTCAAGCTCAATAATAAGTGACTGGCTGATTTTCCAGTTTCATTTTCTAGATCTTTTTTTCTTGATACTCTAAACTAAGGCACCCCCCATCCCCCTCTCCCCTTCACTCCATCCCAGCCCATTCACAGCACTGTTGCATCAATTATACTGTTGACTGCAGCTGCTCATTATACCACTATTAAGTCCTTAGCCACTTCAGTCAGAGCATAGGACTAACAGCCAGTTTTGACAGTTGACAGCTGCTAAGATTTTAAAGATTTGAGTGGAACGATAGACTAACTTTAGCAAGGCCGGGGGCTAAAGTACAGGTCACAGGTACAGGTCATTGTTTTATTGATTGGTAACCAAGCCAAACAGTTTCTTCGCAATCCAAAAGAAGATTTTGGATAGTGATTAGGGTTAGGAGACACTTTTGGGCTTCTTTATTTATCTATAGCATGGTGACCTGTATGTCGACTTGTGGAATGTGACTTGTACTTTATCCCCGCTCCTGTAGCAATTACTGTTGCCATTCGGGCCCTAAATGTTCAAATAAAGGATAATGCTATCCAGCAGATAAACATATCAGTTGCAATACATTTTATCCACTGGACAACAAGTAATTCACAGGATACAGCTTCCCATTCTTTGAACAACTGGACTCAGGTCTATACAACACCAGAGGAGGGGTACTCCCCAATATGGCCTAAATGGGGACATACCATTGGATAGGGTATGGTTTTGGCACAACTGCCATGAACAGGGTGTATAATTTAAAGGAAATCTGTCCTAATGAAGGTCTGGAACCATCCTAGACAAGTATGGCTGCAAGACTGTCACCGAATATTTGGCATTCTGAAATTGAAGACGTTTACTTATATTTATTTAGCAGGTCATCAGTCAACATTACATCATTTTCAGGACTTGATATTAGCACTATTTCTTTTGCACACCCCACAGCCCCAGTGATGTGAAGAAGTTGTGGTCATCTTCGTACGCGAAGGACAAACATCATAATCGTTAATTTCACCCATTCGGCATAAAAATAGGGTCTGAAAAGAGAGGGCTTTGACTTACCAGCAACCCTATACCCAAACATGGGTCAAGTAACCTCACCAGCACATTTAGGATGTCTCAACAACAACACAAGAAGAGGTGCAAATAAGTACCACTAAATCTTGAATGCTGCTAAAATTCTTGAATGAGATGATCACTTTCACCATGTTACTCTTTGTAGTTCAGACATTTTATTAAGAGGGATCACTGGTAAATCATGTTAGAGTAAATACAGCTTAAAAATTATGGCAAGTTTTCTGGATGTACCCAAGGTCACGGCTCATAAATGGTGCCTGACAAATATTTCTTTTTCATGGCTATCAGTCCTACTAATCTTGTTAGTACATACAAAATTCGATAGAATAGATAGCTGCAACTAAAATGCATGGAAGATCACGGCAGTTGCAATAAGCCTGAAATAATTAGGCTTGAACAAGGTTCAAACCCAAAATCTGTGAAAAAGGTGCAACACTTGACAAATTGAGCTATCCAGACAACTGGGAGTATGTTGTTTGGTAAGTTCACAAAAACCTGTAGGGCACAAAGATGTGAGAGAGGAAATATTTTAATATGCTCACTTTCACAAAACTGTTTCTGACCAGTGGTCCTTTACCACAATTTTTTCTTGTTTACCCAATTCAAATGAATGCTAATTAACGATTAACCGGCTGAAAAATCATGAGGAATATTGCCTGATAGTTAGCCGATGAGGCTAAAATCAGGTGATATTCTGCAAGATTGAGCAGGATAATTGTTTTATTGTTCAACCCATTAATCACCCTCGTTCCAGGTTGCCCATTAATGACAAAGCACAATTTTCTGTGTTTATTGCAAAAATGCTGGAAAAGCCACCAATTTCCTCAACGATGCACATGTATATTGCAGGATATCTGTTGAGTACGCACAACAAACATTGAGCACACTATGACCACATTTGGGCATCGTCACAATGTGTTGAATAATAATGAACAACACTTCCTGGAATTCTGGAATGTTATTGTATTGATATATTTTGAAAAAAAAAAATACAGATAATGTTATTAGACAATTAAATTATTTTTAGTTAGGGCTGCATTCTGTGAAAAACCAAGACATATAAAGAGAAAACACACTTAATCTTTAATTATTTCATTTATTAAAATTCACAGATGAAAGAAAGCTGATATAATCTGATCCTTCTCCTGTTGATGTTGCACTTCTCAAGCAGATGAACCTGTTGACAACAAAGCCAGAACACCACCAGCCAGTGCTGTGGACAGAAGGTAGTTTCTAAAGTCTGTCAAGGAATTGCTTATGCTTAGGATAATGACAATATTTGTAGACAAACAAGTTGATAGATATACAGGGTTGTCATTAAGAATTGTAGTAACAGGAGAGTAGCGTAAAGTAACAGGAGAATTATCATGAAAGGGCATAGCTCTTTCAGGGAGCAAGCGAAATTGAGCAATGCCTAATGAACACCCTGGATATAGATAGATATAGTTTACTAAAACACCCTTGGCACCCATAGGCTGAATTACGGATAGTTTACAATTCATATACTATAATATAGAAAGGGGAACTAAAATATTGAACATAATCAAAAAGATGTGTAAAAAATTGACACAACAAAATGGAAAAAAGCGTAATTTAAAAGGGAACATTGAAACTAAGAGAACCCACTATGGTGGAAACTATGTATTAAATTAACAATAAAAGTGGTTTTCTTTTCATAAAGATTCTGTGATGGAATCAGAAACTTAGTGTTTTAACAAATTTTGTGATCCTGGAAAAGAAACCTGACAGACTGTTGGGTGTTGTTAAAGGTGAATTACCCTTAGAAACCAAAAGCACTTAACACTTTCTTAATTTAACCACAAAAAAATTTCCTTAAATCACTTCTAATGGCCAATAGTCTTCAGTGAAGAGACCACTAACCTAATTTCAAATGAGTGAAAATAAAAAAAAGGGCTGTGGTTTGCTGTTAGAACAACAGGGAATAGTTCAATAGGTATACGTCAAAGGCACATCGGAGGCTCTTCGCCGTTGCCTACAACAACAAGGCATACGGACTGTTTTTAGATCTGACACAACTCTTAGATCACACCTAGTGCGACCTAAGGACATTGTCGATCCAGTAAAACAAGACGGAGTAGTCTAAAAGATTCCCTGCGAATGTGGTAAGGTTTATATTGGAGAGACGGGAAGATCTATGCATGAACGGATTAAGGAACACCATAGAGACATACGGCTTGCTCGAACCCAATCCTCCACCTTTTCAGAACATAGCAATGCGACCGGACATTATCCGCTCTGGGACGAAGTTAAATTTATTGACTGAGACCCACATTGGTACACCCGTAGGGTTAAAGAGGCTATTCACATAAGATTTCACCCTAACAACATTAACAGGGACAGTGGAATTGAAATTCCTGAAGCGTGGATGCCCATGATCAGACAACACAACAGCCGATCAGTACCAAAGCGGACTGCTGAGGGAACAATTTCTAGTCTGAATGACAAGGATCGAAATCCTCCGATCAACAACAGGCTGCCTAAGCGAGGATCAAAACGCACCAATCATGACCAGCCTTCTTATTCTCACACGCAACCAGTCGACACCATTGCCTGATGAAGACCAGCAGTATAGCGGTCGAAACGTCACAATCCACATCTTTGTGACTCAATCATGAGACAAAGGATTAACTCAGCTATCATTTGAAACCACGATGACAAACACCTTTCATAATAAATTTTAACAATGTCCTTGCTTCAAAGTTACAGGTAATGAGAATTTACAGGGTATAAATTTTTTAATTGCCGAGTTCCTATCATATGCTCTGTTGACTACAACAACATTACCTAGCATATAGACAATTTTTTCTTGGTAATAATAACAAGTAAAATCAATAATCCAATGATCAGTTCTAACATTAAATTATTTGGCTAAGAAAAAATATCATAAAGGATACGCAGCAGGGTTAAATGTTCGTAGAACATAAAATGATGCTATCAGGATCAGAAACAGATAAAGGGAATTGTTGTAAAAGATGGAAAAAGAGATAGCTTCTGTTTCAGCAACCTTGTTCTTTTTCCACAGGATCCTATAAAAACAACAAAGTTAATAAAGGAAGCAAATATAGTCAATGGGTTTTTAAGCTAAGGAACATCAGCCATTTTGAAGGATATAACTCTGTGGGTGACAGTGACTAAGAAATTTGGTTTAACAAAGGAACAGACCCTGAAATTATATTTAAACAACAACCAACAACCAACAAGCCCTGGAAAGGTCTGTAAACATCTCCAGAATTTGATTCACTCTTTTGGTCTTAAGTAAAAGGTTTGTGAGATGGGAGCTGACAACTGTACCTTTTTATTCAAGCACTGGTTTGAAGCAAATAATCAAGCTCCTCATCTGATACAAAAGCGATTGTACACATGAAGGAATGAACAAATAAACAATTCTTGAATGTTCAAATAAACAATACATACATACAACCTTTATTTATACATGATATTAATTCAAAGCTACAAGCTTGTGGGATAGTGTGCAAAAATTAGAAATAACAATAAAAAAAAATGTTAAAAATTAAGGGAACAAATTAAAACAAAGAAGGAAGGGAGAAAGACAGAAAGGGATAAGGTTAGGGTTAAAGTTAGGAATGAATAAATTAATGAATGAGTGAGCAAGCAAACAAGCAAATTAATATAAAGCAAATGAAACCTTTCATCTTTCTCTTGGCGGTTGAGTTTCTTGTTAGAATCCAGCTCCATACTAACTTCCTTTGTCACTGAGGCATCTCGTCGCTGGGCAATCCTGCAATGTAATATATACATACCTTAAAGATCTTGTACTATTGGCAGATTTGTCAAAATGGGTAGTGGGCAAAAAAAAATTTATACAGGGAGGCTCCACCCTGAGGTCCGACTCCTTACCCTTTTATATACTATTTTTGACAGAAAAGGTACCCCTTTCGTATACCTTCCACTGGAACAGTATAGTCAAGGTATGTGTTTGAAATTTTTTAATGGAAGGCCCTTTTAAATACCTAAATGACAGATTTCCCTGCCCTTTCATATACTTCAAGTCGTGAAATCCCTACCCTTTCATATACCTGAAGAGTGAAAAAGGTAACCCTCTCGGGTGAAGCCTCCCTGTAAAGGCCATTATAGGGAGTAGTCCCTCCCCCAGGACTTTGACAAACCACTAAAACTTGCTTGTTTTTCACCCTTCTATATTGACTGGTAAGTCAGAAAGTTATTAAGTCACTATTATACAATTTTTAGACATTTTCTCTTCATTTTTCTGTACACAGATGAGCCATTTAGACATCTGAGTAATTCTACTTTAAAGGAGCATGGTCACGATATTTTGGGTCATTATTAGACTGTGACCGTGCTCCTTTAAGCTCCATGTTCTCTAGCTGCCATCAGTTCTGTACAACATGTTCATTTCATCAGAAAATTTAGAACTTTAAAACTGTAGTCCAGGGCTCGAGACTAACAGTAGCCAACTAGCCACAGACAAGTAAAAATTTCGTTTTGGCTAGTGGACTTTGCATTTCACTAGCCATTTTGGCTAGTGAAAAGTTCAAAGCACTGGAGGACAAGAGGGAAACCAAATGAAAATTAATTTCAAATGTATCACAAAAGAAAATGGAGTCCCTCAAGTGAACAGATGATTGACTTTTTCTTTCTTTTTTTTCATACTACTACAGCTAACAACAAACGAACTACTTCCCCAAGACTTATTTTTACTTTAAAACTTTCAAATGTCAAACCTGCTTATTTCTAAAAAGCTGAGAAGTTGCACATAAGTATTGTGGTTGGAAAAGAAAGTACCTAACTGAAAGTGCTTCACAGGATTAATGTCTGGCAAACAAGTCTGGCTAGTGAAAAATTTGTTTTGGCTAGTGAATCAAACCTCTCACTAGCCACTGGGCTAGCAAGCTGAAAAGTTAGTCTCGAGCCCTGGTAGTCTGTTTTGTTATCAAGTGGGTGACACTATACACTTAATGTATGGTCCCGAGGGGTGACACTATACACTTAATGTATGGTCCCGAGGGAAACAGTTAGTTTTGTTTTCCCGAGAGTCCTGATGTTTCCCCAGACGTAGTTGAGGGAAACATCAGGACTCGAGGGAAAACAAAACTAACTAGTTTCCCAAGGGACCATACATTAAGTGCTTTGTTATATACCGAGACTTACCCTTCAACAATCACAGCAAAATGAACTGACAAACAAACAAACAAAGACGGCCATACAAGAACACGTCTTTATTCACAAAGCTGCTGAATTAATAATTTACAAATGTTTAAAAGTACCTGAAAAAGTAGAATATGCCTTTCTTGTATTTTACAAATCTTTTCCTCCTATTGGATGCTGAATTTTGTCGGTTGATACTGGAGAAAAACGTTTCCTTCTAGTCTCAGGTTTCATAACTTTTGTATTATCGTTGGTTTAAACTGAAAACTTGCAGTGTTCTCCGGTTCGCCCTCGTCAATCAAGCTGACGTGAGCACATGCTGAAGATCATGCCACTTTTTAGTCATGCACTAATCACGTGCTGTTGTATCCGGCACGCGGGCAACAACTGCAGAATTGTATCCCGGTCGGGATACATTTGAATTTGGTCAGGGGCATGTGACCAAGAATCAACCAATCGCAGTGCTCGTTATGTTGAGTGAAAGTCTAGGTATATAACAATTAATTTTATTTGAGAATAGTCATAGAGAAACTAAACTCACAGTCATTTACACTTGGTATCTTCTGGCGGTTTTGAGGTAAAGTTTGAAAGAAATACTTTGTTAAAAAACGAAATCTTATAGAAATATTCTTATCTTTATAGTTGGCCAATGAGAAGAGGTGACGTAACAAATACATAACTGTGGTGTTGAATTGCAGTCCACAACATGTACACTTACTTGTGTTTCAGTTGGAATTTAACATTCTTGTAAGCAAACGCCACAAGCCAAGTGCTGATCAAAGTCATCACAACAAACATGATGCCAGAGGAGTAAGGGTCCATTTGGTGGATCCTCCAAAACAGCCCTGAAAACATTCCAGTTTAAAATTTCTCTAAACACAATGCAACACGACACACAAACAAAGAGCGCATGTTCACCAACAAAGAAATTAACTACAGAAATAACGCACTTACATAAAGGGATGGCCGAAACAAAGAAGGCATTAGCATAGAACAGGGCCGATGATTTAGTAGAGACAGTTCTGCTGAAGTTTTGCAGCAGTATTTCGTCTTCTTTAGTGAGTTTCTTGCCTACCGCCATATTGAATGAGTTGGCACCGAAAAAGAAAGTCAACGAGAGGGACCGGGCTCTAAATAAAGAAGCATTCGTTAACAGTCTCTCTCGTCTCCCGGCTTGGTTGCTTGGACAGCCTGCAAGATTTTCTTCAAGATCAAAATGTCCCTTGACGATAAATGGCAGACAACAAGACCAACAATTAGGTCAAGAAGCAAGTTTATGTTTAACAACGAACTTTTAAGTGATGTTAGTTTTGTTGTTCCCGTTCAACTGGGCGAGAATGAAAACAAGAAATGCAAAAAGGTTATTCCCGCTCACAAGTTTGTCCTGGCGATAAGCAGTCCTGTATTTTTTGCCATGTTCTTTGGCGACCTTGCGGAGACTACAAACACTATTGCTATTCCTGACTGCGAGTACGAAAGCTTGCTTGAGCTGTTTCGCTTTCTATATTGCGACGAAGTGAAATTAAACGAAGACAATGTGATGCAAGTTTTGTATTTAGCCAAGAAGTACATTGTCCCGTCGTTGGCCGAGAGATGTACAGAGTATTTGGAAGAAGTGGTGAATCTATCGAATGTGTTTTGTATCTTGACTCACGCTCAAAGCTATGGAGAGAAAATTTTGGTGGAGCAGTGTTGGAAGATGATCGACAGACAGGCAGAAGCTGTTGTGGAAACAGAAGGCTTTGAAACTATAGAGAAATCATTACTGGAGTCACTTGTCGTTAGAGATACGCTCAACATCAAAGAAGTGGATTTGTTTAAAGCAGTCGACAAGTGGGCAACAAAGGAATGTGAGAGATTGACATTGACGGCAGATGGTGCGATGAAAAGATCAGTTCTTGGAGATAAGGTAGTCAAAGCAATTCGTTTTCCAGTCATGGCACGTGAAGATTTCAACAATTGCGTGCTTGGACATAAGATATTAACACCTCAGGAAGCGTTTAGTATGGTGGAGTATTACAACTCAGTCTTAAGCTCTCCAGTGGAATTCTCACAAGTTAAGAGGAGTGGCCTTCGCCAACGTTGTTGTCGATTTCGGTCAGTGGTTTTAGAAAGAGGGTTTCCATATCGGTCATACCGTAGAGACTGCATCTATATTTCTGTAGACCGAGACATCACATTGCATGGAGTCTGCTTATTTGGGAGTCAAAATAGGGTTTATTCTACAACATTAACATTGAAAGATTCAATTAGTCGTTCAGTTGTGGCTAGCAAATCAGGAGATTATACATCCTCTCAGATGGAATTGGAGGAAGGAGAGGGAACTGGCAGTTTTTATGGTTTTGAGGTTATCTTTGACAGCCCAGTTTCTATAAAGAAAGGTACCTGGTATCACTTGAAAGTTTCCATGGATGGCCTGATCATTTGGCAGGGAAGGTCTGGTGTCGTGTCAATGCAATGTCCTGGTGTGAGATTTAGCTTCAAATCTCACAGGGACCATTTTCAAACAAATGTCAGACAAGGACAGTTCCCCCAGTTTCTCTTTAGCTTGGAGTAAGAGTAACATGGGTTCAGCCTGTGTCAACATGTAGAATCATTTTTAATGGTGTGAGATTTAGCAAAAAGATATAATATACACATACTGCAGTTTTTGTTTCTAGTAAAATGTGACCCATCAATGTCAAAAGAGGCGAACAAAGCTGAATTTGTTGGACATCAATTAAGGGGATCCTTTAAGAGAATGTTTTGAATTTGACTAACCTGATTCTCAGAATGTTTGAGTCAATCACTCTCAATCCCTCTCTAGGAGTAAGTGAGCAACTCAGGCCATTTGTGGATCAGACTAAATTTTGACAAGATTTCAAAGCAACAGAAGCAAAAACAATATTTACAATTCCAGGACCTAAGATAAGGTGAAACATTACAGTGCGACCTCTATTAAGTAGTCACCCTCCATTAATGACCACTTTCTAAAGTCCCAAATTATATTTCACTAAAATGCTGTATTCAATACCTCTATTTTGCTATATAGAGTCAATAAATCATGTTGACTGCCATTTCTACCCAATTTACATCGTACCTCTATTAAACGGCCAACCTCTATTAAGCGCACTTTTCAAAGTCCTGAGGGTGGCCACTTAATAGAGGTCACACTGTAAAAGCAATCTGAAAGAAAACATAAATAAAGTCTGTCTGAAAATAGTATTGAAAGCAGAATTTTAAATCATATTCTTGAATGTGCATTTTGATACATTTTTGTTAAAAGAGGCAACAGATTAAATTTCAATTTGTTGTATACCTCAACATTTTTGCCATGCATTGTCTGTAATATAGCATACAATAATTTTTGGGAATTTATGTGAAAATGTGAGTATAGATTTTTCTTTTTCCAATTTTTATATTGACTTCAATTCTGAATTATCACCTACAAATATAATTTAAGCTCATGATGTGCTTTGATAAAAATTAAATGTTGTATATTTTTATTTTAAAAGAAAATGTAAAAAAATGGTGCAAAATTGACCGGTATTTTTTTGTGATCTCTGATAAATTAACATGCCAAAAATTAAATTTGTGACTGATCATCCACAGTTACGAACACTACTTAAGCAGTAGTGAAAATAAAGCCTGAAAAAAATTCAGGCTTTATTTTCACTACTGCTTATTAAGTAGTGTTCATAACTGTGATGATCAGTCACATATTTAATCATTAATCCACAGTTCAAATATATGATTTTCATATATTCATTCTCATATGCCAAAAATTGTTGTAAATGTTTGTATTTACATTTCTACTTGAACCCTTGGCATCTTTGCGCTACCTTTATGATAGTATATTTGTGCAAGTCTTCATTAAGCAAAATTTATTGAAAGCATTCTATTGAAATAAACAAACGTGAAATTATAAACCTCTTCCTTCCGTATTTCTGTATGGTTTGGAAAAGAAGGATGGTGTGACGTCAAAAGGGATGTACACAAAACAAATAAATAAATAAGTAAATAAATGAAAAGGGACATGGCTATATCATAATCGGGAACTTATGACATGAAATCCTGGAAAAATAATCTATAGGTCATCATAAAATTAATGATGCAATGAAAAATAACCAGGTCTTCTTCCCTGTTGCAACTGACAGTAACTGGTGGAAAATATGTGGTGCCATATAAGGTAGGGGAAAGAAGTAAACCCAGAGTAGCTGATAAAATCTGTCAGGATCACTGTAAATTCTGGTCGGGGTGGCTGGATTGAAGAACCCTGTTGGCGACTTTCCATAAAGGAAGGAACATATGTAACATGTTCAGATGAGGGGGTACTCCCCTATATGGCCTGGAACTGTCCTAGACTGTTGTTGAATATTTAGCAATCTGAAATCAAAGACATGAATCTGTATTTATTTAGGAGGTCATTAGTCAACATTAGATCAATTTCAGAACTAGATTTAAGACAGACAGACGGACAGAACTTTATTTTACGTGGCACTTCACTTAGCTAAAAGCTACTTCGCAGGAAGCCCACAAATAAACAAATAAATTACAAAACTAAAGGAAGGATAAAATTTAGGTAACAATCTAAAAATTTAAGAATCTAAAATTTCTAAGAAATCTAATTATTTGTTGGTACATGTATAATTATGAATTAAAATTACAATTTAAAAAAACTACGTAACTACAATAATAACAATTTTAGAAAGCTACATGACGAATATTTCTTTAAAATTCCGTTGTGCCGGCCATGGCGCAAATCGAATCCGGCAGCGCATTCCATGTCTTTGCCGCGAAGTACCGAAAAGACCTGAGACCATGCTTAGTGCTTCTTACTTTGGGCAATGAGAGCATGTTCGTGCCCCTTAAGTTATATTTTGTGTCCTTTACCTTGAATAGGTTTACAATGGGGGTCGGTGCCCTCTCCTGAAAACAACTATTTATTGTGATTAACATATCCTGGATACGACGCCCCTCAAGCGTGCTATGCAAACCAATCCAATTTAGCAACCTATCGTCAGTATCGTAAGAGCTCTTCTTGTCCTTATATACAAATCTAAGCGCACGTTAATAATAAATAATAATAATAAACATTTCTATAGCGCAAATTAACATGTAGATATGATCAAATGCGCTTTACAAACTTTGTGAGCAGAAGCAAATAATTCAAATAAACATAACATCATAAGAATACCAACTGGCTGGAGGCAAACCGATTGCCTATTTACAAGGATGGCCGAGGAGTTGAACCAGTGACTACCCAGAACAACACCAGCTAGCGGCCAGAGCGGGATTTGAACCCGGGGTAACCCCATTGAAATCCAGCGCTCTCACCGCTCATCCATCCTGCCTCCACAATACGTTCACGTTCATTTACTCTCTCCAGTTTCTTGGTATTCCTGGCTCCACAATGGTGCCATATTTTGCTACAATAATCAAAATGCGGTAAGATAAAAGCACGATATAGTGCTTCCTTAGTTTTACAAGGCAGAACATTCTTAAGCCTATTTAAGGCATTTACTTGTCCTCCTGCCTTTCGGCAGATAGATGCGACATGAGAGTCGAATTTCAACTTATTATCTAATGTTACGCCTAGTAGCTGTATCTCGTTGGAAACAGGTATAGGTTTTTCTTCGCATTTTATATCGAAATCATGAGCCGTGTTTCCCAGCACCAAAGCCTGATATTTATCCGGATTCGCTTTCATGCCATTTTGTTGAAACCACTGTATGGTGTTAGCCAGGTCTAGATTTATACCGTCTTCCACGACTTGGGGATCCTGATGCGATAGATGGAGTTTAGTGTCATCTGCATAGCTTATCAGCCTACAATCTCTAATAGCAAATGTAAGATCATTCATGAAAATATTAAACAACAAGACGCCTAGAGGCGTTAACGTGGGATGCATTGGTTGATGAATGTCAAACGCTGCCAGAATGAAATCGTTACTTTAAAAGGTTTTCTCCTACAAATAAGCACGTTTAGAAAGAGGAACTGTGGCTGATCAGCTAGCTGCACTGTTTGGCAATTCCAGCGTCACATTGGTGCCTTAAAGTACACGAATAAAGTCGAAAAAAGACGACCAGAAAAAAAAGCCAACGACACCGATTTCACAGAAGGTCACCCATCCGAGTTGTAACCCCAGCCAACAGGGCTTAACCTCAGTGACAAGCAAAAGCACGTGGCTAATTACCATATGAGACTACGATGACGACGAAAGTGGCCCGAAATGTCTACGTGGTCTGCCTACGCATCCCACGTAATAATGGTCCAAGTAAGGACACCTGTGGCACTCCTGCCGACACACCCATCCAGGTGGAGAAGGTATGGCCCATATCGGCTTGATAAATAACTTCGTAAGAGTGCCACTGAATTGTCGCTCACACCATAAAACTTTAACTTCTCGAGACGCAGCTCATGTGGAAGGCAGTCAAAAGCTTTGCTAAGATCAATCGCTACCGCTCCGATGACCTTGCGCTTGTCAAGTTCCGCTCTCCAGTCTTCCGTTAAAGTTAAAAGTGCCGCCGGGCAACCATGAAATTTTCTATATGCAAACATGTAATCATGAAAAATCGATTCAAAATGCTCGGTCATCTGCATGTAAATGATTTCTCAAACACCTTGGCAAAAGCAGGTAGTACGGTGACCGGTCCAAAATTCTTTTTGTCTAGGACACTTTCCTTTTTATGATGCGGTGTTATCTGACCATGTTTCCAAGTATCTGGAACCTGTGATTTAGGATTTA
>JAEMWC010000603.1:30000-50000 GCA_016490735.1 Pachyseris speciosa
TTCGAACATAGGGTAAACAGATCATTTCCTGAGCGAAGGCTATAGCGTGACCTCTCACTGACGAAAGCGGGACAAAGATTAGATATATGTTATTAGATATTCGATATTAGATAATATTTCATAAAGATGATAAGATTTCGGGTGTTGGGGACTGATATATATATATATATATATATATATATATATATATATATATATATATATATATATTTTATTTTATTTATTTATTTATTTTTTGCATTTTGTCTTTTTCTTTGATGTTAACTTATCGCTCACTTGGAGTGAAATACACTGACCGTTGTCTTTTCCAAGAGAAAAAGATAGCTGAAAGTAAGGTCGTGTGAATCTATCAACAAACATTTTCCATTGTTTTCAAAAATTCATTTTTTCGAAACCACAGTAAAGGAAACTCACGAGCCTATAACGAGATGTTCTAACTGAAAGTAGAAATGCTGTTTGCTAAATGCCTGCCTTTACTGTGCATGGTATTGAATGTGAGAATACTGTCAATATGATATATCAAACCGGAGATTCCATGCACCTGTCTTGACTGAGCACATACGCTGTGCGGTTAGGTTGAGAGAAAAAAATGGATGACCCTCCTTAGAATTAAGTAATAAATGGATGACCTTTCCCGTTGATATTTTTTTGGTGACCCTTCCCCAAATTACTCCAGGCCACCCTCCCACATTATAAAACATATAATCCCTTTCTTTGGTCAGAAGAAGAACTACAGTGAAAGCACTGCCTTGTCTGGTGTCCTTTTTAACATAATAAAACTAGTGAGCAGCACACAGCAACACCTCTTGTTAACGTTTTTACTATTCGACTGGTTTCGTCTGATCACACAGACTTCATTGAGGATTGTAACAAGATTGATGAAAAAACTTAAGTTTTATTTTCACTTAATGTTAACAGTACAAAGCAAGTTCAAATTAGGTTATGAACAGCCAAAAAACACCCACAAACAAACAAATACACACAGGATATAACGTAAAAATGTGCTTGCAGTTATTGTTTAATTTGGGGCTCACGATTTAACGTGGCAAACATTGAAAAACGGGCCCTGTCCTTGTTGATTAACGATTTCTTGTTACCGTCTGCCATGTAACTCATCAAAAAAGTTACATTTGGTAGGATCTCGCGACCTTCAGAGGCGGTTTGCATTGACGAGCAAAGCTATCCCAGACACGATCCCAAGGCAATTACGGCCCAGGGTCAAGAATGACGTTTCATATTGCAATGGAAAGCAATATAGTTTGTACCGAACTGTACCATATTATGGTATCTATTGTTACAATTTCTCTCAATATTAAAGAAACATGAAACAAAATCACAGTTCACAGTGAATTTAACACCCGAATCTCATTTAACGGATAATTATAATAAAAAATCACGGCTCACGGTGATTACCAAAATCACGTTTCACGAAGAGAAAAGCGGCCATTTCACATTTCACAGGAAATAAGAAAGGCAATTCACGGCTCACGAAAATACCCTTTACCACCCTGTAAAATGCCCTAACCTTTACAAACAATACCGTCCAGTACCCTTCGAAAAGTAAGTTAAGAGAGCGATGGAAAACGAATCTAGCAAATATAGGCATGGGCGGCTTCAGGGGGTGGGGGATTGGGTGTTCAGCCACTCCCTTATAACATACAATGAAAAGATAATAACGGCAATGCGAAAATAACTGCAGTCACTCCGGACAGGTGTTTAATATCAGTACCTTTGTCTTATAGATAAAACAGTGACAAAACGCCATTGGATAACGGGAGCCTTACTAGAGATTGGGGTGTTTCAGGTTCCAATATGGCCTTCCTTAACTGCAATAGCCACCACCCCCCCCCCCCCTCCCCCCTTCAAAAATCCTGGATCTACCCCTGGCACTTGGAAAGAAAGAATCATGTTTACACAAAGATGAAGTATTAAATGCTTATCAGAGTCATGCCGCCTCTCATTGATTCTAAGAATTGAGGTAGCAGTTTCTCGGAAATACCAGTTGTTTCCTTTATTAGTTTCCTCAATCAGAAATTTTATATTTATGGTAAACTGTAAACGGATGTACAACTCCATTCTCGACTCCATAGCCCTAGGAATGGACTGATCCTGAATGACAGAGCAGCAAAAAAGCAATTTATATTGCACAGTAAGTAACCTTTCGGATATTTTCTTTGATAAATACGAGACAGCAACACGATCGATTGATTGTGGTCATGCGATTTTACCGACCAATCAGATGCCGTTCTTTTCTTAACAAGACGCTCTATGAGCGTTAACTCGGGATACTTTTGTGCTGCAGAAGCCGGACGCACGCTTTCTGATTCTCGAAACTATCCGGCTAGCGATTTGCTTTTGGGTTCACATAAGGCCTTTTTGTTCACGTACGAGTAAAACTCGTTAAACTGTTTTGAGAGTTGCCATCCAGCTGTTATTGTTTACTTCTAAATTAAGTGGCAACATCTGGAGTTTTTTCTCTCTGCGAAGCTTGAAAACATTCGCATAGACACTTCTCTCTTAACATATTGGATATTCAAAACTCGAAAACACAAGGCGAATCGTTTCCGTGTACATGTTTCTCAGAAGCAATCCAGATGTCACGCATTGTAAAAAGAACTCGAAATTCAAACCGCTCTATTTTCAAAACAAAGCTGTTACTTGGCTTAAAATGTCATTTACCTGATTAAGGTAAAAAATATAAATGTTTAATTTTAGTTTTTTTTCTGACATCACGTGAAAACCAAAAATTCGCAAACTTGTCTCTAAATATAGAACTGTCACAGCGATTGAGTTGTGGTATAAACCGGATCAAATTACATCAAAACAACTTTGCGATTTTCTAAATATAGAACTGTCACAACGTTCTCTCACAGCACGTGCGAGGCTTCCAACCTTGTCTTAAATTCGGCAAACCTTTTCACGCGGACAGTCTGTACTGTATTAAAATCTAGCTTAACAACTTTACAAAGATATGTGCAGGAAAATTTGGTCCGGCGGTCGAAGTGGATTATTTAACCTTGAGTGTTCACTTGCGGTCACGTATTAAATGGAAGGTATCACATTACGAAAACTTTGTGCAAATCTGTAATTTTTCTGTCACAGTCGAATTCGACTTGTGATATCGATTAGCCGTTAAGCACTACACGTGCGAGGCTTCCAACTTTTTCTTAACACTCGGCAAACCTTTTCACGGGGCCAGGCTGTGCTGTCTTAAAATATCTAGCTTCACAACTCAAACACGATGAATTTGCATAACTTGTAAACAACCGTCGCGTGATGTTAGCCTTTCGACCTTTGGACTATGTGGTTTGCTTTAACCAATGAACACACCGCCACGTGCCTGCTATTGTGCATTGGCCAATCCAAACACCGGAACGTAATTGTATTGTGCATTTTGCTGCACAGAAAAAAAAAAAAAAAAAAAAAGACTGAAATCTGACACATTTTATAACTCGGTATACTTACAGTATCCCGAGTAATAATTCCGAGAAACGAGATTACCTGCATTTTGTTCAGAAACTGAAAATGGCTGAATGTTCTCGTAAACAGTTACCGAAACAAACCGACTCGAGACCCTTTCAGTTAAACCGAGCCGTACATAATTCGATTCGCAGACCTCCTCTGGGCTATTTGGTCAACAGTCATCTCGTTACGCGGACCTACCGCTTCGAAGAAGATATCAAAAGTTACAACCCACTTCTACGAAGTCTCAAGGATGCACTATCTGCACCCGTGTTTTGCTGTGGGGGAAGTTTGCGGCCTCCTGATATGGACAAACTCACTCTAAAGGTAAAGCTTCCAACTGCTGAGGCAGACGAAGGAAAATGGAGGGAGTTCAAATTATCGAATCTTCCCGTGGATGAGTTAAGGAAGTATTGCAATCCTGCACCGTTTGGAGACCTGAAAGAAATGAAAACAGTGCTTGATTCTGAAGTTCGTCTGGCCTACGAAGTTGAATCCGAGAGATTTATGATTGCGGACAGTTCGACATCGAGAGCGATAAGGCCGGTTATCCCTGGAGATCTTGTGATATGTGAACGCGTACAAGATACACTTACCCCAGGCAGAGATATAGTATTGGATCAATACAAAGTGAACGTTTACAGTGAAGGAGGTTTTTTTCAAACCACACGTCGACAGTCCGTCTGGTGGCGAGATGATAGGGACGCTCGTCCTTTGTCTTCCTTCACCTCATAAAGGCGGTGAGTTGTGCGTTAACCACGATGGGTTGCAACACGTCTTCGACTTTTCCAAGCATTCCGGCGATAGAAGCAGGATTCAGTGGGCAGCATTTTAAAGTGACTGTCTTCATGAAGTCAAACCAGTCAGTGAGGGTCATCGAATAACAATAACGTACCAGATAACCGTACCAGAGGAAGAGTTTTCTAATTGCCGACTGTTTTTGCAATACCGTGATCCTGTTGATGAACTTTTCGAAACTAGCGCAGAAAGTCCTTCCCTCACTGCAAAGACACTTGCTAATGTTATCAGCGAGCTGGAAAAAATTCGGCAGTGGGAGGGCAAAAGCTCACCGTCTCGGGTGGGATTTTTCTTGAAGCACAAGTATGTTTCACAGGGACTCCAACCACATTTGCTGAAAGGAGAAGATAAAGGATTGTTCGACTATTTAGTTGAAAAGCAATGGAAATGCAGGCTGATGACTGTACTGTCAAGATTTCAGACCTCCAAAGTCTATCCGGATCAGGAAGACATGGATCTTGATGAAACTCACGAAATCTATGAGCTCAATCCACTGTCTACAGCACCTTTGGTTCCTGCCCGCGAGGTCCCCAGGGCCTACTGGCCGTGGGGAGGGCCCAGAGATTATCGTCAATGGCGAGTCGGTATCCCCTTCATTGACGTCTACAGAAGAGCAGAGGACGATAAACAAGTTGTGCGAAATAATGAAGGGGAGGGCCAGTGGATTGGCAACGATATTGAAGGTGTTGGTGTGGACAAGATTTATTTGGATTCCGTTGTTATCGTGGAGCTTTGTGATAAGCCATAGTGCTATGTTCTTGTAGGACTGTGTAAGCTAAAACAATAATAAACACTGATATATGAAGATAATTATGGCTTTATCATGAAAGACTTTACACAAACTTTACTTAGCTGACGACATTAAAACGCCTTATCCCACAGCCCGGGGGTGGGGGCACTCACTATAATAGCCTCTACGGGAGGCTCCACCCGAAAGGGGTACCTTTTTCACGTAAGGGTAGGGACTTCACGAGTCAAAGTATATGAAAGGGTAGAGAAATTTGTCATTAGGTATTTAAAAGGGCCTTTAATTATAATATTTCAAACACACATACCTTATGACTGTACTGTTTTAATTTATTGAACGCTACATGAAAATGACAAGAAGACTTCTTGTTTTAGGTATAGAAAGGGGTACTATTTGCCAATGGAAGGTATAAGAAAGGGGTACCTTTTCTGTCAAAAATGGTATATAAAAGGGTAAGGAGTCAGACCTCGGGGCGGAGCCTCCCAGTATAAATATTTTTTAGTACCCCCCCCCCCCTCCCCCTCCAGGCACAGATTTACAGATAAAATTCCATAACTTAACAATCCTATTAAAATATGAAGCTTGAAATGCAGAGGTTTTGCAAATAGGGGTTTTTAGGTTGAAGTTTTTAGGTTGAAACTGAGCCTAGTACGGCCATGAGTTATTAATCCAAGTTCGACAAGTAAGAAACAGGCATGTAAAAAGCGTCAATTTTGTGGCGCCTTCCGCAAAAATCAAACTGCAGTGAAACCTCTTGCTAAGCGGACAGTTATATAGTCCTCAAACCTTTGTTAGTATCTGATCTTATAGATAGAACTTCTGCTGAGCGGCTGCTTACATACATATATACTTTATTAGCATTCCCCGGGGGGCTTTTCGATTGGCCATGTTCTAAACGAGTAAGGGCCTGGGAACGAATCCAAACTTCATTGAAAATCAATGGCATTGAACTAAATTGATTCTCATATGAAAGGACCTCTCAAAATAAGTACTTTCAGCAAGTTTGAGTATGTTTGGTCGAAAAGTCGCCAGTTGACATGCATTTAGATTTTTACAAAATCCCATACAAATGTCTTTATTTCGGAAAGTGTATCCCTCCAAACCATACAAAGTCTCTAATTTTCACAATTTTCAAAAGCTTTTGTTTCAGCTCCAATTCAACTGAACAGCGTCAAAGTTGGTAAGGTGACCATTTTTGAGATGCTCTTCCATGCAGTGTCAACAACTTTTTTCCAATCGATAAATTTTAAAACTCATTCTCAGGCCCTCACTCGTTTAGAACATGGCTAATACTAAGCAGCAAAGTACATTAAGGTCAAACCCACAATTGACCTGCTCCCAACGTCAGTGGCTTCATAGCTCAGTTGGTTAGAGCATCGCACCGGTAATCGCGAGGTCACGGGTTCAAACCCCGTTGAAGTCCTGAATTTTTTTCAGGCTTCTTTTCGCAATTGCATAAATTGCGTTCACAACTGCGAGGATCATTCTTCATTTGATTTCATTTCCGCAGTTCATATATGATTATTTCATATATCATTCACATTCATTTCTTTCACGGGAATATATGAACCCACAATTGACCTGCTCCCAACGTCAGTGGCTTCATAGCTCAGTTGGTTAGAGCATCGCACCGGTAATCGCGAGGTCACGGGTTCAAACCCCGTTGAAGTCCTGAATTTTTTTCAGGCTTCTTTTCGCAATTGCATAAATTGCGTTCACAACTGCGAGGATCATTCTTCATTTGATTTCATTTCCGCAGTTCATATATGATTATTTCATATATCATTCACATTCATTTCTTTCACGGGAATATATGAACCCACAATTGACCTGCTCCCAACGTCAGTGGCTTCATAGCTCAGTTGGTTAGAGCATCGCACCGGTAATCGCGAGGTCACGGGTTCAAACCCCGTTGAAGTCCTGAATTTTTTTTCAGGCTTCTTTTCGCAATTGCATAAATTGCGTTCACAACTGCGAGGATCATTCTTCATTTGATTTCATTTCCGCAGTTCATATATGATTATTTCATATATCATTCACATTCATTTCTTTCACGGGAATATATGAACCCACAATTGACCTGCTCCCAACGTCAGTGGCTTCATAGCTCAGTTGGTTAGAGCATCGCACCGGTAATCGCGAGGTCACGGGTTCAAACGCCGTTGAAGTCCTGAATTTTTTTTCAGGCTTCTTTTCGCAATTGCATAAATTGCGTTCACAACTGCGAGGATCATTCTTCATTTGAAAGTACATTATGATGATAAATGAATAAAATTATAAAAAGCGATCATTAAAAAAATTCTCTGGCACCTTTTGGCTACCTCGATGGGGGTTTTCATTTTGTTTTGGCCCCTATTTTAAAAACTATGAGCAAGGGTATTATACATGTGTTACGGCATTGTTTCGACTGAACAAACTTAGGACAGATGGGAGTCCGAAAAAGGAAGTAGCGACTGAATAGAGAGAAAGAGAGAAATATTCAAACACACGATTTAACGTTGTCTTGACGTGATTCTGTGATCAATGAGAATTAATGTTCCATGCAATAGTTATCCCATGGAAACTGCCCCACCCAAACAATGTGGAGATTGAAACGTTAACACGGCCAGGAATACATGATACCAAACATTCAACTCTCAAACTAAGCCTGTGTAAGCGGCAACTTCACAGACCGGTTTACTTTTATTCATGTATTTATTGTGCTATTTAGTATACTGATGCTCTTCGTTCCGAGTGGCAAGTGAAGCCTGCTAACACTGACCTACGAACGTATAATGTAAATAATTTATAGTGTCTGTCAAACAGTCAGTGTCCTGCAAAGAGACAGCACAAAATTCTCAGTGACTCATGAAATATGTAGTTCATTTCATCTCTTGTCACCGGTTGTTCCTTATAGAATTGTCATTATCTTTCTCAGAAACCACAGGCCTTTGTTTATTTGGTTTTTTTTCTGGGAAATGTCGGTTTTTATGGTAAGTTCATCTCTCACGGAACATCTTTATGGCTGAATCTCACTACATGGATGATTGAGCATCAAAACAATCCTGAAGAATACTACTTCAGTATTTACATAGTTGACATAACTTTTAGAGCATTTCCCAATTTATCAGTTTTTCATACCTTAAACATAAGACAATTAACGATATTATGCTTCGTTGAGTACACCCTGTACTCTGGTTTTCTGAGAAAAGAGTCAGAAAAGGGGGCGATACTTACTGATAAGATCACGTGATTTTACTAGCCAATCATACGTGCAGCTTTTTTCTTTATAATTCCGAGAAATCAGCTTAGGTGTAGACACCCTCAATCAAGGCCAAATGGCTGAAGCTTTTCGTAAACAGCAATCGAAGCAAACCGAGCAAAGGCCCTTTGAGTCTTACCAAGGCGTAGAGAACTCGATACGCAGTTCTCCTTTAGGCTATGTGGTCAACAGTCATAACATCAAATGGAGCTACCGTTTCAAGGAAGACATCAACGCTTACAACGCTCTTCTCGACAGTCTCGAAGATGCCCTGGCCAAACCCGTGTTTTGCTGTGGAGGAAGTTTGCGGCCACCAAACATGGAGATGTTTGAGCTGAAATTGAAGCAGTCAACGTCAGAGGCAGGAGAGGAAAACTGGAGAGAGTTTAAATTATCAGATCTTCCCCTAGATGAGCTGTTGGAATACTGCAATCCTGCACCGTTTGGAGACCTGAAGGCGATGGAAACAGTGCTTGACCCTGAAGTTCGCCTAGCTTACGAAGTCGAATCCGAAAGGTTCAAAATTGAAAGAGAACACGTTTACATGTCCTCATCGAGAATGATTGCCGACTTCCCGGGACAAAGACCAATTAAAAAATACATCGAGGATACACTTACTCCAGGAAGATACGTACGTCTGGATCGTTACAAGCTGAACGTTTACAGCGCAGGAGGTTTTTTCAAGCCACATGTCGACAGTCCGTCTGGTCACGAGATGATAGGGACGCTCGTCCTTTGTCTTCCTTCACCTCATAAAGGTGGCGAGTTATGCGTTAACCACGATGGGTTGCAACACGTCTTCGACCTTTCCCAGCATTCCGGCGATAGAAGCAAGATTCAGTGGGCAGCGTTTTACAGTGATTGTCTGCACGAAGTCAAGCCGGTCCTCGATGGTCAAAGAGTTACAGTTACCTACAAGATCACTCTGCCAAACCGGGAGCTGGGTCACAAGCAACGAAGCTTACAACACTTTGATGACGAAGCCGCTCTCGAGGAATGTTTTGAAGCCAGTACAGAAAGTCCTTCGCTGACCACTAAAGCTCTTGCCAAAGTGAACAGCGAGCTACACAAGCTTTGTCACAAGGGCAAAAGTTCGCCTCCGCAGGTAGGATTTCTCTTGAAGCACAAATATGTGTCACAGGGTCTCCAATCATATTTGCTCAAAGGAGAAGATAAAGTACTGTTCGATTTTTTAGTTGAAAAGCAGTGGAATTGCAAGCTGATGAGTGTATTGTCAAGATACCAGACGTCTGTGGTTTATCCTTATGGTCCCTTTGAAGACGGAGAACTTGATGAAAGTCACGAAGTCTACGAGTTCCATCCCTTGTCCACCACACCATCTGCACCAATAAGGAATGTCCCCAGGGGAGTGCGCAGAGATTATCGTCGATGGCGAGTTGGTATTCCATTCATTGATATTTACAGAAGAGGGGAGAATGGTGAACAAGTAATGAGAAACAAGGAAGGGGGAGGACAGTGGATTGGAAACGAAGTTGAAGATGTCGGTGTAGACAAGATTTATTTGGAATCAGCGGTCATTGTGGAACTTTGCGATAAGCCATAATCCTGTGGAACTGTTTGCTCTTGTAGAACTGTGTACAGAAGAAACAAGTAGAAACTGAGAACGAAAGATAACCGCAGCTTTTCTTATGAAAAACTTATTTGCCTCAACTACACTCTGGCCTGTGCGAAATTAGCTGACGTTGAAATACTTTAATTCAGAATTAAGGGCTCTTCTTTTTTGTGACATATTCTGGGAATTCTGGAAAAGGAATACATCGAAAATTCTATAGGCTGTATCTGCAGCTTTATCTGCAGCTTGGCAGTGAAAAATATCCAAATGGTCATTTGGAAGCAAGGAATGCCACACAATATTTTATAGAATAAGAATATCTTCAATATTTCAAGGTATTCTGGTAATGTCGGTTTTTCACAATAACGGCGGTAGATGTCCCCAAAACACGCGGCTTTAATATCAATGAATTTTATGAAACATGCCATCGTAAGTTGTTATGGATAATGAAAGAGAAAAGATTTGTTTAAACATATCAATGTTATAAAAATGTATACTTTTCTTGAAAGAGTTTGTAATTGGATTCCGCAGTTCAGATTGTGGAATTTTGCGATAAGCCATAGTCCGGTGGGGCTGTTTGTTCTTGTAGAACTGCTTGTGGAACTGCGTACACTGAAAAAAGATGGAATAGTGAGGAAGACAGCCACAGCTTTTGTTATGAAAGACTGTAATTTGTCTCATCAACGCGAACTTTGCTTATCTTACAACAAATTAAAATACCCTGTTAATAGTATTTCACAGTTAAATAACATTAAATTTTATGACAATGTAATCGTTATTTTTGATGGGTAGAAAGGAACAAAGATTTGTTTAATCGTATCAATGAAAAAAATTGTAATTAGTCCGTGAAACCTGAACTTTAGACTTGAGATCATTCAACTGATTTAATTGTTATACATGGTAAACACCAGGTGCTCATTAGATTTTTTTAACATTAGTGGACTGAAGTTTGGAAGTCAAAGAATATATTCATTTTTTGGTAATTAATTTTGCTATTATTTTTATAGTTCCGTTGTTCCCTTTACTAATTAATGTTACGGGACGTTTTACAGTAAAACTATATTTAAGTGAAGTTAGCAAACACCAAAGTCTTTCTGGTCGTAAAGCGGGTCATTTAGGTGTTATCACCTGCCTTTGGAATGTCAAATGGGCTTTAGATTGTAAAGGTGTGAATAGGGAGAATTTCTTCTATTCGTTAAGCTTACGTAAGTGAATGAGCTGTTCCAATATTATTGGTCGGAATTCACATAAGACAATTCTGCTGTCAGTAAGAGCTTTGAGTTCTGCCTGCCTGTCAAGATCTACAATAAAAGCCATGTTCCTGAACGAAGCTCTGGTCCACTTGATGTCGAAAGATCCCTTAACTCTTTGTCTACCGGCTTACCAATTATAGGGCCACTTGGCCCTATACTTTGAAAACATTGCAACTGAACAAGTTATGAAACTTTTTTTGACATAATAGGTCACCATAGCAACACTATAACCTGTTTAAAACACCCCTAATTTTAGATTTAAGCCACAATAACTCAAAAACGACTTCGGTGACCCCCATTTTTTTTTGTTGGGAAATAATAAGCGCATCAAGATCCAACTTTTTGCAAAGTTAAAGAAAAATTCTTGTAGTGGCTTCAGAGCCACCTTAAATTTTCGATAATTTAAGGTGGCTCTGAATCCACTAGTACATTTTTTTAAACTTTGCAAAAAGTTGGATCTTGATGCGCTTATTAATTTTCAAGAATAAAAAATGGGGGTCACCGAGCTCGTTTTTGAGTTATTTTCGCTTAAAACCAAAATTAAGGACGTTTCTAACAGGCTATATTGTTGCTATGGTAACCTATTGAGTGGAAAATTTTTTTATGACTTGTTCACCAAAGATTGGTAGTGATGATCTATCAAAGTACAAGAGGTGGAAAGTGCTAGAAACAGGTGGGAGCCACCTTAATTCACCCCGGAAACTGACTGAAACTCCCAATTATCATTTAATATGACTGTCTATTATCTATTCTCTTGCAAAACCAAAAAACGCCCTCGGACAACACCTAAATTCACGCAACTTTGTCTTGAAGTTATTAACACAAAAATTCCTCTTGAAGCTAAAAGTTTACATTGGCACCAAACTTCGACTCCGCTTCTTGCAATCTGTTTCACATTTTCCCTCTCACCTCTTTAGCGCGACCCCGATAACGCTATTTGATTTGGTTTGTCACGTTCGCGCTTGTGACCCAAAGGAATTCTGGGAATTTCTTTAATAACGGCAGCATGAAACTCCGCCAATTTCCATTTCAGATATTTTTTAGAACCGTGTCGAGCCACCCGGTCCTGATGACAAAATAGTGCACCGATTGCATTATTTACAAGTCAAAACTCGCCAAAATTGCCATGCCAGGTCCCGGAATCCACTCACAAAAAGGCTAAAGACACAACTTCACTCCGTGAATTGCTTCGTGTGAAATTGCTTCTCACCTCTGTTTTCTTGCAAAGGATTACCTCTACCCATCAACCCAGCTTTATGATGCCAGGCAGGGGGCTTCTGAGGTGGAAAATGGCTCGAAAAACACACTTATAAATAAAATAAGCAACGAATTGTAGCTGCAGTGTTCGTTTAGAAATAAACGACAGCTAGCGTGACAAGCGTGAGAACAAAGATAGAGCCTTCGGTGTTGTGGACCAGCGAAATCGCCGTGGTAACTCCTTATATGGAGTAGCCAGGTCGATTAGAGTTAAGGTGACAGGGCACCTCTCGCTCAGCCGCGGAAGTGAATCCCCCGAAAAGCCCCTGTTACATTAGTACCAGCTGAACACAATTTTTATCCAAGATGCACCTCCGCTTTTGGAGGAAGTGATAGTGAGTAAAGGTGGAGAGAAACAAATCGGAAATTCGTAGTTATCTTATTAAACATCATGATAATTACAGAAAATAACAGCAAAGAGTCACAAGTTAACTATGCACCGATCAAGTGATTTCCAGATATCGAAGGAATGATAAGTCTGTTATCAGGCTAGCCATGTTTTAGTAATTATTTACAGAAAGATCATTATTGATAATTATCAGTAGTTATGCGTGTAAAATAATTAAGTCCCATGAAAGAGAAATGAAATTTGTTGTTTAATTACTTACTATATAGACGATAACAACAATGAGTGTGATAATAACAGTGATAATGTAGACCAGTGATATCAGGCCCGTAAACAGGTTTTTGCGTGGGAAGGTGCGTTTGAGCCGTAGGCGCGAGATTGTAGGGGGGTCCGGGGGCATGCCCCCCGGTGAAATTTTGAAAAATTGACCGTTCAAGACTTCATTTTGTGCGTTTTCAAGGACGATACATAGAAAATCAGATAGTCAAGATCAAACGTAAAAATATCAATACTTAAGCCTTGGCCAAACCGACTCACAAGTAGTCGTAAGTAGCCGCAAGTTGAACTTGCGCACAAGTACACGCAAGTCGCAAAAAAATCATTTCAAGACTACATATCCTGTATTTCATTGGCTAATAGGCTGCTATAACAGCGAATGGACGTCACTCAACTTGCGTTGACTTGGGTGGGTGGCCAAACGGTGAAAAACTTGCGTCGACTTGCGGGCAAATTTGATCTCGACCAAAGTGAGCGCAAGTCCCGGCCAAACGGTATCGCAAGCCGCAAGTAGACCCAAGTTTTCAACTTGTGTCTACTTGCGAGTCCGTTTGGCCAAGGCTTTAAGCCTGATTTTCACTAGCGACGCAAGCAAGCACAAGCGCAAGCATAAGCGCAAGCACAAGAGCGCTTATTTCACTGTGAAAATGGCAAGCATAAGCATAAGTGCAACCACAAGCAAAAACGCAAGGATAAAATTTTTTCCTTTTCCTTGTGCTTGCGCTTATGCGTGCATTCGCTTGCGTAGTGTTCATTTTCACTTGGCATAAGCTACTTATGCTTTGCGCTTATGCTTGCGCTTGTGCTTGCGTCGCTAGTGAAAACCAGGCATTAAGAAAATTGTCTTGGTCGAAATGGATTTTGAGCTTAATTGTTGAGTAGTGTGCCAAGATCAAGCCTCCTTGAATGCTTCTGGGCAAACAAATCTACCACTTCGCATTAACGCAAGCGAAAAGAGCCTTCCTTGAGGTATGCTGGCTCTGTTGTAAGTGTGGAGTCGTCTTAGAGCACTTGCGCTCCTTTCGCATTCGCAGCTGGTGGCTGGAATTGTGCAACAGATCTTCAAGAGGACGTAAAGATTTAAAAATCCCTCAAGGCTTTTGCAGCGGTATTAGGTCTTTCCCGTTTTGGCTTCGAGCTGTATCCGAAATAGTTTTCCAGAAATTTAATAGTATCGACATAGTAGGGATCACAAAGCGGACATAAAATGAAAATGGTTCAATAAATTGGTTTTCACCACTTCAAAGTACACAATAAGTGAGTCAGGACGTAAGTACTACAGTTACTTTGCGTTTACCTTTTTTTTGTAATAACTTTATTTCTTTTTAATCGCCGGTATTTTGTAAACGGACTTTCGCGGTCCGTGGGGGGAGGGGGGGATGCGTACGCACCCGTTGCACCCCCCTCCCTACGTGCCTGGATATATCTAACTTTAGCGAAGCAATCTTGGCCATATAGGGCTTTTCAATAAAATATCAATACCACGCGCTAGTTATGAATTCATGATTTCAGTTTCACTAGTAGGAATCATACATGGGAAAAATGCAGTGAAACCTCTTGATTAACTGTTGTTAATATAATACCATAACTCAGACAACTTCCGTTGAGCGGCCGCATTGGCCTTTTGGTTATCCCGATGGAGGTTTTCATTTTGTTCTCGTATACATCAATTACGGCAATATTTCGAGTGAAGACAGTGAGGGCAGATGGGAGTCCGAAATAAAAAAGAAAGAAAGAAAGGTTCAAACACACGCTTTAAAGGGGCACTGTCGCGTAATTTGGGTCTGAACACAAACAAGCGTTTGCTAAGTGGAACACAAAAAGTTTTGCAGTTCTGTTACGAAGTGCTTGGTTTGTGCATTGAAACTATTTGCGGTTGTCTGTGGCCCCGACGAGGAGGAGGAAATGGATTGCAACTTGAAAAAGTTACGTTAACTTTTTTCAAGTTTCGTTATTGTGTCTAGGAAAAATCGCCATAAAATAATATTACCGGTACTTCCTTTTCCATCCAAGAAATAATTAGAAATCTACCTTAGACGGGCCGCCGATAGGGTAATAGAAAACTTTCTTCCTCTTATAACTTATAACAAGAATTGCCGTGACAGTACCCCTTTAACGTCGTCTTGACGTGATTCCGTGATGAATATGCAAAATAACATTTGTTCGGTTGTACTTTGTCTCTCGACACCCAGACTACACCCCTTTAAGAACCCAACTTTCCAATTCAATGCAGGGTAGATCGAGCCTATCAGGATCCATTTTGTTGCCAGGTTGTCAGCATAATTATAGACCCATATATAGCCCTGGACTTTGAAAAGTTAGTGTATGAACAAATTTATGACTATCTTATTAGAAATGAATATATTAAGCCCAGATTTGGATCGCTCCACTCAACGGCCCCGCGCGCGTTTTAATTGCTTCCATCGCTTTCATCTTTCTCATGGGTACATCACATCATTAGAATCATTTTAAATTACATTATCACGCTGAATCACAGTTACATTGTCGAGCCCGCATACCAGTGGGACACATTGTATAAGAACCTAGATTAACGACCTGGCTCACCAGCGGTTCCAGTAGCTCAGTGGTTAGAGCATCCGACCCGTGTCACGGAGGTCGTAGGCTCGATTCCTGCCTGGAACTCTGAGGGTGCTTACCATTTGTCACAAAAATCCGGATGGAATGACGGTTGAATAATGGTAAGCGATTTTCCAAATTTACCGACCAACCAGATGAGATTGGCGCTTACCACTTACTGCAAAGGCGTTCCGTCTTGCGCACTCACTCGTTCTGGCGCAAAAGAACCTGGAAACGGAACGATTCACTCATTCCGAAATTCCGTTCCGAACGGAAAAAGAGGACTACTTCTGGAGGTTGTCCACAATTTCCGAAAAGATTTTCCGGAAAATTACCTTATCATTTGACTTCAAACCGAAATTCCCGGATTTTTCTGACAAATGGTAAGCACCCTGAATTTCTTTTCAGTTGTCTTTTGGCCTGTTGCCAAGAAACTAGCATATCATTGTGAAACTATTAAGAAAATTCCCCTATGAGTGCCGTACGTCTGAAGGCCCTGGCAAACAAGGACACATTATTGCGGACACACTGTTGCTCATGATGTTTCTTGGGTGAGCAAACGAGCGGGACACAACGCAAATGTTGTTTCCCTACTGCGCAAACTGGGAAACATTTGTTGAGGACACAAATTTTGTGTCCACACAAATTAATGTGATCTGTTAAGCTGAAGCTACTCTAAGGGCACTAAAGCCACATAGTAGCAGGCAGTACCCCTTAAATCTACCAAATCAAAGATTGAGCCCAAGCATTAGCAGCCATGGACAGCTATTTCGGCCTTGTTAGTCCTCATCAGAATGGCATAGCCAATACTCAGGCTCAAGTACCCACATATGAATAAAACAAACAGTGAAAATGCAAAGCTTGTGGGATGTGGCTGGAGTGACAAGGATACCTCACAAATTAATGTGATCTGGTAAGCCGAAGCCACTCTAAGGGCACTAAGGCCACATGGTAGCGGGCAGTACCCCTTAAATCTAACAAATCAAGGATTGAACCCAAGAATTAGCAGCCATGGACAGTTGTTTCGGCCTTGCTAGGCCTCATCAGCATGGCATAGCCAACGCTTAGGCTCAAGTACCCACATATGAATAAAACAAGCAGTGAAAATGCAAAGCTTGTGGGATGTGGCTTGAGTGACAAGGATACCTAAAAAATTAATGGGATCTGGTAAGCTGAAGCCACTCTAAGGGCACTAAGGCCACATGGTAGCAGGAATTAGGGAAACATTTGTGTCCGCAACAATGTGTCCTTGTTTACCAGGGCCTTTAGCGCGAGCAGGGCCAGAAAAAGCTGTATGGCCCTAGCAATACGAATTTAGAGGATTTCGTCTCGTATAACCGTGTAAATTGATTTTACAACCAGAAAACAAATAGAAACAACATATTAGATCAATTTTTCTGTGTAAATTTGTTGATCTTTTGTAAAAAACTTCATCTTCTACATGCTAATGAAGAGTCTAAAGAGGCCATATGATAAAACTCTTATGACTAAGCCAGGTCGGGCCAGAGGGGAAAATATTTGGCTCTCGGTCATGGTGCACGGACCTTGCTGCGCTCGGTCCGTACGGCATGACCTCGAGCCAAATATTTTCCTGTCCAGCCCTCTCACTCATGTAGTGAATTGTCAAAGGGCGTAAAGTCAAAGTGATCTATTAAAAGGAAAAACAGGGATCACTGGACATATATAAAAGAACAAAATTCTTTCAATGCTTCTGTCCACCAGTAAGGCATTACTGGTATAGGTATTTGTCTGGTAGATCTCTTTACCTTCTTGCATGGTTTATATACATGTATGACGCGGAATGACATTCTAATATGGACAATATGAACTGTGAGTGTGGAAAGGATGCCCAAACAGGACCCCTCTAGAGGGTCTAGAGGGTTGCGTCTTCGCCACTCCTGTTATTGCCTGCCTGCTACTGGTGCAGAAAATAAGCATAATGTGTCTCGATTTCATTTGGAACAGTGTTTGTCACAAGGACTTAGCTGTTCATAACCTTGTCCTTTGTGAACTAGCTCACAGAGGAGAAATTGCCTTAACTACAACAACCTTGTAAACAGGCAGATGGAAGTACACTGTATTTTCAAATGTTATGACCAACTAACTCACAGAGGGGCAATTGCCTTACGTAATGCAATAACTGCATGGTAGTAACTTTGCCCGTTTACTTATAAGGCAGATGGAAGTAAAATGTAGTTTTCGAATGTCATAATCAATAGGCATCCTGGGCTTTTAACAAATCCCTTCAAACAGCCAAGTTTGCAAAAGTTAAATTTTCTTTAATTTTATTTCCTATGAAATCATATCTCAAGTAAAAGTTGACAATCACTTTTCTGAAGGTTGTAACAATACATCTAAAATCCAAAATAACATATTATAGAATAAAAGCCCTAAAAATAGTGTCTATTAATGTCATTCATTGACAATTTTTCCATAAAAAGTAACACAAAAACAATTCCAGTCTGACATTTCAGTTGTGTGGTGTGAAATCACCATGAAAGATATTGGGTAATCATTTAACAAGGGTAAACAAAAACTGAGAAAACTGACCAAGTTTTGAAGTGGTGCCATTTCTAGCCTGCACAGCATTCTTGAAATTGAATGTCACATCTGAACATTTGACATAGTGACTTCCACTTTCTCCACACCAAGATGGGGGACCTGATATTGAGGCTGTCACACAATGGGAAATACCTTGTAGGATCATTATTGGCTCGTCAAAGAAAACATTAAATCCACTGTACTTCACAGATTTGCTTTCCATTTTAACACACGAAAATGTTCCTGTTTTGCATACAAGCTCACGGACAAGATTGGAAGGTTCACTGGATGGAGGGTTAGGACTTCTGCGAATCTTCAACTGAACAGTGTATTGATTATTTTCACTCCCAAACAAAGAAATTCCAAATAACTTGATGGACTTAGAAACTGAGAAAACTAGAGCATCTTTCAGGTCGGAGTCATAAAACCATCCACTCTCCTTTGCTGAGCCAAACCTACAACACTGATAGGCATTGCCGACTCTTTCATTAACTGGAAATCCTAATGGAGATGTTAACTGAACTGAGTTGTAATACTTCATCACATCATAAACCTCTTTTGGCGTTAAGACATTACTGTCCAGTACAGCTGCTACAAATTCTTTCTGCTCCATCACTGGGAAGCGTATTGCACTCACAATGCGTTCCCCAAGAATTCTTCTTTTCACAGCTCCATCTGTTTTTAATTCTTGCCTCTCGCATTCCTTGGTTGCCCAATTGTCTACTGCTTTAAACAATTCCACCTCTTTAATCTTTAACGTATCTCTCTCAATTAATTCTTCCAGAACAGGCTTCTCAAGGGTTGTGAAACCAGTTGACTTCACTGCCTCTTCAGCATATTTATCTACTGCAAGCCAACATCGCTCTAACAGTTTTTTCTCGTCATAACTTCGAGCACAATCCATCACACTGAAAACATTTGACCCATCCAAATTCTCGCCCAGGTATTCATTACACTTGTCAACTAAAGCAGGCACAATGTACTTCTTGGCTAAGTACAGCACTTGCATGACATTATCCGGGGTCAAATCGACCTCATCGCTATATAGAAAACGGAACAGTTCCAAGAGACTCTCATGCTCGCAGTCAGGTACATAAATGGTATCACTTTTCTCTGCCAATTCGCCGTAAAACATCGCATAAAACACTGGACTGCCGATTGCTAGTACGAGCTTGTGAGCCGGAATAGCCATCTTGCATTTCTTTGAATCCAGTTCCAAGGAATCATCATCAGTTTCGTTCAAAGACATTTCAACCACAAAATTCACAAAGCTCGTTGTTAAAGAGATACGAGCTTCTTTCTCTGATAGTCGGACGGACTGCTTGCCAGTTTTCTTCTGTGATGGAAGACATGGTTCTCAATTGAAAATCAGGCATATACTTCATGTAAGAATCACATATATGCATCCGTAGTATATTCATTCATATATATCACTTTCTACGGTAGGAACAACTACATACACTGTCTACAATAGGAACAAATATACACACTGTCTACAGTGGAACAACTATCTACACTATCTACAGTAGGAACAGCTATCTACACTGTCTACAGTGGGAACAACTATCCACACTCATGTCTACAGTGGGAACAGCTATCTACAGGGGCACCCAACGACAAGTTTCGGTAGATATCTGTTCGGTGGAGGGTAATTCGTCTTGTGCTTTCGGCGTCGATTAAAGAGTGCAATCGGATTACGTGGCCTGAAAGATTCGCAATTGGGAAATCATAGCCCCTGAGGCTTTCGAAAAGGTCGTAATTGCTGTTTTTGGCTGTCAAAAACGTCAACTAGTATTTTCGGAAAGAAAATAGTTTCCTAGAAAGTTCGTAGGAAGTTCATTTCAGCTTGCATTTTCTCTAAGGAAGGTTTTGTTCCCTAACATTTTCGGGCAATTAAAATTTCAGCTAGGGAATCCGAACAGATGAAC
>JAEMWC010000603.1:55000-105000 GCA_016490735.1 Pachyseris speciosa
AGGTGTTTAAGGCAGTTATATTCTCACGGTCCACTGTTTTTTTTTTTTTTGCAACTTGAAAACGAAAACATTGTTGAGTCCTACATCAAAAAACTGACTGCCAAATTTGAAAAGCATGGAAGTGCTTTTCTTTGGCATCATCGAAACTCCTGTGTCAGCGATTGGAAAAAAGTTGACTTTCTTACTCCACAAGAGCAGTACCCTGAAGTTTGTATGCTTAAATGTCCAACGCACAAAGATGTTCCCCTAAAACCGTGGAAGTGGACAGACTGCATGATCAGAAAAAATGGTAGGACGCCAAGACTGGTCCACGACCTTTTTGTCAACGTGATTCTCGTGCAAAGAATTTACTGGGGAAAAAACTCACAAGATATATGCTACCTCTCTAGATCTTCTTGCCATGTTACCAGAGAGTATCAGAGAATTATTTTCAATGAAATTGTTTCAAAGAAGCAGATGTTCTAAAAACTATTGTAGATAAAAAATGAAAATTTTCAAGGCCTGAATTTTCTAAACTAATCAGCGGTGGAATTGCAGCCTTAAATCACGAAGAGTTTATGCGACTTGAGATCCACAATGCTGCAATAAGAGATGGGGTAATAGAAGGTGAAAACTTTGACGAACTTGAATTTTACGCAAATGATTTACTTGAATTCCCAGCAGTGATCAGGCAACAAATTTATTTTTTGACGCCTTCAATGCAGGACATTTCAGCTACAAGTATATCTTGTGATCACACTTTTAAAATCCAAGCGGAATAGTGCGGTGACGAGGTGTTACTTTGGCTGCCTTGGTGCCAGAGTCTTTAATTTTCTTACAAGGCTTCTAGTTCTGGTTTAGTTCTGCATTGTGATCCGTGTGAAAAAGCCTCTTCACGAAAGCGATATTGTTTTGTTAAAACCGCGACAATAGCAAGCTTGTGTCGCCGTGCACTTGGGTACCGTGAGTCGTCGCACACGTTGCGGCTGAGGTAGGGGCGCCTTTGGCTAGAATAATCGTTTTAACCGCTCGGACCCTCCCGCACAGATGCGTACTGTGGCTGTAATATTCATTGTAATCGTATTTCCAGTGAAGCAAAAAGTTTACTCTGCATTTTTGGAACAAAGGAAACGAACATTGTACCGCGCGACTACATGCTGATTTACGACAAAGTTTTTAAACTTCAAACAAAGTGTCTGTTTTTGTTGCTGCTGTTACTATTTCTGGCCAAGTTCTTATCCAGGTGTGAAATCTATAGGATAAGACCTCTGAAGGTGAAAAAATTTAAAACTATTTTAAGGTCATTTTAATAGTACGCATTAGTCCAATATTTCACACCCTTAAAACAGGAAAATTGTGACTAATGTGCAAGCCTGAGAGCTGGAGCAATTTTTTGCTAATGTTACAGCTCCACTCCACCGGTTGACAGAGAAGGACAATGCCTTGTGTGGAATGACGATTGTGATGTTGCCTTCCATCGGATCAAAGAAGTCCTCTCCCATGTACCAATGTTGGCGCCTTTATCCTTGTCACCGATGCCAGCAACACAGGTGTAGGAGCTGTTCTGTCATAGGAACAAAAGGGGGAGGAGAAGGTCATCGCCTATTTAAGCCGAAGCCTAACTAAGTCTGACCTACAGTACCGTGTGACGAGAAAGGAATTGCCCTGGTGACTGCTGTGAGGCATTTCCACCGTTATGTCTATGGTAGGCATTTCGAGCCACTGGACACCGAGATGGCTGATGAACTTCAAAACCTGGAGGGGCAGACAGCAATGTGGATCGGGATTCTTGGAATCTACGACCTTTGAATTCGAGCACCGTAACGGGTGAAAAAAACGCAGATGGCCTTTCCAGACGCCCCTTCAGTAACTGCAGACATTGTGAGCGCTGCGAGATGAGGGACCAACCCAACCAAAAAGGAGGAGTTCAAGAAGGCCAGAAGAAGATGACCAAGAGTATCATTGTGTAACAGCAGTGAAAGTTAACGAAGACCCTGTTGCCGAGAAAGATGCAGAGACCGGTAGAATTTCGTGGCTTCTACCTTAAACTGATGTGGCCATGAGGGAGGCTCAGCTGGGTGATCCATGCCCCAGCGTAGTCATCAAACGTGAGGAACAAAGTGTGGAACACCCACCTTGGGAGGCCATCAGCATGGAGAGTCAACAGTTCAAGAGTTACTGGACTCAGTGGTCCATGTTAACTGTCAGGGATGGTGTATTGTGGTCAGGAAAAGGGAATCCGAAAGAAGAGGTGAAATTACTTGGAAGCTGGTTCCTTCTGGCAGTTTACAGGATGAAGTCCCCAAGGACAGCTCTGTAGCTGAACACCTTAGCTACAAAAAGACCATTGAGCTGGTAAAGGCAGGTTTTTATTGGTGTGGTCTGCAGAAGGATGTTGAATCATGGTGCGCTCGCTGTGTCTGTGCCTCTGAGAAGAAGCCATGTAAGGCCCCAAGAGTACCAATGACGACCTACAATGTTGGAGCCCCAATGGAGAGGATTGCGATCGATGCCATGTGCCCTCCACCAGAAAAGGATCGAGGCAACGAGTAAATTCTGGTCATTTCGGATTACTTTACAAAGTGGACGGAGTCCTCCCCTATGCCAAACCAGGAAGATGAGACAGCGGCTAATGTCGTGGTTCAAGAGTTCGTCTCAAGGTTTGGGCTGCCGAGACAGCCTCATACCGACCAGGGGCGGAACTTTGAATCAAGGCTGTTCCGGAAGATGTGCCGTATCCTTGAAATTAACAAAACAGAAACCACGCCACTGCGGCCCCAGTCTGACAGCATGGTGGAGTGATTTAACAGTACCCTGAAAGCCGTGCTCTCCAAATTTGTTGATAATAATCAAAGGGACTTGGACATGTACTTACCTCTCCTCGTGTTGGCATATCATTCCTCTGTACATGGGACCACTGGCCTCTGGCCAAATGAAATGATGCTTGGCCGCGAAGTATACCTACTACTCGACCTGGTTATTGGGCAAGCGGAACCTTGTAGAGACAGTTCCACTGGGTACGCCGCCAAACGTAGAAGGAGGAGAGGTAAACATAATAGTTAATAGTAGTTTCTTTTTGCTTTTATACTTACAGTGTCATTTTTCTAGAAAATATTAGCTTCTTAGCTACTCTTTAAATGGATGAATGGATGGATAGATGCAAGCTTAGTGAGCGCATGGAGAGGATCCACCAGTTTGCCCGCCAGCATTTGAAGTTGAGCAGCGATTGCCAGAAGAAGAACTACGACCACCGTCCTGTGAATCAGCATCAATACAACCGGGGGGCGCAGTCTGGTTGCAAAGTCAGCAGAAGTCAAGAAGAAGGAAATCTGCCCCAAGTTAATGCGGTAGTTTGATGGCCCCTTCCCGGTCATGAAGTGGTTGAACAATGTTATTTACCGCATCCAGAAAGGTCGCAAGGGAAAGCCCAAAGTCATTCACCATGACCGTTTGAAGCCATACCATGGACCAAATGTTCCTGATTGCTTGATTGAGAGAGGCAGAGCAGGTTGCGGTACGGAAGAGACTAGAGGAGGTTTCCGCATTCCAACTCCTACGTTACCAAAGTCTGTTTCTGGGGAGTCCAGAGACCCGTCCCTGTGAGACGCCCTAAGAGAGCAGTTAGACTCTCATGCTGATGCAAGAGTACCTGTTAAAGTAAACTTCATAAACCTTGTAATGTAACATAGGAATGCTTAATTTCGTTGACTTATAAGTTTCTCCAGTACCAGTCTTAGTTTTGCATTTTGTGTCGATGCGGGATGCATCTTTTAAGGAGGGAGCGGCGTAGCAAACATTCATGGACAAAAGTGTTGACGCATCTGGGCAAAATAAACGCTTTTTATCAGTGTCATTCCGTAATTGAAAAATCCTCTCTTTTGTCGTTAGCTAAGCCCCCTCTCCCCCTTTTCAATGTTGAATTACTCTCCGTGGACACTGTCACGTGATTACAGCATTTAAAAGAGGAAAGGAGGTCAAAATGTGGGAATAGGGCATTGGAAATCTCACGCGTTTAACGAAAAAAGGTTTTTTCGGGGGACTGTCTGAACTATTGTCCGTGTCGTCAAAAATGTAGTTGGGCCGCAATAAGTACTCTGTTGTTTACTGTGATAAGACTTGTTCAAGTAAGTAATGCAAGTTGAGTTTCAAATAAAGTCGTTTGTTGTGGTGATCTTAGTCTGTTTTGATCGTGTCCCTTCTATCCTTTGAATTCGGCGACGCTACACTACTGTAGATAGTGTAGATAACTGTTCTTACTGTAGACAGTGTAGATAGCTGTTCCTACTGTAGTCAGTGTAGATAGCTGTTCCTAATGTAGATAGTGTACATAGTTGTTCCCACAGTAGACAGTGTAGATAGTTGTTCCCACTGTAGACAGTGTAGATAGTTGTTCCCACTGTAGACAGTGTAGATGGTTGTTCCCACTTTAGACAGTGTAGATAGCTGTTCTTACTGTAGACAGTGTAGATGGCTGTTTCTACTGTAGACTGTGTAGGTAGTTGTTCGACTGTAGACAGTGTATATAGTTGTTCCCATTGTAGACAGTGTATATAGTTGTTCCTAATGTAGATATATGAGGAAGATTGATAGTGATATATATGAAGAAATGTACGATGGATGCATATATGTGATTCTCAGATGAAGTATATGCCGAAAATCACCAGGCGTAATTTTACCATCCTACTGAACGCATATCCCAGTTCGTTGACTACTACCTTCAACCTTTAGTTCATAAACTACCATCCTTTGTTAAAGCTACTAACGATTTCCTTAACAAATTACTTACCATCGATAATTTACCCGCTAACTCACTATTAGTTACACTTGATGTTTCATCATTATACACTAATATTCCACATAATGAAGGTATTAATGCCTGTGATCACTTTCTACGTACTTCCCCTCACAATATCATTCCCACCGGCACACTTTGTGACCTCATTCGCATGATTCTCACCATGAACAACTTTTCTTTTAATGATAACCACTACCTTCAAGTCCACGGCACAGCCATGGGCACTAAAATGGCCCCTTCTTTTGCTAACCTTTTTCTTGGGTATTTCGAGGCCAACGCTTTGGAAAATGCCCCTTTTCAACCCCACACGTGGCTGCGATATATCGATGATATTTTTATGATTTGGACTGAAGGTCTGGATAATTTAAAAATTTTCATCGATTATCTTAACAACGTGCACCCTACCATAAAATTCACCAGTTCACACTCTTTTACTAGCGTACCTTTCCTTGACGTTAATGTCTCATTAACCAACGACGGTCATATCTGTACCGACCTCTATACCAAACCTACAGACAAGCACCAACACTTACTCTATTCTTCTTGCCATCCAATGCATACTAAAAAGCCATTCCTTTCAGTCTAGCACTCCGTTTACGACGTATTTGTTCTACCGACGAAACGTTTAATACTCGCGCTGCTCAACTTACTACATATCTTCTCAAACGCGGTTACAGCCGCAATTACATCACTAAACAAATACAACGTGCCGCCGACATCCCCCGCAGACTCACTTTACAAACCAAAGACGTCAACAAACCGAAACGTATACCTTTTATAACGACCTTTAATCCATCACTTCCTCACATCTCTAGCATCATCAAAAAACATTACAATTTACTGCTATCTTCTAACCGCTGCAAAAACATTTTTCAGCATTTGCCTGTTGTTGCCTTCAGACGTTGCCCTAATCTCCGTGACTTACTAGTCACAGCTAAACTTTCTTCTAATTCTACAAATTCACACCTACAACTCCCTTCCGGTTGTTTCCGTTGCGGTAAAAATTGCGCTACTTGTCCCTACATTTCAGATGGACTCACAAGCTATACTTTCTCTTCTACAGGTGAAACGCGCCATATTAAATCTAACCTGACCTGTGACACTAAAAACCTCATTTACATGATTCAGTGCAACCGCTGTAATTTACAATACATAGGCGAGACTAAACGACGTTTAAAAGACCGATTTAATGAACACCGCCGTACCATAGATAACCCTAACACCAAATCTAAACCTACCACAGTCGCGGAACATTTCCTCTCCTCTCCTAACCACACTGCTAATGACATGCAATTAATCCCCATTGAGAAAATATTTTCTAACAGAGACTCAATCCGTAAGGCCAGGGAAGCTTTTTTAATTTCAAAAGGCAGAACAATTGATCCTGAAGGTCTTAACATCCGCGAAGAAACATATTAGTTAATTTTTTCTTATAAGTTTATCTTTTTTAGACCTTTTTTCTAGTATTTTATTTTACACTGTCAATCATTTTAGTTCTACGTGTTTCCGGTATATAACTACATAAACACCCCTTCCAATGTAAATTCTCATTGTACCTGAAGAAGGCTGGTTTGGCCAGCCGAAATATAGTACACAAAACTTAAAACCATTCTACGTTGTATCGGCCCTTGCTTTTATACTCTCTGGTAATTTTACCGCCCGCAGAGGGAACTGGTAATGATATAAGCACAGGCATCCCAAGAATCCCAACAGCCCAAACATCCCAATTGGCAATGTTCTAAACGAGTGAGGGCCTGGGAATGAGTTTTAAAATTTATCGATTGGAAAGAAATTGTTTACACTGCATGAAAGAGCATCTCAGAAGTGGTCACCTTACCAACTTTGACTCTGTTCAGTTGAATTGGAGCTGAAACAAAAGCTTTTGAAAATTGTGAAAATTAGAGACTTCGTATGGTTTGGAGGGACACACTTTCCGAAATAGAGACATTTGTATGGGACTTTTTAAAGATTTAAATGCTTGTCAACTGACGACTTTTCGACCAAACATGGTCAAACTTGCTGAAGTACTTATTTTGAGATACCCTTTCATATGAGAATCGATTTAGTTCAATGCCATTGATTTTCAATAAAGTTTGGATTCGTTCCCAGGCCCTTACTCGTTTAGAACATGGCCAATGCTGACTTAAAAAAGCATGCGCGAACTCAGAGTGAACGCAAGACCGAGCAAGACCCAGAAATGTGAAAAAAAATGGCTGTTTTTTTAAACTTTTTTTTTATCTCAAAAATCACGATATGCCTCTGCAGGCATCCTGGTACGCAGTAATAATTATTCCGTAGAAATAATTAGCTGTATATATACCCTTCTCGTCCTTCAATTTTTCTCAACACTTCTTAATTGAACTATAAAAATTGTTTTGAGGTCCTCGTTTCTTTCGCGGCATGTAAAGAGATCGCTTTCGGAAGCCCATTATTGTCATGGCCGGTTAACAAAATGTGGCTATCTAAGGGCCTGTTCACATGGAGGTGGGGGACCCCAGGCAGGTGAGGTCCCCCACCTAGGTGGGTTCCATAAAAGCTAGTGTTCACATGCAACCCCGGGAGCTGGGGTGAGATTTAAGATGATATTCGCGTGGTCGCTAAGAACGTATATTCTTGGTTTTCACATCAAAAACTAAAGTGTGTAACATAACAGATGTCTGCCCACAAACGTATCACGTAAATGAAAACATCGATTCACCGTGTGTTTTTAAGGTTTTAAAAGCCAATATGACAAGAGAACCGTCTATGTGAAAGTTGCTTGCTCAAAAGAGCGAAGAAAGCCTTTGAGATAGCTTAAGTAAGTTCCAGATGTTTTTCACTCGTTTCCGGTCGCCATGTTGGAGCTCATCAATAAGTTTGAGTGGTACATTTTGACGAATAACTCGAGTACGGGACGTTGCACAGCCATGAAGCTTGGGCATATTGTTTATTATTACTCTTCTACAATATCTCAATTTCTTCACTTTATCTATTGAATGGTTGACGATTTTATTTTTTTACTTGCGTGACTTACGCGTGACTGAAAACCAAGAATTAACAAAAGAATTCAGGATGAACCTCACCCCACCCCACCTCCAGCTAGGCGGGTTACCCGCCCTGGCTGACCGGGTAACCCGCCTGGGTGAGGTACCCCACCTTACATGTGAACGCTATCGAGAAAAAAGAGAGAGATTGTATGGAGAGCGTGGAGGTGGGGGACCTCACCTGCCTGGGGTCCGCCACCTCCATGTGAACAGGCCCCAAGCAAACTGCCGAATATCTAAGGTCGAGAGCTCAACTGAGGATAGGGAAAGAGTCAGTCTTCATTTTCTGAGTTTGCTTAAGTATTTCGTTTTTTTGCCAGAGCGGGTTTTTAAATTGTCGCGCAAAAATTTAATTATCGTCCTTGCAGTCAGGTAATCAACGCTTGTAATACCTCAGCCCTACAGGGATGCAGTTCTGTGGAATACTGTCCAAAGCCAAAACCAGAGAAAAACTCATCGGCGCGCTGGATAGCGTATTTTTTTAATTTTAAAGTTTGAAGGGTTTGAAGGGTTTGAAGGGAAGTTCCAGCACCGGCAAATAACCTGACTTGTGGCTGTATATTTATTGTGGTCTCATTCGCTCCGAAGCCCTTCAAGCTAATCCAGCCAGGCTGAACACATGCTGGCAAACTAATTACTGTTTCTGTTTGAGGTTTTTTCCTCTCGCGCGTGATTGGCTTTTCACTTGAAACACAATAACATTCCAAAAATATTTTCTAGTGTTCACGGTTTTCGGATTTTCACAGTTAACTCTGTGACGCAAAGCTACTTCAGAAAAGAATTAGAAGCATGGTTTTTTTCTCGAAATAGTGCAGTTCCTTTATCTTTAATCATGATATTAAATTGCCACTAGCTTTACAAATAATGCTAATCCGACAAAGGAGCGGCCAGGTCAATTGTGGGTTCATATTCCCGTGAAAGAAATGAGTGTGACAGATATACGAAATGAATCATATACGAACTGCGGAACTGAAATCCAATGAAGGATAATCCTCGCCGGTAATCGCGAGGTCACGGGTTCAAACCCCGTTGAAGTCCTGAATTTTTTTCAGGCTTCTTTTCGCAATTGCATAAATTGCGTTCACAACTGCGAGGATCATCCTTCATTTGATTTCATTTCCGCAGTTCATATATGATTCATTTCATATATTTGTCACACAAATCCATATATTTGACTGTTACGCATTAACGGTCAGCGCTCATGTCTCGAGCTTGGGCTACCACCTGTGAAACTAATTGTGGTTTTTACTGAAGCAATTACCTTTTATTTATGTTTTTTGTCATTTTCTTTTTTTTTTTGACTTTTTCAGGTACGCACGTGGGTACAGTGTAGCCACGCCCCTCGCCTGTCAATTCTCTTTTTGCTGGGAGACTTTGCAATTGATGGTTTAACAGTAAAACGTAAAAATTCTATAAGAGAAATTGGTCTTCAGCCAAGCTTTCTTCCAATCTGGTGAGGTAAAAGGTTCCAGTTTTGGGAACGCAACTCTGCGAAATTCTACTCTATTTTGGTTGTTCAGACCTGTATTCCGAGCTCTTTTCCTGTCACATCAGCTTATTACCAAGGTCGCTGAGCTGATGACGTCACAAGTGGCTGTGCTGCAACTTGCCTATGTAACTATGTGCGCTTCCGCGCAAGATTCCTGAAGCTGGGATGCTCGAGCTTTCACTCTCTCTATCCTGTTTTAACAAGCCCGCTGAAAAAGGATAGATTTACTCTACCAACCATTTCTTAAGTCTTCAGCAAGGATCCCCTGTATACCTAGGTGTATGCAGCCCACGGTCACATGTGGCGGAAGGAGGTGGAAACTCAATTTTGGAGTGTCTGCAACTCACGTTTGAGAGACAGATGAAAACCAAGCCCAGAGTACTTAAAATCAAACAACCACACCATTTCTACCAAAATACTTGTTTGTTTTTATTAATTTTAGAAAACTGATAAAGTTCCAAGGTTTTACAAGCTCAGGGAAAAGATAATAGATATTATGTATTCTCATAATTAATTATTATGAAACATTAGTATATAACTTTACATGATTTCTTCTATGTTCCTCTATCGTTGCATATCAAGGAAGTACCCAAAAAAACCATAGCATTTTAAGTTCTCCATGTGGGCAAGCTGACGTTGAATCCCAGCAACTCAAATCAAGAGAAAGCCCAACATTTCTTGACAATCAACATTTCTTGGCTCATCATCTTTATATTATAATTGTTTAACTACACCACTGAGAACTATATAAATATAGAGACACCTTGCAACTCACAATTATAAATTATTTCTAATATTATTACCACCTTTTACAACTATTATGAAAAATTAGCTCAACACCATAAACAGACTTGATACTGATATGATGAAAAAGATAGCATACTGAAAAGGTACTGGAAAAGATAGCACTTAAAATATCTCAGCGACCAGGAACAGCTTTTGCCCTAGTTGGAATCTATTAATTGAAGTGGTGGAAATAAATAACTTACTTTTAGATTTATTACACTCAAAATGAATTTAACACTATACAAAATCAAAAATTCAAGTACTCAAAAGATCTAACTGCTCTAATAGCATAAATAGTTTATTTTTTTCTTTAGTTATCTCTTTTTTAACTGAATGACGAGTTATGGCAAATACCAAATGTTGTGTTTGTAGGATTTACTCATGGAATTCCTTCTAAATTTCCTGGCAAATCTTTGATGCAAGTCGCCACTGAGCCTCTGAGACCCTCAGCACAAGACCATGTTTAGATTCATTTTAGAACGCTATTCAAGACTTGACTCTGAGAAAACCTAATTCAAGCCTTACTGGTTCAGAAAGTGTTTCACTTTCTTTACTGATGCAATGTCTCACATACTCTTTCAATTCTATGTCATTTCCCCATCTCAGACCTAACCTCGCTGGCTTCCATACCATTTTATAACCTTATCTAAATTGCTTGAAAACCAATAAAGTTCTGCAATGGTACATAACAATACATGTAAGGGTTTAAACCTATCCTGGAAATGCTTTACTCTAAAACAAATCCTCCATTTGCCCAAATCTGTAAAGGCTTCAATAAAAACCAATAGATACACAGGTACTATCACAAATAAGAGAGTAAGAAGTGGGTGGGGGAACTAATATCATCCAATATTTTCCTTTCACTTTGTTCTTTTCAAACATACAAATCTGAGACTTTTCATTCAGCTCAAAAGTCAATGATCTATACTGACCATAACATTTTATTTATTTAGTCTATAGATAGTTACCTACTTTCTCTAGTTTTCTTTGTTTCCAATCCTAACCTAACCTAACCTAACCTATCCTATCCTGCCTGTACCCCCTTGTGCTAGCACTCTCCTCATTATAATTCACCTACGTTCACACCATCAGCTTTAAGTCACAAATTAGGCATGCAAGGCTTGTTTAACAAAAGTGTTTCACTTTCTTTACTGATGCAATGTCTCACATACTCTTTCAATTCTATGTCATTTCCCCATCTCAGACCTAACCTCGCTGGCTTCCATACCATTTTATAACCTTATCTAAATTGCTTGAAAACCAATAAAGTTCTGCAATGGTACATAACAATACATGTAAGGGTTTAAACCTATCCTGGAAATGCTTTACTCTAAAACAAATCCTCCATTTGCCCAAATCTGTAAAGGCTTCAATAAAAACCAATAGATACACAGGTACTATCACAAATAAGAGAGTAAGAAGTGGGTGGGGGAACTAATATCATCCAATATTTTCCTTTCACTTTGTTCTTTTCAAACATACAAATCTGAGACTTTTCATTCAGCTCAAAAGTCAATGATCTATACTGACCATAACATTTTATTTATTTAGTCTATAGATAGTTACCTACTTTCTCTAGTTTTCTTTGTTTCCAATCCTAACCTAACCTAACCTAACCTATCCTATCCTGCCTGTACCCCCTTGTGCTAGCACTCTCCTCATTATAATTCACCTACGTTCACACCATCAGCTTTAAGTCACAAATTAGGCATGCAAGGCTTGTTTAACAAGCCTATTTACACTTCTAAGCTTCCAAGTCATGAGTTTCAACTGAGATGTCCATCACCAAATTTAGCAAAAGCTATTTACACAAAATTTGAAAATAAGATATAATCTATTAATACAAACAATTACTCAGTAGAAAGCCACTGAGTGAAGAAGATTTCTTTTCCATTTCTTTTCTAGTTTGGGTATAGCATCATCAATTTCATTCTCTAAGTCATCCAAACCCTCAATCTAAAAGACAGAAAAATTAATTGAGCCCAAGTAATAACAAAGTCAAATATAGCATTAAGCAGTTGTGTGTGAAGGGGGTTGGGGAGGGAGAGAAAACATGGTTTAGGGCTGAGCTTTATTTGCCCAAATGAAACTTGTATCTCACTGATGTAACAAGATGTTTTCTTCATTACTCAATGTTAATTTGTCATCACCATTAGCTGCTGAGGACCCCACAAGGAAAACATTTCAAAAATTTCAAAACACAAAAAGAGTTGAGATTCACTCACTTAAGGCTAGAGGGAGGTATGATTATTCCCTCCCCCCCACCCCCGAAAAAAATTGTTAATGATCCCTTACACGTCCTTTTGCACCGTCTTAAAGAAGCCTGAAGTTAACTGCTACTGTGATAAATGATACTTACAGCTTGGCACATTTCACATATAAGGAAGGCTCCTAACGTTGCTTCCTCGTGGTTGTCCTGAATATCCAGGTTAACTACATGAACAGGTGAATAGCTTTGGCCACCCCTTGAATTCAGATCTGAAAAATGTAATTTTGGAAATATTAGTGTGATGAAAATCAATTAAGGTAAATGTTCCTCCCAATCTGCATGCAGAACAGCCTTTCTGAAAGAGGAGCAGTTTCTCAACATCCTTGACATTTTAACAACTTGCAGTGGAGGCTGACAAAAAAAAAAATGCTCACACAGAATCTTGTTCTCAGGGAGAGCTTAACTAATATTCACAAAATCTCAACGAATTACACTGTCCACTTTGGAGACCTAGGTGGGTTTAAGCTTTTAAAATGTTGCACCTTGTGTGCAAACAAACCAGAGCCCAGTTGTTCAAAGCATGATCAAGCTAACCCAGTGTTAGTGTGAAATGTGTTTATAGATGAAAAGAGATTAAATCTCAAATTTTGTCCTGAAGTTTCATGCCCTTCACGTTTGACACAGGTTTCATTTCCCTTTAAGCCCTAGCTAAACAATCAAACATTTTCATCCAACATCGTGGTGGACAAGCATGTTTGATCATTTAGCCGCCTCTCTCAACATTGCACTGAAATGGTTTCCCATGTTTGATTCTACATCAAACATTTTCATCTAACATTTCGCACTCCTAACAAAATGTTTGATCATAATTTAGCCACCCCAACCAACAAAACATGCACAGCCAGTTAAAAGTGGCCAAATGAAGCACATAACGTCTACATTTCAGCAATAATACGCAAGAATTGTTCTGTGAACTCGTTTCTTCTTGTGTTTGGTCAAACATTGCTTGCGAGTTTAGCCACCCTATGTTATGTTTGGCAAACATGATGTTGGATGAAAATGTTTGATCGTCTAGCCAGGGCTTTACAGTCTGGTAAGCTTCAAGAAAAGTTTTAATGAGCAAGATGAAAACTTCAGTTGACTATTAATTGTGGACAGGTGTTATTTAGCTTTTGAATGACTGGGTCCAGGTTGACAAGCCACTTAAACCTTAGAGATCCCGATAAAAAATGTAGATAAAATGTTTCAAAATAAGGTACAGTTGCACCTTATACAAATTACTCAGCATGGCACCAGCTTACTATGGTAGTCTCATCCTTAGTTAACTTTAAGAGGGTCAGAAAGAACACAGCTTGTTCTGATCAACAATGAAAGATTCTTTACAATGTATGGGTAATAAAGCTTGACTGTGTAATTAAATGTCATTGCAGATTCCTGTTTATAAATGGTTTCGCCAATGGCTTATATGCCAACTCTTCCAGATTATCTGGGAGTTTCCCAGATATGGAACAAGTATTGGTCTCCTGTATGGGTCACCAAATCTCCCTGACAAAAGTGACGTCAGGTCTAATTCCTAAGAGACAGTTACATTCAAGTTCAAATTTTCCAAAAATCCAAGAAATATGGTTTCATTGCTGTATTTTAGGGCACAGTCTACCTAATCTACCACAAACTTTTACAGAAACCAAAGAAAATATGGTTTTGTCATGGTTGCTGTCGGGAGGGAGTCAGGACATAGTTTGAGGGAGGTGCATCTATCAATTCTTTTAGGAGGGTTAATAATGGGGAGGGGGGAGGGATTTGATGCAAAAGAAACAATCTCCCGGTTTCAGCTTTCAGCTTTCCAGGCCAGAGGGGTTGGCATCGCTGCCCCTGCTGTAACATTTTTACTGCACAAATACATGGTGTTAGTTCGATCTCTCAATAAAAGTTTGAGACATTTGAACAAGGTTAACCCTTTCCTCCTTAACAGTGAATTATAGATTTTTCTCTGTCTACCGCCAGACAATTTTACTTGTCAAAGGGAGACCCCTTAGGGGTTAAACGGTTAAAGACATTTCTTTGGTGGCAAACAGAAAAATAGTAAATTTAACAATACTTACGCTCAATGACCTGGTCATACACCCGTTCCTCAACTGTCACCACAAGATCAAACTCTTCTTCAGTTTCCTGAAATCTCTCTGGATGCTCTTTTATTCTTCTGTTTCTATCAAGCATGTGAAGGATTCCATTTTGTTTATATCTGTTTAAGGCCTTGAGTTAAGGATTATTTTGTGTTTTCAGAAAATAATGCATCAAGCATGAAGAAATTACATAAAACAGCAGTGTACAACATGTCAAACTTATTGCAAAACCATCTTGGGGTATCGTCTTTTGTGTCACTGTATAATAATAAAAGTTTTTTAAGCGAGCGTTTAGATTTGGATACACCAACAACTTGTATGTAATGGCTGAAGTTATCAGAAATTGAGACTGTTAACTATGGAACACTATTATGGATAGTTCTTCCCATCCCCTTTACCAACTATTACCCCCTAAGAAACAGAGATTTCTGCGAAACAGAGGACATCATTTTATTTCACCCACTGTTAAAACAGAACGCTTTTAGAAATCTTTTATCAATAGATGTCTTTTTAATTTTATTTAATTGTACTTGATCTTAAATTAATAAGATTGCATTGTCATCTATGTAAAGCCACACGTATGTTGTGTCTGACTATGAATGAATAGACTCTATTATTATTATTAACAATAATAAATAATGACATTTATAAAGCACCCTTTCCCAAGGGTCTTAAGGCACTATTTACAGAGTCAAAGTTAAAACTTTAAAAATTTAAGTCAAAACTACAAAAGGTAAGACAAAATAGTGAGGTTATAAAACACCAGTCACACCATGAATTTAAATAGGCGCGTAAAAAGAACAGTTTTCAGCCATCTTTTAAAAATGTCCAGTGATTCAGCATCCCTAATATGCTAAGGAAGACTGTTCCAGAGAAGCAGCACAACAACAGAAAAAGCACAATGGCCACGACTATTGGTGTTAAAAGCAGTATATTGAATTGTAGTCAAGCAAGGCTCTGTAAAAATTTGTGATAGCAACATTGTCAAACAATAGAAAGTGTATAAGGCAACTTGAAATATTCTGAACCTGTCCAGCAATTAACCTACTTTTTAAAAGGTAATTCACTAAACCCATTATAACTTCCCCTTCACGTTGTTTAAGTAGCTCTAGATCTCTCACTGGTTAACTGAAATAACACCCACATAACATGCCCTCCACCCAAGTTACCATCAAGTCACCCCAAACTCTTTAGAAAAGGTCCCACCCACTGTTTGTGTCTAGAATTTTACACCAATAACACCTATACTAAGAAGTTTGAATCTGATCTAAATTAGTGAATTGTGCAATATTAATGTCAGAGAGTGCAGGGACTGAGTGACAAGGCCACAGATTAGTGACTCAAGAACTTCTACTCAGTTCTTCAACTCAAACTCTTCCAGTTCAATGATTTGATTCTAGCCAATCAGCCTCAAGTTTATGAATAATAATATGGACATGAAAGACAAAAGCAGCACAGTGATGATGTAGAAACCAATTCACCAGTTCATTTTTTTTTGTAATAATATTATAATAAGAACTTATTAGCGCATTTTCCATGTGTATATGATCAAATGCACTTTACAAGCAGATGAAATTGGAATTTGGAAATGTTGGTTTTTGTGGAGAGGGGAAAACCGGAGAACCCGGAGAAAAACCTCTCGGAGCAGAGAAGAGAACCAACAACAAACTCAATCCACATATGACGCCGAGTCCGGGAATCGAACCCGGGCCACATTGGTGGAAGGCGAGTGCTCTCATCACTGCACCATCCCTGCTCCCCAAATGACAGATTAGACTGTACCAAAGAACTTTCGTAACTTGTTACAAATCAAGCCTCAGTATTTGTTGTTTCCACTTTCCTTAGAGGCAATTAGTAGTGTTGTTTTCAACACAACAGCTTTTCACCAGAAGATAAAGTCTGGTTTTGGCATTGCGCAATCTCATCAGACTGAGAGCTATGCATCTGTCCCTGCCCAGGTGTGCAAATGGCTATACACCCTATTCCAAAATGGTGACCAACTTATCATTCTTTTGTTTGGATGTTTATTAGCCCTCTTTTCCTCATTTTCACTTCAAAATTCTTTTGTATAATTTTTGTTCATGTTGATGAGGCAGAGGGCTAATTAACATGCAAACAAAAGAATAATAAATTAACTGCAATATTGGAATAAGGTGGCAACAAAAAACTAGGGGAGGGTTAATGGTGCAGTGGACTTGCATCCCATCCTGGGTGCTTCTGCATGTACCAGAGCACATTGTTTTACTATTGTTTTGGGGGTTTTGTGATAGGTGTTTCTTTGGAGCTCTGGTACATGAGAGTCAGAAAACTCCTAACAGAGTGCAACTTTCTTGACTTGAGTTTCCAAAAATGTTCAACACTTCAGTTATTTAAATCCAAGTAAAACTCTGTTAAGACTGTCCAGAACATCTCATCAAGTTGATCACATGTAAGTAATCCCACAAAGAATCTTCCACAAGTCCAAGATGTACAGAAATAACCACAAATTGAAATGTGGTCGAAGTCAGTTCAGTTGTCTGTAAGCCAGAATTTGTAAACACACTCAATAACACTTCTTTCAGAAGACGCCTTCAACTATATTGAAGAAATTCAAGAAATTCATCACCATCCAAGTCAACATGCCAGTATCCATCAGTCCCAACTTGAGATTTTAGTGCCAAACCCTTCAGCTGGGTGGATTGGTGTCACAGAGGGTGTCACTGTATTCAAACAGCACTGAATCACCATAGCTGGTCACACAGCTGCACAGCATGTACAGCCAGAATCAACAGTCTCCAGGGCTGTTGAAGAAAGGTGGTTCCAGGCAGAACAGTGTTGTGTCATTTCATGCTTAGAGGAGAATTTTTCTCTACTTGACACTGGCCTCTTCTCCCTTCATTGTTGAGCTCCCATGTGCTTGATAGTATGTTGATAAATAGGGCTGGGAACAGTCATTGCCATCCAAAACTTTTGGGTAGCTGTTTGGTGCTGTAGTAGCTAACATATGCACAGTTTGTGAGTAGAGCAGCCAGCTATCTTTATGTGGGTATTGTTATTATGCTATTGTGGTCAGAGGACTGGCAAGATCATTAGTTGCATGGAGGACACAGATTTGTGGACAACCAAACCAAGCAGTGAGAAGTGGTTGCTCAGCCAGAGACAGGCACTAGTAGGCCCATGATGCCTGTATCCCTTTTAGCAACTTCACCTTACAAGGTTTTTTGCTCATTCTCCTCCCCCACCCCACCAAAAAAAGAGGGGTGGGGGGGGGGGGGGGGGGGGGGGGGAGAGAAACATTTTTGACATGCAATTACTTTAAACATTAGCTAAATAAGTCCAATAATTAATTACTGGCAAATGTTTCACAAAAAATAAAGCTTTCGCATTCCTGATGACATGCAATAAGAAAAATTTTAAAATTGCAGTGCGTTGTCACATTTCATTTTCCAGCCACCAGGAACAAGATTAGTCTAAGGTACATTTAAGGTAATCTTGACTTGAAATGTACCAGCCTTTGAACCAGGATGAATCGCTGTGCTTGCTCAATAATTTTAGTCATCATGAGAATTGACCAGTCTGCAGTAGAACTGGTCTTTTGTTGCAGTTTCATAACTTCCCAGTACGGATATGCTTCATCTCTTTATCCCTGTTGATGTTGCCAGTGGTCCTTTACTCACTTCATTTGAATCTCGCAGTGTTGTCTATCAAATGCCATGGATGTATAATGCCCACTGCACCCATTGCATCTGCTCAGCTCAGTCCATCAAATCATTGCAGCCTCTACTTTATGCCTCTCACCACCCCCAGACATATGTTGGCCTCCTTTCTGGATAACCCTCTTGCACGTCCACCATATGCATATCACTTTGCAAGTAGCAATGCACCATTATCACTCCTCTTTAAGAAACAAAATTTGTACAGAATGTGGACTGAAATGAGCTAATCAAAATAGAACCGGCCTTCGATCATTTTATTTTGCAGTTGATGGCTAGGAAACATGGCCTACTGAAATCTTCAACAGTAGTCCCCACAACATGCAATAGTCTGCGAAGCTAACATGACACAATGACAGAAAAAATAAAGTACATTATAAGATGCATTTGTCACTGTTCATTGTGACCAATGTTGGCTAAGAAACCATATTAGTCCATACAGGTAACAAATTTAAGTATCATGCACACACTGATCACTGGTCAGTCATTGAAAATTCCAACCAGTAGGTGGTTAGAGTTTCCAGGTCTAAGATGAGGTTAAAGAGAATTGTAACTTAGGACGAATGGCAAAAAATGAACCGAGAAAACAATGCATGAAATTAGCAGATAGAACCCCTACTTAGAATATACAAGGCAAAATTCTGCTGAAGATAAAACAAACTTTATTGAGACAAAAAACCAAGTTCTTTAACAAAGGGCCTTTTGAGAATGATTTGTCAAGTCAGACATGTCTCACAAAATGCATGTACAAAGTTCAGGACACTTATTCTTGGTGAATAGCAAATACTATCCAACATTTGGTTGACAATCAAAGTATGCAAAAGGAAGAAAAAAAATCACTCAGGTTCAATAGACTATTACTATTGTTACCTCTCATTTGCATCATATACTTCACAAAGAAACAACTGCAAATTGTTTCGATTTAGTTTGCACACATAAAAATGTAACAATGTCCACTGTTATTAAGAATGTTCTGCTATGCAAGCGTTGTAATAATTTTACAGTCTCTTGAGCAACAACAAAAACAAACTAGCCATGTAAATAGTCTAGTTGTCACCTTTGAGATAAATAATTGATGCCACTGAGTTATACAGCCATTCAGCCTTAACTGAGCAGGACTGTCATCAAGGTTTTCAGAAGAAGGTCTCCCAGAGAAAGTAGCTGGTCAAAAATCAAGCAATTCTTCCTATAGCTGTGTTGTTTTACTCATTTTCAGACTGAGAGTAGCCGGCTAGAAAAGCCGGTTGCCAGCTTCTAATGACAGCCCTGAGAATGGAGGCAAAGTCAAGCCAAAAGTCATTCAGACAACCCCCAGCCCCCTATTTTTCCTCAAAACAAACAGCACATGGAATAGTGAAATTTAGTAGTAGGCTAGTGACAGCATTGCAAAACTGTGAAGAGTGAATGAGAAGCCAAGTCAGAAACATTAGAAGTACATTTTTCGATTTCCAGCTTGTCAAAATTGTCCAAAGGTCATTTGTGAAGAAATTCAAATTTATTCAGAACCTGGTGTTGCAAGTCTCTTGTCACCTTTGTTTCATGGGAACTGACCAGAAACATTAACCCAGGGATTAAACATTACTTTGCCCATCACCTATCAAAAACATGCCACCAATAAACCCCATTCCTCAAATGCATTTTTCACTTTCTTCAAGTTACATCTGGCAAATGACATGACAAAGTGGATTAGAATCCACACTATACCAAGAGGGGCTTAATTTTTGTTTAGCAGAACTTAGTTTACAATGACTTCCAATCTGACAAAAGCAAATGCAGCCTTAATTTGCAAATGAATGAAAGCAGGATTCTGAGGATAACTTTTAACAGGGTTAGGTGTAGTTCTGTGAGCACTTTTGGTGACTGATTTTCAGCAGGCAAGGAAGTCATCTGGTAACTTCCCACTCACTGTCAATGTCAACACAGTCCTCACCACTATACTCATCCAGACTCAATTATTCTTCAGTCTGTTATTAAGAGGCACATTGAAATCAGTGTTTCCAATGCATAATTAGAGCTGTCTCTCTGGAAGTTTGTTGCTGTTGTGATCGAGCAGACAAGATACTTGTTTTTTTGGCCTGTATTTCCCATAAATGCAAACATCAAGGGTCCTTACCATTTACACGGAAATCCTGGAAATTCCGGTTGCAAAATGAAACGGTACACACCCTTCCATTTGGAACTTTTCAGAAATTATAGGCCATTGGCTTAATCAACACACTTTTTCTTTTCTTTGTGAGCTTTCCAGTTGATACAAGTACATTTTGTGATTTGTCCATTTTGCGTTTGGGCAAACTGCAGCACTGCATATTTTCACCTGAAATTTCCACCCGGATGGTTTGGGTAAATGGTAAGCGCCCCAAATTTTCTTGTGAACTATCAGCCGCTGGACCCTTCAAAGAAATACTTTAAAGCAAAAGCCAATTTAGCTACTCAGCCTAGTTCCCACCGATTTTAGTGTACAACAAAATGTAGCTTAACATATGTAGCTGATTGTTAAATGCAACCGCACCATCCCCATAACTACATCTAGGTGCATTTAAAGCAGGTGCAGGTTCGTCAGATTTGGTTTCAATTTTCTAGATACCATTCGTTGCTAGAAAATAAAAGCCAACGACTCCCAGGATTAAACCTAATTATGCACATTTAAGGACAGATCAGGGAAGAAGACATTTCAATAAAATACGTAACAATTAATGAATTAAAAGCCAACATTTTAGTGTTGGCCTTTTTGTCACACACTGAACTGCTTACTACAGAATCAGAACTGTCAGCACTTGTGTTGATCAAAGGGCAATAAAGGCTAACTGGTCCTTCCTCAGTTTGGTTCCATTGGTTCAGCTGTGTTGCTTCACTTCCCTATACACCAGTCTGGTTTGCGAGGTTGCAGAGCATCAATCCTTGATGGCCACTTAATGGGCTTCAACATACTGCTCACATTGGCAGGCATCTCAGTTCATTCATGACACAATTCAACTGAAGACAACTCAGTTCATTCACGACACAATTCAACTGAAGATTCATCCAAGACGAGAGCCAAGCATGCACTCAAATTCTGTTCAAACAGCTCAGACTCCCTACAGTTCAGTTCATTCTCCCTTTGCTGGAATTTTCACATGGTTCCTCTCATTTATTTTTAGCTGGCTGCATACACAACCAGTACTGACATTTTTGCATGTACCGGCAAAGCTGAATTATGATGAAAATGGAATGTTGGGACATACACAGCATAGTCTGGCTCTGACCAACTAGTATATCTGCACTGTTGGCTTTCACATTATCTTTCTGACTTAGATTAGTGCACTGCAAAATTTGAATTTGTCACTTTTCTTAATCCCACCAAAGTGCAGGTTCAATTTACCCTTTCTCTCAGGTCCGAGGGGTGATTATGGGCTCAATTCTGGAAAAGTGGCAAGTACACAATGACCTGCATAGGGAGTTTTTTATTCTTAGGTTGTTTGCTTGGTCTAAAGTGGTTTTGCAGTCTGGGATTAATCCCTCTACAAACTATCCTGGTATTTTTTCCGGGAAGCTTGCAAGGAATGATGCATTGAAAACGAATAGCAGGGTAATAAAGCAGGGACTGGAAGAGGGTGGCTTTCAGTAGGTTATTTCACTAATACACAGTGATCCATACTGAAATTTATTCACGACAAACACCTGAAGCTTATTTCAGTAACATTTCACACTAAAATGTGTCTCACGAAAACAGAGTTTTACCTTTGCCACAATAAGATCCATTTGTTTGTTCCACCGTCTTACTTTCTCCGAGTCTGCCTCTACTATGTAAAGCACTGTGCCTCCTAAACTGCATGAGTTATTTAATTGTACTAATTTAAAGAACTTGATAAAAGTTCATTTCACTGTTGCACAGGCTTCACATTTCTAGCCGGAACATTCTTCTCTTGAAAAATACTCTCTAGTGAGCTGCAAAGAAATGACATTCACAATTCTACAATATTATACAATGCCTTTCACTTCTGGCTTCCCCAGTTACCACCATATGGTCTTTTCTTTTAAGGCCAAAACACCTTAGCCACAACATACATATTTTGTTATTACTCTATTAACTGAACAAGGATTTATCCACTGAATAAAGTTAACTGATCTCAGAAAACCTTGGGCAAAGTAATATTGACCGCAAGACTCATTTAAGATGTTACTTCACCACAAAATTTTACCCTTTTCCAATCCTCCAATTTCTAAATAAAAACAAACAACTAAACCTGTAGTGGAAGATGAAAGGGACCTGTTTTAGCGTGTCGTACGTGCTGGAATGCAAATAGAATCTGAGCAATTTTTACCGGAATACCGCCTTTTGTGATTGCGTGTTACCCTTCAATAGCGACAACGGGTTTTTTCAACTTCGAAAATCGACTGGATACAGTTGAGGGTCTTTTTTCAGTAAATCACGGTACATTTCCTCGTAGGTCGTGTCAAATGAATATATGTTTGGTCGATCTGGGGCAGGACCGGGCAACTTTACTTGAACTCCTGATCCATATGAACGGACGTTGAATCCTCGCTTGCTGAAACAAAAGAAACGAAACAATATTCCCACCTCTTTCCTTCAAACGGCCTCATATACCAAAATATATCGCCGTTTATCATTCTAAGCTACAAAAAGCATCTCCCTGACGCTTTCCTGGACGTTCAAGGTGTTACCTTAGAAAACTATGTGCTTCCATACTTCGGTTTTGGTTGCTGGAACAAACGACGGCGATTCTTAACTTTAGACCCATATTTATCAGGTTCAAAGGCATTAAGGACCGTTAAATTGTAAAGCTATACAAAGAAGACACGACGAAGAAGAGAATTTACGGATTATACAAGAGAAAAACCTTTAGATGAGTTGGATGGAAACAGATTTATATCGCTGAAAAATCGTCACCAAACAACCAAGATGGACTCCACGAAGAAAACTACAACGCAATAAGACTGACGTCATAACGAAATGATTGGTCGATTTTGCATCCGGGTAACCACAGACTCTCATCCGGGAACACTTTGACTCAGTCTCCATCGATCACTCCAGGAAAACATGGCGGACGAAGAGAGTGACTTGGTAAAATTTCTTTTTTATTTATATTTCAGATTTTAGTTTCTATTTTAGAGGTCTCTGATATTTTTACTCCATGTTCGCTACCAGCAGGCTCCTGAGGACATCGAAGAATCAGTTTTGTCAACTAATTTGGTAAGATTCATATGATTCTGAACCAATGCTACAAAAAATATAGTGCCTGTGTACCAATGAACGTCGGTCGTTTCGCTAACGTTCAGTTCGCTAACGTACTGAGACATTTCGTTGGTTTCCTTAATTTATTTACAAAGCTTGTTATGCACTTACTTAAGACTATGGAATAAACTACCCGCGGAAATAGTTGAGTCAAACTCCTTGGCTGTCTTTAACTCTAAATTACTCCCCAACTTAGCAAAGAATTACTAGAGATTTCTTATTTTCATAATTTTTTATTCTATATTACGATTCATTTATTTTTTGCATAATTTTTACTCTATATTACGATTCACTTATTTTTATATATGTATTACCTAGTTTACTTGTTAATTTTTATCCGAGCATTGTATATATTTTATGATCGTTTCTTTTAATAATTGGTGCGATGTCTAACGGATTTTACCAACTTAATAAACGTAGATGTAGATGTAGATGAAAAGGATTTTGCAGTTATTTAAAATTCAAGGTGCACACACTGGGCCATTAAGATGTGAACATGATTTCAGTAAGTTTGCGGCAGATATCTCGCGATTGTCATACTTCTCCCAGGATTCAAACAGCTTCCTTTGAATGTTTCGATAACACTTGTGTTGCACTCTAGAAAGTTTTCTACAAGCAACTAGCCTGATTGCAATAGTTGTGAGCCTGGCCTCTTTCTCTTTCTTCACGGCGGGTTTGCTAGGTAGCAACGAGAGGTCCCAAATGTTACCTTTGTCAATCGCATGCTGATTCGCAAACCATGACCAAATTTGCACAACTTTGCAATGTTAACTTCACGAATAAATGCTCATCATAATTATCCGTTGAAGGTCTATTAACTGATCTACTTTCATTATAAACGTTGGCCACATTAGTGAACTGGACGTTAGCGACACGACTCGTTAGCGAAACGACCGGCTACCGTACTAATTATCTACAATGTAAGCTTGCATGCACGGTCCATTGATGGTTCTTAACCCTCGCAACTTTTTACACAACTGGTGAAGAGGACAATAGAACAAGCAACAGAACAGTGTGTCTAACCCTGAAAGTAATGATAGCTTGTAACTACTCCTACATATTTTTAGTTTAAATCTACTAGCGTTCTATCACGAATGCCATTCTCTGATTGGCTTTGCTACTTGCTATCTATTCTGTGATAGACAGTGAGTAGTGGTTGTCAACAAAATGGCGGCCACTTCTTCGCGTTTTTGAAGTATCTGTAAGGAGGATTTAGATAATTTACTTGTTTAGTTTTGAGTGACTGCTAGATTTATACTAAAACAATTAGATTATTCCCTCTTGATTTCTCTGCGTGATAGCTGAGCGTGATAGCTGATTCGGGCTGCGCCCTCATCAGCTATCACGCGATAGAGATCTCAAGCTCATAATCTAATTGTTAAATGTAATTCCCGGGGTACCCAGTCGATAAAATCGATAATCAATGACAATCGATATTAATCAATACCAGTTGATATCAATTAATCAACTGATATTGATAATTGATAAACAATCGATGGAGAAGATTTGTGTGATCCTATTGATTGTTATTGACTGTCAATGGCAATCGATAACGTAATTGATATTGATTGGTATTGGTTGGTTGCAATTTTTTTCCAGTGCCAGAGTCAACAAATTGATGAGAATAAATGCTTAGATGCCCTTTCTGATCATCGATTACCATCCATCCATCCGATTGCATTTATCAGTAGCATAAGTTCAGTCGATTTAAATGTTCTTAAAACATAGCCAGTCTTAACGTCTTAATGATGCTGACAGTTTCAATGACTGTCAGCCATCTTTATCAAAACTTGAAAAACATAAGTGTCAGAAGCCTTAAATAGGCTTCTGAAGGTGTTAATTATTGTGATAAATGCGCAAAGTCACCCTGTAGACGCCCCCTCCCCCCTGGTTTGGGGGTGGAGATCACTTGTGTCCATATGGGAGAAAGCTGATAGGCTCCCTCGTCCCTGTTCATATTAGGAGTGTTCAATCTAATACATATGCTTTCCTTGATCCATCGCTTATAATGCTTTTCAAGTTTTGATAAAGATGGCTGACAGTCATTGAAACTGTCAGCATCATTAAGACGTTACGACTGGCTATGTTTTAAGAACATTTAAATCGACTAATTAACTTAACTAGCCTGTTGAATTTCTTCAAGAAGGAGTAGCATAAGTTGTTGCAAAACAGTGAATAAAACAGCCATGCCTAAACTAATCATAACATATATAAACTGAATACTATAGTGACATATATGTAGATCAAAGGCACCAACTACATGAAGTGACGCATTTTATGGAGAGTTGAACTTCTTTTTTTTCTGCACATCTGCCATTTGTGAAGGTTTATGCAAGGTTTATGGCGGTTTAAGGGTTACTTGCAAATCGAACGCGTGTGTAACAGGAAATTAAACCGTGAAGATCCTATTGATAGCAATCAATGAGCGATCTTGGTGTGACTATTGATTGATCAATACCAATCGATATCAATTAGCTAGTTTTATCGATTGATATTGATTTATTGATTGCTTTTCCAATCATCGATTGCCATCAGTTGGATACCCAGGGATAATTTAGGGCCAATATAAAATAAGCAACTCTTGAGGGGGTGCAATGATGCCAAATGAAATAATGAGATAAAACTTGTAACACAGCATGGGAATCTGAAGCTCTGAGCTGTAATAAACTGAATTCATTTATTTCTGATAACCTAGTTATCAGGGCGCTGGGTATTTTCCCTGGAATTTAGTTTGAACCTCAACTACTTTACAAGAATAACATTTTAATGACTATGCAACAGTAACTGTAATTCCTAGCTACTTTTTGCACATCCCCAAAACAGTGATGCCCATGTGAATGACCAAAAGGCTAAACTACTACATGAAGATACAAGGCACAAAGGTTACTGCTACAGAGTGCAGATTTGTCAAGAAAGAAACCTGCTGTACTGAAACACAAGAGTGGAAAAAGGTCTCCTCAGAGTGCATGATTGTGTGTCATTGATCAGTAGTATCAACCAAAAGACATTCTTTGGAGAAAAAGTGTATCATAGCTACCACTGAAAACCTAAGGTGGAATCTTACCATCTCCAACACCTACAATATTGAACATCTCCACTCGGCTCCAGTGAAGATTTATACCAATCCGTAGGAAGGCCTCTTGTAATAATATTGTTCCAGATGGGAGGGGACTATAAAAAGCCAAACTATTTAAAAGAAAGTATGAAGTGAAAGTGGAATTTCCAGATGGGAGGGGTGGTGGCAGGGGTCAAAATAAAAACCCTTCTGTGGTATATTTTGTAGGGTCTTGTGTGTTTTCTGGAAGATCACTACTTCTTAAGGTAATGTTCTTCTCAGAGACTGAAACAATGGCTTTCATAGATTTTTTGGTTTTAACTGAGGGTTCAAGATTATATACCGTGGCTTTCCTTATGAAAAGGTTGAAAGTAACCTGGACATTCAGCTTTTTTGAGCTTGTTAGGATTTTCTTAACCAACTGTTCTTCCTTTTCTATTTCTTGACAAGACTGATGGCAACAGTGACAATTCAGAAAAAAGCAAGAAAAGGAAACTTTTGGAGTCATGGCTGAACAAGATTATGAGAGTAAAGATCTCTGATGGCCGAACATTGATTGGCTCATTCCTTTGTACTGACCAGGATAGGAACATTATTTTGGGATCCTGCCAGGAGTTTGTTGGCTCTTCATGTGTGTGTTCTTAGTTTTCATCAAATGTGATAAAATGAAACAGTATTCAGAAATGTCCATTGCCAGGGAAAAAGCTAGCATGGGTTATGGCTCCATTGCACTTTTACTTAGTAGTTGTAAAATGTGTTTTAAGAAAATAACAATTCTTTGGATGCATTTATCATGTTGGTAGTAAATTGCCCAGTTCCTGTGATGTATTTGTTTTGATGACGTATCTGAAATGAATGGCTCTGGTATTAAGGCTCACTTTTTCACTTGGACCATGACTTGAAACAAATTGAGTGCAGAGAAATGACAAGGCACCAATATGGTAGCTTTAAAGAATGTAGGGACTGTTCTCTTTACTTTTCTTCAACTATGCTGTTCATGCAATGGGAAATCTTTGCAAATAGCAACCTTTGTTTGTATATGTATTACTTCTGAGATTTTTAAAACAGGTCAGGTATTTCATCTGTAGTGATAATTTACCTCATACTAGTGACATGTTTGTCAGTTAGCAGTGATATTCAGAGGAAAGATCTGATGGTGGTAATTGTGTAGAATCCTGAATAATATTTTATTATTTTACTGTAAACCTATATTCTTTTTTCTTTTTCTTCATGTCAGATGAAAAAGAGGAACCAAGGATTCTTGGTTTGGCAATGGTACCGGGAAAGCACATTGTTTCAATTGAAATAGATGTTGAGTGACCACTTCGTCATCAAAACAAACATGAATTTGACAATGTGGATTTGACATGCTAAAATAACTTGGTTCACAGAGCAGCAGTTTTCTGACAGAGCAAAAAAGCTTTCCATTATTTCAGGTATAAAGAGAAAACAACTTCTGCATATTTTGTCATAAACTCACATGCTGAGAATGATTGTACAAAGGTGGACACAGACAAGTTGTGTATTTGCATGAACACAAACTGTGGAGAGGATGCAAATCTGGAAGGATGAGGAAGAGAACTTTTAAGAGTGCATAAAATAAAAAGCACCACTATTTGAATTTGGCAGCATTCTGTTTCTTACCAACCTTGGAGACCCAGGATTAGATTATTGGGTCAAGAGAAACTCAAAAATAGGCAGTACTTTATTTTTTTCACATTGACATCTTAGTGCCTTTAGTTTAGTAGGTTTTAATAGTTAAGTCTTTCTGGGCTGATTGCAATTAGTTTTTATTTTTTTATGTTATTTTATCTTAGTGAGGACCTCCCTGAAAACCATGTAATGTGATGGGAACTTCCTCTATAAAGATTATTATTATTATTATTAGTTGTAGTGGTAGTGGTAGTGTGAAATCCTCAACCCAAACTTTTTTTTACCAGTTGAAAAGTTATTGTTGGTGATCAAATGTGCTGATGGCAGCAGACAACATTTTGCGATTCCTGCTCGAGATTCCCACGTCTTTGCTTGGAAATGTATTCCAATCAGACACTTTCTGATGGTGTTTGAGGCAACTTTCCTTCAGGGTAACCCTGGTATAAACATCATTTCTTGTTGTGTTCGACGTTAGGAGAACACATCCTAATCTTGGCTCCCCTGTGATACTAAGTGGTGAGATTTTTCATCATTCGTGTACCATTTCTGCGCCATCTTGAATTACATCATAAATGATATCGTGAGCTCAGCCTGGCTCTGTTTATTTTCGTGTGGTCTAGTGAAGTTCAATGTTTGACTTGACTAATTTGGGTCGACCTAAACTGTTAAGTACTGCTCATGCAAAGTACAGCGTTTCACACGGGCTATAGTTTTTTGAAACTGATCAAGTGAAATGAACTATGGTTACCAGTCAGACCCCATGGTGCCAGTGTGTGACAAGTAAAGATTATGCACATGTCATTGGCTTCCCCATAGGGTCGACCCCCGGGCTAACCAGGGAGATTGTAAAATCAGTCAAGCAAACTTGAGGAATTTCCCCAGGGGTCGGGAATCTTGCATAACAAAGTCCCCTGGGTGAGGTGTCTCTCAGCAGAAAATCCCCCTGACATTCTTTACAAACTTGTGATTTCCCCCACCCCCTAATCTTTGATCATAAAACAATGTCATTTTTCCCCTACCCTCGGGCAAAGAATCCCATCCATTTCTTTGTATTCCCCCACATATCTCCCTGGCTGGCCACAGGGAAACCGATGACGTGCATTACAGTCAAAAGCTTCCCATAGAATCAAGTACTATTTATGTTGTACAACATAGAGGAACCAATGTTGGCATCGTTTAGAACATAATTTTCCCTTGCTTTTGAAGGAAAAAATAAAGTGCTGTTATGGGAAAAAATACTGAACACATCTTGTATTGAACACACTGGCCGAGTCTGAAGATTTTAATATTTGCTCCCACCAACAAGGAAGCACGCAACCGATCACAACCCTGTCACTCATATTACAAAAAAAGTATCTGATTTCATCATCACACCAGACTACCGCAGCAATGGATACTCGAATGTATTCCTGATCTACAATTACAACTAGTTAACAATTAAACCATATTAAGCCCTGAGGAGGGGGTTTGTGTTCTTTGGTCATCCTTTACCTTGGACACATGTTCTTTAATTAATTACCTTTATGGCGTGCAGTCTGTCTGGTATCTGATTGGTTTCATTTGCCAACTCAATAACATTCCAGAAATAATTTTGGTATTCATTGTTTTCATAGTTTTGCCCTAAGGCAGACTGATGATAATTTAACAACATTAACAACAAGAGAGAAGCCAAATCCACAAAAAAGCATAAGCATGAAACCTTTGCAAGAAACTTTATTTCAAAACAGGTCAGGCTACTTTTGAATTTCTCATGGAAATGGTTTCCCATGTGAAACAAAAATTCACCTGAAATCAGGTTTGTAAAGGTGTAAGAGATATTCTTTCTTATAATTCCTGCAGAAATAAAGGTTGGCTGACTAGCTCAAGTAAACACTTCTAAATCAGTGCTCCCCTAAAACTTTGTCTTTCCTTCAGGCTCATGGGTGGCAACATTTATCAGTTAATTTATACAGTTAATTTACATGAATTCCCTGCTTATATTTTTTGAGAGTCTACCATTAAGAACTGAACTGTGTCAGCAATCTACTTTTGTTCTTAATATTACAATTTTAGCAACTTCCAAATAAACTCTTGCTGATTTATTATTGGTTGGTCCATGCAAAGAACAAACAAGATGCATAACACAGTCAAACCTCCCATATGCAGACACCCTTTGGACGAGCATCGGTGTCTGCTTAGAAGAGGTTATAAATGGAGAGTTTCAGTAGAGAAATTGCTCAGACTGTGATTTGTTGGTGTCAGCTAATGAGGTGTCCATTTACACTATATGGAAGGTGTTGGCAAGTGGAGGTTTGATTGTATCTAGAGCCTCCTGACACACAGTAATATCAATATGCATATTCTCCTCACTACTCATTATACATTTCTTACAGTGTTGATTGGGAGAATTTGTTCAAAAGATAGATAAAAGTTTTGTGATCATTTTCCTTTTATTCTCATAACCCTGTTTGAGATCAAGTAGTAATATCCAGGGAGAAATTGGATCCTGGTGTGTGTTTCTCGAAACCCGGGAAACTTTTCGGGTCTATTTCGGGTGCCACAATTTCCTTCATGAAAGTTTGCAACAAATTTTCCCTTTTGTATCTTGAAATCATAGTTAAAGGCCAGCTTTTTAGAATAGATGGATCTTAGTTTTTGAAATGGCTTTTTGGGTCCGAAAAGTTTACGGGACTTTTGAGAAACGGCCCCCTGGTTGGCTACAAAGGCTGAAAATTGAAAGATTTCTTTGCAACATTGTAGCTCTAATATTCCTAAATAATAATTATTGCTTGTCATACTGTTGTGACTTCACAGTTTTTTGATAAGTTGTTTCATTCTTTTGATAACTTTCTGATGGCTTGTTTCCAGGGTGCCAATCAAAACACAACAATTGCAGGGTGTGGAACTGTCATACTCCAGGTTTAACCTCCAACAATAACCTGATGCCTGATTGTATCTCTATAAACTTATTATTCACGTCCGCCAGCCATATGTGATATGCCTGCAGTTTCCTGGGACTGATAGTCCAAAGACCAATTAATACTAACCTGAGATTAGAACATTGCAATAGCTTCCATTTCCTTCATTGAAAATAAATTTAAAAGCTATTTATAAGCTATTGGTTGTGAAATGCTAATTAAAAACTTATGGGCAAGTCTATTGAATGGCAGACAAGCTGGAATAAACATTAGCTAGCTTAATCCTGCTTTAAAGAAGTGGGCCCTATACAGCGATATAAAAAAGGAAAACTAATCATCATTAACTTGACTTCTGACTCCTAGATATATTTTTCGATTAATAATAATTATTATTTCCTAACTGATAACTACCTAAAAATTTGGGCTCTTGAAACCACACAGTTTTTACCCTTTTTGACTTCATTCACAAAGCCATCTTAGTTTGCTTTTTAATCAATCACAGTTAACATCTGCAAGCATTCATATTTCATAATTCAGTAGTTAAAGGGCGTGGTGGTTTTGTGTCCAAATCTGCGGTCAACTTCTGCACTCGTTTGGCATTACAGTCCTGACAGAGGAGATGACCATCCAAGGGATAGCACCCAGACCCACCCTTCTCTGAAGACAGAGGTACATTACAATCCTGAATCAGACAAAAAAAATGTCAGTTAGTTGTGCTGTAAAAGTATACTGCAACATAATTAAAGTTATCCATGCTTTCCCCTTCCCTTAGCAGATTACTGGAAATTTCAAGGACAAGGAGGTGCAAAAGCCTTGGGTATTTGTAATATGTTTCTGAGGGTACTGAGTATGAAGCTACAATGGCATTCTCTTTCTATGGGAGGGATATTGATATTTTCTGGGACAACACATTCTGCAGCTAGATATATTAGACTCAAGCAATTCATACAGGAATTGATGTTGCCATTTTATGGTTTTGTTGTCATGTTATGCACCAATGGACTAAAGTGTCAAGTCTCACACCATCATTTTCAGTAAACAGTCATTGCAGTTTTACTGCATGCAGGCTCAGCCCAAGAATGGTAAGAGGTGCTAACAAAGAACCAAAAAGTCGTCATCCTTAGAAAGCAGGGGTGTGATTTGCATAAAATCCAGGGGCTAAGGGATCTAAGATCAAACAGAAGGTTTTGTGGGGCTGAAGAAGATTAACTTCCACCAATTACAGGCACCAGATCTTTCTTACAAATAGTTTCTGTCATTTTTGTAAAAATGTTCTGCCTGTAAATTTAAATCATATACATTTCTTAAGACAGGATGAATTTTGTCAAGGCTAGTAAAGTAGCTGGGAAGTTGAACATGACAAGATCACTAACTGTGATAAATGACAACTTTAGCAGTGAATACTACAAAAACCTGCAATGCCAAGAAATGAGACACTTTCTTGGGACAACTGCTACATTTCCATGGAATAAATTTTACCGTCAATTCTGGAACATCAGTACATTTACAAACCATGGTCAGGTATTGGCAATTCAGAAGTGAGGGTAGTGAATGGTAAATTCAAGACTTTGCCAGACTGTAAGGCCACACTTTTTCTGCAAGCCTGGGATGCCTTTGGGCTTGCAAAAGGAATTGAAGCAATGAGATGCTTTGCAAAAAAAACTGGAGACTGCAAGACCTATGAAATTTGAATAAAATGTTGCAAGACATCCATCTTTTGACAGACCATTCACCATCTCTACGACTTGTCAACACAATTAACAAACAAACATCTCAAACAGTATTCAGTTTCCATGCAATTAATTTCAACCTAAAATGCGTTAGCAATAAAAATGATGAGTTTAAGTGATCTGCTAGACTACTGTTCGAGATGCTGTGTAAAATGGTTCACATGTGCAATATTACCTTATCATAAAGCCCCCTGTTCATATGGTCAGGGTCACTATTAAAGGTTCTGTGCTGTCAACAGGATGCCATGTTGAACAGAACTCTGATTTTAATAATGGTAAAGAAATCAAGTGACAAAGGCATGCCATGGGTACAAAGAATGTGACAATCCATTCCATACACAAACTGAAAATCCACACAATAAACTCTCAGGAATCTTAATTTCAAAATTTGACCTCCCAGATCTCATATCCTTTATGGCCTCTGATCTAACTAGGACTGATTGGTTTTTTTTATTGGTAATCTGTGTCACCTAGGGTCTGAATTGTGGCTGTTGTAAACAAAGGCCTTTCACACTCCACTTTGATCAATGACTTCCATTTGATCACAGTATCATTTAACAGATGTACCCAATACACATTCCCTCACCTCACAAACATAACACTTCACATGAAAATCCTTGTTCATGGAAACAATACGCATAGTTTCATCCTGCCCCTGAAATGTCAACAAAATTCATCTTAATAAGATAACAAATGAACTGAATGTACAGTACATTGTTTACATAATTATTTATGACTGCAACTTTGTGTACATCCCACCAGCGGGTGATTTTTTTTTGCTTATAATAAGTTTCTTCAAACCAGCTTTATTCTTAGTTTGCTTTGTTCTAGAAGTTAGTAGTGAACTTAAGAGAAATGAAAATTGATTAAAAGGTCAATGAAAATTAAACAAACTCAAAAATGCAATATGATATAAACTATAACCAGGTTTTGTAAATTCTCATAAAGAACTGGCAATACCTCATCAGGGACAATCAGCTGATTACAGGAAGCACATCTCGGGGAATATTTCCTGGAAAACGCACAAAATTACATATTAAACGGTAGCTTGGAAAAGCCGGAATGACGGAATTTGGAATATTCAGAATACCCGGAATACTCGGAATACTATAAATAAATTAATTAATGAATTAATTAATTAAAAAATAAATGAAAAACAAATAAAATAAATGTTAAAAAAGGGGGATTAGAGAGGCCTGCGTGACTCCTACTCGCCTGTTTTCAGCCTTGAAGCTTTATTTTTGCTCTAATGAGTATGTCTTTCAGGGAACGCCCTCTCTTACAAGTAGGATATAAGTGGCGGTTCCTTAAATATTTCTCTGAGCGTCGGTTGTTTCTCAATAAAATGCCATTTATTCTCTAGGGTGATTGATGGTTGTATTGGTGGTTTCCATGTGGATTTAACGTGGAATGGATGTGGTTCGTTGGGTGCCCCTTTGTGTAAATTAATGCTGAGGAATGATTCCAATCACCCAACACTGTCATGCGTAATCATGAACAGAAATTTGTAATCACGCAAAGAGATTAGATATATTTAATACAGAAAAACTGTGACTGAGTTCTCTAAGTTTTTTTATGTCACCAGTGTTAGGAAAATAAAATGTGTGCCCCCTTGCCCTCTTCGATTCTTCTGGCCTTGTTTCCGCTCCGTTAATCTACCACTGTGTCTCTTAGGAAATTAAATGCGGCATGCTATTATTGCTACAATTCATCCAAACACGGCGTACTATGTACTACACGAAAGAAAATGTCATACAAAATCTCATGCATTCCGAACCTCAAATGAAATACTGTATTCAGCTTGAAAAAAAGAACTTGATTTCTTGTTGCGGTTAGTTGCTGCTGATGACAATGTCAGACTGGCGAAGCGATAAGGGAAATGTAGTCAGGAGACCGGGGGGCGGGGGGGAAGACAGAAATTCACATATCTACTGCACGGTGAGAAATGATGCCACTTTTTAGTTTCTTTTTATTTATTTATTTATTTATTTTATTTATTTTTTCATTTATTTGTTAATTAATTGATTAATTAATTAATATATTTATTTATAGTATTCCGAGTATTCCGAGTATTCCGGTTATTTCGAATATTCCGAATTCCGTCATTCCAGCTTTTCCAAGCTACCATATTAAACTGTCATTATGATTTACTGGTAGTAAATAAGAAATTGTACTTAACCATTCCCATATGTTCTTTGACAGTTATTTGCAAACTATATCATAACATCAAAGACGCCAACCCTCCCAGATACGGAACAAAGGTCACCAAATCTTCTGGATGGAAGTGATTTGGAAGCTAGTATCTCAAATCAAATTTTCCAAAAATTCCAAGTAACATCAGTTTATGATGGCATTTGTGCACACATTTCACCCAATCTGCCACAAAACCTTTACGGAAACCAAAGAAAAATTTTTTGTCATCATAGCCACATAAGTGACAGTCTGATTGGACAAACGCTCAAGTTCAACCAGTTAAAGCCTAAGACAAAATGCTACACTTTCACAAAAATTTTAAGGAGCTGGCACGATATTGCAATTTTGCGGTTGTAGGGGGAGGATGGGAGGATGGGCGGGGGGTGAATAATGGGAGAATTGGCCCAAAGCAAAAAATCTCCTGGTTTCAGGTCTCCAGAGGTTTGCATCTCTGTATATGATACAGGCAATTATCATTGAAAGTGAACATGAGGAAGAACAAAGCACAAACAGATTGCTGAAGAGCAAGTCATTCTCAGTTTCAAAGCAGTACTTTATCAATGACCAGCAGTACTACTTGGGGTATTTTTTTCTGACAAACTGTTGGTCTGAAAACAGTTTGAATTAAAATTAATGCAGATGGTAATTAAAGTACCTATAGTAGTCCTCAATGCAATGAACTTTGTTAAAGTTGTCAACCGTAAACTGCACTCCATCAAGGTTTTTGTGGCAAACTTCGCACTTGAAACAGCCTGGATGGAAACACTTCCCAGTGGCTCGTAAAATCTGTGTTACAAATATTGACAAATTTCATTAAAACTAATTAATTAAGTAATTTGATTGTTGTTGTAAATATATGCCCATATAATTATTCCCTCAAAAGGAAAAGGGGATTTCAAGAGTTTAAATATTTAAAAAAAAAAATTTAGTATTTATATGGCACAGTATATACATCTTTAAGGTGGCTCCTACCGGTTTCCAGCATTTTCAAGCACTACTCTTTTGATGGATCATTACTACCATTTTTTATAAGTTAGTACCTTTAAAGTGGTATCAAAGAAATGCCCAATCATTGTTGATCAAGTTATGAAACTTTTTTTGACATAACAGGTTACCAGAGCAACACCATAGCCTGTTAAAAATACCCCTTATTTTAGCTTTAAGCAACAATAACTCAAAAACGAGCTCGATGACCCCCATTTTTTATTATCAGAAGAAAATGATAAGCATAATATAATAAAACTTTTTGCAAAGTTTAAAACAATTTGTTCAGAGCCATCTTAAATTTTCGAAAAATTAAGGTGGGTACCTTAAATTTTTGAGCCACCTTAAATTTTCGAAAAATTAAGGTGGCTCTAAATCTGCTCCAACAAATTTTTTTAAACTTTGCAAAAAGTTTTATTATATTATGCTTATCATTTTCCGATAATAAAAAATGGGGGTCACTGAGCTCATTTTTGAGTTATTGTTGCTTAAATCTAAAATAAGGGGTGTTTTTAACAGGCTATGGTGTTGCTATGGTAACCTGTTATGTCAAAAAAAAGTTTCATAACTTGTTCAACAATGATTGGGCATTTCTTTGATACCACTTTAAAGGTACTAACTTATAAAAAATGGTAGTAATGATCCATCAAAAGAGTAGTGCTTGAAAATGCTGGAAACCGGTACGAGCCACCTTAAATACTTAACCCATTGACTACCGCAGGTTTTTACATTTTCGGAGTGATTTTCCACCTATAAACGATGAATAGCAATTCGTGACTCTTTATTTGAACTACGAGGGAAAAGTGGTGCTGTCCTAAGCCACTGGAGGCTCAAGGTTTCTGAAAACGTCATTTTGACGTAGCTATTTTTTATCCGTGAAGCGACAACAATGGCCCAAGTTGGGTTTGCTTGCAATTTCTGCTAAATTTACAGCCATTTTTCATCTTTAGCGGCTGCCTGATGAGCATCATTAAGCGTGACGGTAGCTAAGAGTCCACTTTCTCAAAGAATCGAGCAAGGTGATGTACTTTGTTGTTGAATTTGGCTTGTTACTCGACGAACTGGGAATTTGGCCGGTCGAACACTTAGAACCTTTGGGACTCGACTATTGATGAATTTCTCGACCTACCGCCACATATTTTGGAATTTTTGTGTAATGAAGATGACTACGAGCAGGAAATTTTGGCGGTAGGTCGGAGTGGCTGTAGACTTAGTTTACATGTGAAAGAATTGGGGGAAGGAACGGGCACTGTCAAAAATTCTCGTTAGTTCCCAGCATGCAATGCGCTCAAGATGTTGAAAACGTCGGGAAGGCCCGAATGCACTGGAACAAAAGGCTGTATCTACGCTCGGGAGAAGAATATGAACAAAAAAGTCATTTCTAAGCTAGAAAAAGGACTGAATTTTGTTATGATGGTTGAATTTTGGTTTTTGGACGATCATTTCCCTAAAAAACATGAAGGCAAAAAGGGGCATTTTTGTTGTTTCTCTTTGACATTAAAAACAGCCAGTTTCGTTCTTGTCTAACAGCATTGGCGGATTCAAATTTCAGGAGATCAGATCTTGGCTTCTTTCTGGCAGATTCGACTTGCTGATTATATCAGAGAGCAAGATTGACGCGACTTTTCCGGACAGTATGTTTCATGTCGATGGTTTTCGATTGTGTCGTTGTGACAGAAAGGCAGGCGGCGGCGGTTTATTGGTGTATGTTAGGAGTGACATCTGCTTTATCCGAGTCAAGCAGATAAAAGGGCTCCCTTCCGAAAAGTGGTCAAGTTTTAAGACTGAATCTATTGTTCTCAAGATTAAGCTTGGTAAAGCTTGGATCACTGTTTGTGGAATTTACCGGCCTCCGTCGATTCCGAAATCACAATGGTGTCATGAGCTATCATCGCTATTCGAGGCAGCATCAACACTGACGAGTAGAATATTGTTCGCGGGAGATTTTAATGCTGACGTTTCAGAACCGGATAAACCACCAAAAAACGGTAGAACTCTACTAGATATGTTAGATATTTTTAACCTGCATTGCTTGATTACTGAGCCGACTCGAAAGTCCAGGACATCTCAAACTACTCTCAATTTAATTCTCACAAATAACAAGAGAAATATTGTTGCATCTGGCGTAGTAGATACGCACATCAGCGATCATTCGTTGGTTTATACAATCCTACGATCATCGGCACCAAGGGCTCGATCACGCAAGATTTGTTTTCGTAGTCTCAAAAATTTTAGCCAGGAGAACTTTGTGCGTGATATGCAAATTGTGCCTTTCCACATCATTGACGTGTTTGATGAACTTGATGATAAGGTTTACGCATTTGAACAATTGTTTCTAGATGTTATAAATAGGCACGCCCCCATTAAACAAACAATGGTGCGAGGCAATCAGGTGCCATACATGACGGAACAATGGAGGAAAGCGATTAGACACCGCAATAAACTGTGGAAAATATTCACGCGTAATCGTACGGATGCAAATTACGAGGCGTACAAAACTCAACGTAACACCTGCACCTCTCTCAGGCGAAAAGCGATAAAACAGCACTTTGTAAAGAAATCAACAGAGCCTGATAACCCACGCGAGTTCTGGTCTACCTTCCGCCCTTTTTTGCATACTAAAAGTAGACAAGCCAATGGTATCATCTTAAAAGAAGAAGACAGGATTATTACTGACAAAAAGGAAATTGCCGAATTATTCAATGAACATTTTGTTCACATCGCTGATAATGTACCTCTGAGAGAAGAAGAGGATTATGGCGAGGATTTTGTTAATCATCCGAGTATCAAAGCAATCTTTGAAAACAGGGGCGCAGACGAACTCGCTTGCTTCAGTTTTCATCGCACAAGTAAACCTCAGGTTGAAACCTTACTGAAAGAGATCAATGTGCACAAGTCGCCTGGTCACGATATGATCCCACCACGGCTGGTGAAAGACGCGGCAGTTGTTATTGCCGGGCCTCTTACAAGCATTTTTAACTATTCCATTAAAAATTCCTGCTATCCTGCAAATTGGAAGATGGGCACGGTGACTCCCTTGTTCAAAAAGGACGACGAGCTTTGTAAGGTCAACTATAGGCCCGTAACTGTGCTCCCCGCTCTGAACAACATTTTCGAAAGGCTTCTGGCAGGGCAGATGTATGAATTTTATCTTGAAATACTTTCAGACTTCATTAGCGCTTACAGGAAGTTTCATAGTTGTGAGACCTCACTGTTGAGGTTGACGGAAGACTGGAGGATGATGCGTGACAGAGGGGAGCTCGTTGCGGTGGTCTCTATGGATCTCTCCAAAGCGTTTGACGTTATTCAGTATCCACTCCTCCTTTCCAAGCTCAAGGCCTACGGTATGGATGACAAAAGTTGCGCTCTACTCAGGCACTATCTCTCTGGCAGATCTCAGAGAGTCAAGATTGGGGACACCTGCTCCGCCTGGAAAAGTGTTGGACGTGGGGTCCCGCAGGGGAGTGTGTTAGGTCCAATGCTATTTAACTTTTTTATCAACGATCTCTTCTTCCACGTAAAGACGGCCAAACTGAACGCTTATGCTGATGATCATCAGGTATATTATTCCCACGTCGTTCCAGCGACTCTAGACGCATGCGTATCTCATAATGTCAAGGTGGCCAATCACTGGTACCATGAAAATGGAATGTTAGTTAACGAGAGCAAGCACCAGGGTCTAGTCCTTGGTGATACGGACTATAGTTTTTCCTTCCCAGTAAAGGACACATTAGAGATTTTTGGAATGGAAATAGATAATAAGCTGGACTTTTCTAGTCACATATCCAATTTATGCAAAAGGATCAATAATCAATTTAATGTTATGCTGCGCTTTCGAAAACTTATACCCAGGGACACCCTATTTAAGCTTTACAAAGCGTACATTTTACCGTATTTTGACTATTGTTCTTCAGTTTGGCATTTTTGTGGGACGCGAAATACGGATAAGCTAGAAGCGCTAAACAAGAGAATACTTAGACTTATACTTGGGGATTACTTGTCTCCGTATGATAGCCTTCTCACTAGGGTCAATACTAATTCTTTATACAATAAGCGCGTTCAGAAACTCCTTATATTATTATATAAGAGCCTATTTTTCACTCATTTTCCGGCTTACATGAAAGATATGTTTTCACTTCGGTCCTCTTCTTATAATCTTCGCGGTGATAACATACTGTCACTTAGAAAACCTAGAACAACTAGTTATGGCCTTAATTCGTTTTCTTACTTCTCACCTAAGCTATGGAATACACTGCCTAACTCTATCCGTACAAGTGCATTTACTGATTTTAAGAGGGAAATCCAGGGCCGTATCTTTGTGTAATCGCTTTCGCTTATCTTCACTTTTGCTGTTTAAATTTCTAATGATATGTAATATATACTTGTAAATACTGTGTATTTTAGTTGTCTTGTATAGATATATTATACTTTCTTTTTATGTTTTCTCGAAGATATTAGCTCTTGCAAGCTACACTGAAATTCGAGATAAAATAAAGTTTATGTATGTATGTATGTATGTATGTCCAAACTCAAAAGGCCATATTTGGTAAAAACCGCTACGTTTCTTGCATTTATTGGATATCCAAATTTAAAGGGCATTCCATTTCGTGCTCACAACTAACAGTTAAGGCAATATTCATGCGATTGAGAAAGTTGCAATGTTTTGAAGCATGGGAGTTTTTTACGGCCGGTTTTGGCCAGCACGGGTGCCAATGGGTTAAATGCTCTTAAAATAAAATTGATAAAAATCATAACTAAAACTAATTAATATAAAATATAATACAAAGACTAACTAAAATAAAATATATATATATATATAAAATCTCCACAATGGTCTCTAATAGAATTTCTATATCACTACACAACCCTCTCCCTCCCTATTTGGCTGCACAGCTGATACTTACTGACCTATTACAACCTGACCAAGGATGGGTTTCGGCACCTGTAACTATGGAAAATATGGATTCACAATAGCAGTAGTGAAGTGTAAAAGCTACCCAAGCAAGCCTTTATTTTAAGAGATTGCCCATGTGGTTCCACCAAACACCTGCTGCCCTGTCACATGTTATAATAATAATAATGATATTTATCCAGGGAACCCACTCGCCTTGGCGGTTTTCAGTGGGGCCCTGCAAATTATAATTTACAAAAATAGAAATTAATATTACAATAAAAAACTGATTAAAAAGCTAAAAAACAATAACTAAATAGGTCATTATTTACCAAGTTATGAGCTTTTAAGTTTGGCCTTAAAATGTTGCTTAGACTGTATATCCCTGCCTACTTTTTGTCATTCAACATAAATTTGTAGCCTGATAAAATTAATGTACTGAAACTTCACTCACCCGGTCAATTATGTGCTGGTTACAGACCCAGCATCTCTCCAACGTGGCCTGCAGCAAAGTAAAATAAAAAACAATTTATAATAAACAGTTTATGTGTCCATTATGGTATATTTTTAACTACATACTATGAAATACTATGACCTGCTTTTGCTCAGTAGTTCTCTACAGGTGTGGACCCAGCATTTTTCTACCTAATAAATCCAAGAGTATACGAGAATGAATATATGAAAATCATATATTTCAACTGCTGATTAATGATTAATATGTGACTGATCATCGCAGTCATGAACACTACTTAAGCAGTAGTGAAAATAAAGCCTGAAATATTTTCACTACTGCTTAAGTAGTGTTCATAACTGTGATGATCAGTCACATATTAAATCCAAGAGTGATAACTAAACCCCATGTAATTACCAGTCAGAATAAAAACTCATCAGATCATGCTCCTTAGAGCACACTGGATATGACATAGAGATATTACATGGGCGCGTGGAGATAGGAAATTTCTTGTGTCGTAATATATTTCAACATGAGGAGAAATTTTGTATCTCCAAGTGGTCATGTAAGGTTCTGTTTATTATATAAACACCAATGAAATAACAAACCATTTCACTCTCACTCAAAAGGCACGATTGTAGCCATATTATGTAACCATAGCAACAGTGATCTTTTCACGTGTGAAGATAACATTTTATTTTTATGTATGAAGATATCACGTTTTTGCACGAAAGCTCACCTAGTATTTCATTGGTGTTTATATAGTAAATAACAGATACCCAGCAGTGAGGAACATGGCGATGAGTTAGCTATAAATAATATTATAAATCATATAACCTCTACATAAATCAGAAAATGATTTCATTAAGCCACAACCTCTTGGGCATGGAATAATGACTGATACCCCAGGGCACTAAGCCAATCAAGTCTCTGGAAATGTATTATTCAATGCTCCAATATTAAGTAAGTGTGCATATACAACTGGGACTGTGGAGGGAGGGGTGGGGATGTTAGGCTTTTTTCCTTGGACTGATGTTTTTAGGGCTTCTGATGACATGGATAATGTATGAATTTTACCACTTGAACTTGGCCAGACATTTTAGCCCTACCACTTTAAAATGGTCTCCACAGTCCCTGTATGATTATTAGAACTCAGGATACCACCCCTAATATCTGTACTAATTCAATATTCACATTACAGGGGCACTCACAAGCAGTCTGGTTAAGTACCCCAGCCAGTGTTGTAAATTATCCCTGAAAAGCTCTGATGGGGAGAGGATAATTAAGTATGTATAATGTATAATGTATAATTTGTAGCTTATTATTATTATTATTATTATTATTAATAATAATAATAATAATGATAATTGTCTTACGATATAATCAGCTTCACATAAAGCTTGTTCCTCCACCTTGTAGAACACTTTCCCAGTTAACTGCCACCCTGACGATATCAAACAACATCAAAATAATGTTAACAACAGTGATCCTTCTCAAGACTACATCATAAAAATGGAATATGAACCATAGCTGACACCAGAAATTTACTTGAACATGTGTGAGTACAGTGGAAAATCAATTTAACGAAGTTTCAAGGGACTAGAGAAGTTGGTTCATTATATTGAGGGTTCATTATATCGAGGTCTTTTTCCATACATTTTAAAAGGTCAGGCTGAAGAATATCATTTGTTATATTGAGGGTTCGTTGTATAGAAGTTTGTTAAGTCGAGGTCCACTGTAATAAACATGAGAATTCCCAAACCACCAAAATATTAATATGCAACAGGCAACTCACTTATACATACTGACTACTCACCACACTTGTCACAGAGGAAACATTTGATATGGAAAAGTTTATCCATGGCAGTACATCCTGTTCCTTCACCAGATACTTTCTGATCACACCTGCTGCATATCCCTGCACAAAAATGTGACATACTTAGTACCACACTACAGGCACTTAAGAGGTTACATAACAGACTGATTATAATCACACTCACACTTGAACCAACAACCCCCGAAGAGGACACATGGTTACTGGTAATGAAAACACACTAGGAGAAAGAAAAGAATGCACAAAATGTAAATTGCAGTAAAAATTGTTCATTGAGCGGGTGAAGTCGAGGACATGGGAAAGGAAAATGCAGAGCCTGCAGTGTCAAATGTTTTGCATGCGTTTTGGTCCTCTTTAAATGGTTAAGACTGCAAGTGAACTGTTGCTTTAGAAATTAATATTATTGTACTAATTTGCAATGCACAGCCCAAAAATCATAGGTTTTTGCCTCCAAAAGCAAAAACATACATGTTGAGGAAATTTTTTGTAGTTCAGTGAATTGACAGTTGCACCCTGCAAAACATAGGTGGTACAATTCCAAGATTTTTATTGACTGAACAAGTGTGTAAATTTTTCACATTTGTGCATTAAGGTGGCTGGTACCAGTTTTCAGCTTTTTCACGATGTAAACTGTGAGAGAAAAGAACAGAAAGGCAAACCGAGGCTGTAAGGAGTCTTTTGCATGATTAAACTGTACATTTAGTCGTTGACCGAAAATAACTATTATGTTATCAGCTGTTACCATGGCAATGGTACTTGAGGGTTATTCAGAGCTGCATTTAAGCTTCACTGGGACTTATAATTTGAAAACTAACTCGGTGACCCACTATTTTTTTCACATGATTACTTTTGCCATTTGAAAAGGAAACTGCAAAATGTTTTTAAAAATTTTCTATCAAGCAGATTTTTTATAAACGCAAGAAAAGGCAATTTATGAGTGGTGTAAAATTTCTCTGATAGAATTTTCTTGAATTTTGTGTGACGTTTACTCTTTACAAGAGAGAAATGTTGAAACAATAAAAAGATGGGGTCACTGGGCTCTCTTTCCTGCAAAAACCTTCGTGAGTTGAGCAATTTCCATGCGCGTTTTCGCGCATTTTGAAATCTGGATTCTAAAAGATCGATATTTGCTCATGCGCTTTGCTGACTGCCACTAACCATTACATGTATATGCGCAGTCATCTACCGTAGCCTAGTTTGCAGTCCACGCTTGTCCACACGCTGAGTTGATTTCAGTATGGTGGAGTTTGATAGTCCACAGTTGTTGTTTTTACTGTTTGGCCGAGCGTTTGGGCTTACTTAAAACAATTTCTCCACAACTTGTGACTAAGCACGACTAAGCATTTTTATGTTAAATAACACCAAGTGAGAGTGTGGAATTAACTAAATTGCTTGCAGAACACTTCAGAACACATGTCAACTGCATGCAATTCTGACACAAGTGCAGATATGATTCGTGGCAAACAACAGGAGGTGCTGAGGCATATAAATAATAGGATGTTGAGATGTATTACCTGTAAGTAAATTGAAGAGCTATCCCACTTTTGCAGTTTTACAATTACTTTCCGGCTTCTTATCCTCCTGGTTCCTGACACGATCGATCGCAGTAGAGGTGGGAATTATCTCCTTGGAGCTTCAATATGCATTATCAATCTCCAGAAACAAATTTTCCTATGTAAATTGAATTAACTTAAGTCGATCGAGTACATACGACCTCAGATAAAGGTGAATTTCTTTTTGAACAGGACAAACATAGCCTTGCTCGAAGAAAGCCTCACGCCGCAATATTTGTTTTTGTTTTTCCCATTTTTCAAATCTCGTGCATATCAAGTGTGATGTGTGTGCCAGTGGCCAGACTCTCCATGCAAGTAAAACTGGTACCAGCCACCTTAAGTTGAATTACCATCAAATACCACTGATACACTTTTTAGAACCAGATGAGTTGATTGCCTAGAATAGAGCGTTATGACTGCACAATATACAGTGTTAATTTTTTTGTTATATCTCCAATTTTCCTCTCTCTCACAAATTTTGTTTCAATAGAGTTTTCCAGTGTCTCCTTTACTCACTTTTTCAACACCTCTCTCTTTCATCTCCCTCTAGTTAAAGACTGGCAACATTTTCTAGCCAGATAGTTCAGTAAAAAGAGCTTACATTGTTTTTCAAATTATTGAGTTTGACTGGCACACATTTGGAGATGTTTAGTTCCAGAAAATATTCATACCCCACTTGAGTTAATAGTTTCAGAGTTCACAGAGTTAATCTTTTTTGACTATATAGTCCACTCTGCAAGCCTAAAATTCAATAATTTCAGACAAGTTGTAAGGTCAATTGTGAACCTGATTGCATTTTGACAGGGTTAAGTCTGGATTTTTCTGATTTTGCTTGGGTTGCAGTCAATCTTTACACGCAATGCATATAGCTGCACATAACAGCTTTATACCATACACATCAACGTGAAATGTCTATGGATATAAATCTTTGAAAAGAATGTGTAAGTGATATCTGTAAATACATGCAACCAACCGTTTTTTCCATTTACTTTGCATTGCACCTGGTTTCGGCAGAAGAGCAATATGCAATCTTAAGGGGGGACTAACTTAACTACAAAATGAGCTAACATTGTTGCTATGGAAAGTTCCCAAAGTTCATATCTTGGAAACCCTAACTTGCACAGGCAAGCTGTCTGGCTATGTTTTTACAATGAAAAAGGTTTACAAGATTTTCGGGTTACAACCATATTTGGTAAGTCACGTGACCAGAACAGAAAAAGGCCTAAAACTCGAGTGGCGTACACTTCTGGAAATCGAAAATGGTGCCAATGGTTAACAATCGCCAAGGTGCAAAACTCTACGTATCAATTTTTGGAAATTTGCATTTTTCTGAGATTTATGACGTCATAAGCACGCAAATTCATATCACTTCGTCATTATCATTGCAGTTATGTACGTTAACAACAATTGCTTACGTAGGCTTTTAAAGAAGGCAGGAATATCACCGACTGGCAAAAAAAATCGGAATTTCACATAATTTTCTCCAAGTTTTAGGGATTTTTCTCTCTAAGGCGCGGTTGGGGCCTGGGGCAAGTTACGCATGCGCAATAGCAATTTATTAATTTTACATGTTGACCTCTTCGCACGTTTCACCAATACAGTGGCAAAAACACCAAAAAACTGTGTTTTACAAATACAGTCTGCAAAAATCCCTTGGCAACAACGCTTAGTCTGTAGTTAAGTTAGTCCCCCCTTAAATAATTAGGGTCCACGGTAACCGCAGTAATTAAATTCAGCTCAGGTGAAGTGCAGCATTTGACCTGGGCCTCAGCCAACTCATGCTTGGGAGAAATAGCATTACAGTGACAAAAGGATAATTGTACCGCTTGTATATCCTAATGTACGATTAATGCAAGCACTTTTGACCCCAAAACTTTCAAACACACAAACATAAAAGGTTAGAACTTCCTTAATAACCACATAAAAAGAACAGATGTTCAGATAAGGGAATTCAGTCTAGTCTAGGGAAGTAACACCCCGCAAAGGAATGTGACAGATCGATCTTCATAATTTTTGCTCGCGATTTTTAATTAGAAGATCAGAACAAAATTATCGAAGTCAGTAGTTTTAGCCGCCATTCAGCACTAAAGCTTAAACTTTTAATTGGCATGTCTATTGATAGCGAAATACATAACTTGGAGAAAACTCATAAATGCTACATTATGCAGTGCAAGCGCTTAGCCACTTGCTAATTTGCTCTCAAATTAAGCAAAATACTTCGGAAGATCGAGCGTCTAAAAATCATCGGAATCTATCGGATTTCAAATAAAGTAACTATAAAAAGGTCTGTCTAAAATGTCTATTTCCAGTAATACAATTTACGCTTAAACTTAGGTCTTATTTTACTTCGAAATTGTTAACCTTGTGTTCGTCTCTGCATGAAAACACGGGGACAATTTAAACCACATCTGTTTATTCTACAGGATTAACAAAACCTTCAAAGTGCTAATCTCTTTCAGCAAAACGTCGAGATAGGTGAAGCTTTAAAAACAGCTTTATGCCAAATTCCTTAGCGACCCTTCAGAAGCGCAAAAGAAGTGAAAGTTGTGTTGACAAATGGAGCATTTTAACACACGCTTTAAGCTTACTGTACGAACAAAAACCAGCGGGAAAGCATCAACAATGAGCTTAATAAACTTACCGAAAAAATCTGGATCACCGGTGTTCTCCAAATTCTTCATAAGAAGGTCAGTTAGTGCATCAAGTTCTTCTTCAGTACTTTTCACGCCTGCAGACGGCTGAGGTGCTGGAGGAGGTTTCGGGAAGTTTGACTTCGTCAGCCTTGTTGCTGTCATTTTAACGGGTTTCGGCGATACCGGCGGTGGTATCTTTTTACCTGTCACTGGATCTAATCGAACAGGAGTAGTCCTAGAGGCCATTGTTAACTGCAAACACACGATCACTCAAGCGGTGCGACGTATTGTGCTCTATTTGAACACCGAATCGTTTCTGCGCCTTCGTTGACTGGCGAATGAAAATGAGGTGAATTATCGGAATTCGGACGTGACGGAGGTGTGAGGGGGTCGTATCCGACGTGATAGGGTGCACATACCGTACATGGTGTGGCAGTGGGATGGGATGGGATGGGCTCAGTTATTAATAAGCTTACCGCCCACGAAAGTCACAACTGCAATTAGTTTGTACACCGTAAATCTAACGATCAGAATCTCGGGAAAGTGCTATACAGTAACGTTTGGCTTTTTGTCCAAAGACCCAAAATTTGGAACCACTTTTTCATAATAAACTGTCTAAACTGGACGTCAAATATTACGCTCAGAACTTTGTTCAGGATTTCATGGCGAACTTGTACAGCATTCGGCATACCAAACGAAAGGTCACACAGAAGTGTTTCAAAAATATTCATCCACTGAATCTCTGTAATGGAGTTTGTGCGTGAGCTGAGAGGGAACGGATTAAAATTAATTTCTAGTTTCTCGTGTTTGTCAGCATATCTAACTTCACTACGTGACAATTCCCGCTTTCAAAATCCAAGGGCCAAGCAGCAAAATTTGCGTGGACAATCACTTCACTAGTTTCCTTGCACAATTTATTTTCATCCTGCATGCTTGTCTTAGAGAACAAGGATTGCTCATGGTCCGTTAGGCAACAAATGAGGCGACGAGAAAAATTTGATTTCATTAGTTGCTTTTACGAATAACCCTCAATCCAAAAAAGATGCCCTTTTATAGCGCCAGCTAGTTTTATCATAAAAAAGAGACTTTTAGGTAGCGTGCTTTTTCAGCTGTGACCCCCTTATCTTTGGAACAAGCTCCCTATGGATATTTGTAGGGAAGACAATTTTAAAAGAAATTTACGTGTAAACGGTTTTTTAAACACATCTTTTTAGACTTTCTTTTCATTCTTTTTGTTTTAATTCTTAATTTATACTCAACACAATCCGTAAAGTACAATTAAAAAAAAAAGAAATTACCTTACACTACAATTACAAGCAGTGCAAAATAAAGTAAAATAAAAATAATGAGTTCAGTTTATACACACAAGATAAAGCGAATGACAAACGTCATGCAGAGAGAGGGCTAACGGAAAATAATATGGACAAAAACTAAAAACAAAAACATTGACAAAACATTTTCATTCTTAATACTTTTCATCTTAGCATGTTTCGAACATTTATTTGGTTTTGATTCAGGCCTTATTTTACCTTATTAGATGTCATATTTGAGATGCGTTTTTCATCACGTTCACATTGTGCATTATAATTATGTTAATTATTGTTTTTATTACTGCATCATCATTAGTAGGTTATTTATCATGATGACGACGACGATGATTATTATTATTATCATTATTACTGTTGATGATGGAAGTAAGAGGGCTACATAAATATGGATTGCGACTAACGCAAAGATAAAGTCAGCCTACACAAAGCTGAGCTTCAGAGATTTTATTAACGAAAATAAGTAATCACGATGTACAAAAATATACTACAGGTACAAATACGTTTTCTAGGTACCAGAACTATTGCCATTAACTCTAATACGGCACTAGCTACTTCTATACACTGATGCCAAATATTACAAGAAAAATCTTTATATAATACCTATACCTATAGGAAAATGTTGCCGGTATTGATTAGCGTATTAAATAATTCTGTATTATTAAATAACGACATAATCCTAGCACTTCTAAGGAAAAGGATGTGCAAAACACTACGAATAATTTTTACGGGTATAGTTCTTCTGCGACAAACATAAGCTGCAATCAAGTACTATTTTATTCGACCTGAAGTCGGTTGGTGGTATTAACATGAAAACTCACCCCAGAACGGATACAACAAAATGTAGTTTTTTTTAAGACGCTAAAATTGTTTTTCCTTCTAGATGATTTGTATGTGATATATAACAAAGATATCAATGACGTCACCTATTGTTATTAATATGCCAACCAGAGAGCTATTGGCTGGTGAAACAAAGAATTCTTTTGTTTAACGTTTTTGAACATTTAAATAACAAAAACAATGTTTGTAAACAAATATCTTCCCTATACAATGAACTTTACAAAATGCGGAGTAAATGTTTACGTCTGGAAACTCATTTGAGACAACAGAACATTTTTAAGATACACTTGAAAACACAAAAGGTGGTGGAGCAAATAAACTCGGCAGAGCTTGCATAGATATGCGATGCTTCTACACCATCCAACAACTGCTGCCAGATGGCAAACAACAGAGGAGCAGTAATTTTCGCAGTGAAGTTTTTTGCCAACTTGAAAAACAAAACACACTGACTTGTGCAGGTTTTCTAAACTGATTTGACAAATTTCCCGACCAAAATTTCTGACAGCCAGCCAGTAATTTAGCACGATACCAAATAAAAGCTAAGCAGCTTTCTCTTGCCTAACTAGTATTTGAAATAGACAATAAAAATTAGAGAAAAAAAGTCAAATTTGCAATAATATTTACAACTCTAA
>JAEMWC010000603.1:110000-152500 GCA_016490735.1 Pachyseris speciosa
AGTTATTATTTGAGGAACTGATAGGGGGTGGCGAATGGTTCTTCAAAAAATATGTCTCGCAGAATTTTTGTCAAATTTCACGGGTCTCGCCGTATTGATTTTTCTCGCAACGTCGTCTCGGAGTCTCAATTTCTTTTGCAAGGGTAAGAAAATCTCGGTCTCGCAGAAAATATGTTAGTCTTACTGTCTTGCAAAGTCTCGGATTTACCATTCACCATCCCTAATGATTATACTCCAATGCCTTTGCAAAAGGAGATTAATGATTTATTATTTAAGAAGAGTGATCCATTGAGTGATGGCTATTAATATTTGAAGAAATATGGTTGGTGAAATGCAAAAGTTACAATCATTTATTGCAACTCTGATTTGACTAACTGTGAGATCACCAAAAAGGTGATGACATGAATTTTGCCTCAAATCTCACACAGTTGTTTTGTCAGTTGGCATAATGGTTTTGCTTGTATTCCACACCACAACTGAACATATCTCACCTCTTTCAGCAACATAGCAGAGGTCTTCCAGGCTAAAAAAAAATGAAAGATATACAAAATTTTAATATTTATCAATGGTTGCAAGTAATGAAAGTTTCAATTCTTATAATTTATACAGTTTTATGTAAAGGCCTAAAGGCTTGTGGGCATATGAGAAAATACAAGTGACTTGTGGGATACTGCATGGTATACCACTCAAAAACATACTATGCTCAAATGAATGCTAGTTACACAATGCTTTTGAGTGGTAATAATAATAATAATAATAATAATAATAATAATAACAATAGCTATTAATAATAATAACAATAAATAACAATAATAATAATAATAGTAATAATAATAATAATAACAAAAACAGCTTTACTTAAGTCACAAATCTTTCTAGACGAGCACAGCTGCTCTACTAATAATATTGAGGAGACTAAATCAAATTGACTCTAAATAAAGTGGAATCAAATCAAATCAAATGTTGGTTTTTGGGGAGAGGGGAAAACCGGAGTACCCGGAGAAAAACCTCTCGGAGTAGAGTAAAGAGCCAACAAACTCAGTCACTTATGACGCCAAGTCTGGGAATTGAACCTGGAACACATTGGTGGGAAGCAAGCACTCTCACCACTGTGCCAACCCTGCTCCCAAGACCATTGAGGCCTTTTACGCAAATCTGTATAAAGTTAATAAGAATTGGAAATTAAAGAGGATAAGGAAAAGTTTTTTACCCATTTTCTCCAATAACGACCTGTCTGTTTTCCTCACTGTCAGAGACAATGTATGAGAGAGCTGTGACAGCTTCATTCACCACACGATTCTCCTTGGAGTGTAGCAAGGCACACATGGTGCGCACTCCACCCATCTCTACAAACCGGTCCTATGAAGGATACAACACAGAAAGTCACCCATCAAAGACTGTCATGTTACAAATTCAGACCAAGAATAATGTTTCTCATACCCCTGATGCCAATGTGGTTTTTAAGTGAGTGTAAAAAATAATTTGCATTTGAATTGGTTTTGGTAAAACAATACTCTGTGGTTGGTTAGCAACAGTTTTTATTTGTGTAAGTTTCTTAAAGGAGTTCGGTCACGATATTTTGGGTCATTATTAGAGACATAAAAATGCATTTAATTAAATAATAGGAAACAGTGAAATAACACTTTATCAGGGAAGATAAGCACCAAAGAGACAAGAATAAATGCGAATATGGCGAGAATGGTGAAGGATGGAGAAGATTGAAACAGATTACAAATGACTTTTTGGAAAAATTGAGGCTAAAATTTTCAAAATCCAAAGACCTTGACTGAGCTCCTTTAACCAGTGAGAAACAAAACCAAAACCAATATTGAGACTTGCTTGCACAAATTTTGTCTTGCATGCTTGAGACTGATCACAAGTATTTTCTACAAATTCTGATGTCTGTTTTGATTGGCCAAAGCAGTCGATCACTTTGATTAGTCATAGGACAGTTGCATGCTGATGCCACTTGACTACAACTACTAGAATCCTTCAGGTTTTGCTTTTCATAAGCTAATTAGAGCTATTGTGATTTTACCTCACTGGGATTACAAAACTTAAATAAGAAAGGAAAAACAAACTGAATTCTGAGTCCAATGACGCCATCGTGAATGTTACCTATTACTTTGTTTTCAGTTTTACTACACTGATGTAGAAAACTACAGCTGCAAGGATACCGCTACAGTAACAAAGTACACAGCAGTAAAGAGCAAAGTAGCTTCATACCTGGATAACAGGAACAGTCAGGAGTTCTGAGATAGCTTCTATGGCATATTCCTGAGTAGCCTGAAAACAACACATGAGAACAAACAACAAAGTTACTATTCAAAAGTGTAAAACAAGAAGCACTGAATGCTGTCATTTCCTGCATTCTTCAAAAAACCAAGTTTTGTTTACTGAGTGATCATATGCTATAGCTGCAACAGAAAATGTTATTATTGAACCTCTCAACATGATATGAATTCACAAACAGTTACCCAAAAAAGTTTTCTCAAGAAGTTGCTCTTTGACGGATGTAAGTGGTGCCACTGAACTGTCTAATATAACATAATTTATGATTAGTTACTTAACAAATATTATTACAATTACCTGGTCTTGTGACAAACACAAATTCATCAAAGCCTCTATCCTGAAACAGAATAATCTCATGTTGGTCATCACTCATAAAAGAAAATTATTTCACTGCACATGTCAGTTTGAAATAAAGGAGCTGGGTATATGTAACAATCTTCTGTCAAGTCCACTGTGTTTTGTTTAGATCAGATTTGCTAGATAAACATATATAATACTTGCCATTAAAATGTAAAACAGTAATTTCTTTTAATGTCATTCAATCATCATATTTTTTGTGGGGACAAACTTGCATTTTTTATTAAAAATTCTATCATGCTGCACTCTTCCATTCACAAGGATACAGTGTACTATGTGGACATCCAAACAACAGAAATGTTTCCTAAAACATTGCCCTCAGAAATGGTGTCTGTGACTTCTCAGCAATTTAAGTATTTTATGTAGCTTACCCTTCTTCTTGTACAATCTTGAACTTTGTATCATCTCCTGTAGCAGCCAGGCTGGCAAGTTCAAAGGCAGCATTTCTTCTCTCTTTCACGCTGCCTGTCTTGGCGCTCTTCATGACTTTATCAATGTCCCTGATCTGTACCAGGTATGTCTCAATCAGATCTCCAACCTGTTGAAGCATACAGAACACCAGATGTCTTTCAACCTTTAAATTCCGAACAGCAGTATTAAATTTCTACTTGCCAAAACTTACAAAAACAAATTACAGTTGCCTTGTTTAAAACCACAACAACCAGTAGAACAAGATATGTCAGCTTGCAAAAGTACTACTGAGAGCCATCATAAGGAAGCTGTTGACCTTGTAACAGCCATCCCACCCATGAATGAATAAACAAACAAATGAAGGAGAAAATGGTCATTCAGTATCACAAAGGTCTAAACAATTTCAGATGTCATAACAAATAGTGCACTTTCCTCTACTGGGTAGTTATAGTTACACACCCCAAGTGAGGAGCACCTCTCACCTCTGTTTTGAAGTTATGAAACAGAATGGCACATATCAACACACTTCCCACCAGAAAAACAGTTTGGCCAACATACAAGACAACTGAAAAAGACATAGAAACCATTATTTAATATAACAATATTTAAGAGGGATTCCTTGAATTGAGTTATTTTTGGTTTGAATCATAACCACCCAAACAGCAATAAACACAGCCATTGCAGTTCTGGGGCCTGGCATGTATCCTTAATATTGACCATATTTGTATCCTCTGTAACGAGCTGGAACTAGCTTGCAAATGAGTTTTAAACAGGGGAATAATTTAATGTTTAAATGTATTCCCCTGCAAGAGTCTCAACTTCATGCTAGATTGAGTTCAATACTGAGAATACAAATACGTTATGTTCTATTGGTGTGATTTTAAATACAATCTAATTGAAGGTCTTGCTCAGAAACAATGGCCAATGTGATTATTTGCTTTCAGAATTGCAAATGTCATTAGATACCCTCTTATGTGGCATGTGCAGACTGGCTATCAATTAAGTCACAAATATAGTTCAACACTCATATTGGGATTTGAAGGCCTGAATTACCAGAATTGACTTTAGCCCAAAATTGAACCAACTGAAATGACACGGGAATAATTCCTTTTTCACGCCCAAGCAAAAGAAATCCACCATGCATCAGAACACTTTTTGTTTCTGTTTCTTGAGTTATTGTCAAAAGTCATAACTTAAGGCTAAATCATAGACTTCTAGCCTTTTAGGTCACAAAATAAATATGCCCCTCTATTCCGAATCAGTAGGCCAAAATCATCACTTATGCCCTTTATCCAACGAGCCCTTTAACTGACTTTGCAGGCAAAAGCAGCAATAGGCCATTTCCAAATTACCTTTGGCCTCTTTTCCAAAGTGAGTCCTAGTGCTCATCTTTTCATATGACAATTGGTTTCCATTCACATGCAAATTAATTTCATTTTCATATGAATGGAAACTAGTCTTCATATGAAAAGATGAGCACTAGGACTTGCTTTGAAAAAGAGGCCAAAGGTAATTCAGAAATGGCCTATTTACCCTCGGTATTTCAGTCCTCATTCTTGTTAGAATTATGTGGCCTAGTCTGTTCACTGTTGCAAGAAACAGAATATGGATACAAAGAAAACCTAACAGCCTAAATGTGTAGGACAGGGACAAATGTTCTTTGAATTCTTTCTTTCCTAACTTTCCTTATTTTGTTACATGGAAATTTTAATTTTATATTTTATGTAAACTGAAGTGATGCAGGGACACTGCTTTATCAGTTAATAAAGTAGATGAACATTTCCTTTTGAGACACCTAACACTTGCAACTTCCAGTGACATCTCTCAAGGAGCTATAAATTATAGACATTTTCTTTAACTACACATTCCACTGTGGTTTACTTGAGTGATTTTACAGATCATTGCAAAAATAATGGTAATAATACTGGCTGTGTTCTTAGGCAGGAAATAAGTGAGGCGTACTTGACCAATACATTAGCTCCTTCTGTCGTAAACAGGTTTGTTCTTCATTATCACATTCATAAGCCTGCAAGGAAATGGAAATTAAAATGTCAAAATTACAGACAAAAATCCACTTCTGGCTACAAACTCAATATTAAATGAAACATATTAAATCGTTTGGGTATAAATTGAGCTGTGATAACCCTTCACAAATTCACTAGAATCTCATAATAACATGACATATAAATAAACGAACAGAATTTGACAATCTTCTGTTCTTATTATCCTTGCTCACTTGAGTCTTAGGAAGGAACAATAATTGTGATTATCATTGCCGAATGTAATTCTTTCTGATCAGCAGGTCATGAAAATAAAAACAAACCAAACATGAGTACGTCTTAACTGACATTTTTAAAAATAAATTTTCTCAAATTTTTTCACTGAAACTGTAGAAAATTGACAAGGCAATTCTACTTCCAAAGTACTTTATTTTTATGAACACTATTCTCGGGCTTCGGCTAACATACAAAGAACACACTCAACGCCCTGAACATACTGACTTGACTATTGACTATTAGTTGCATTTGCAACTTTACACATATATGTCAATTAAGCTAAACTATCATGAACAATGTCATTTCGTATTACACCACTGGACATTTGCCATTAGCAATACAAGGAGTGACAATAATACCCAGGAATGCTGATATCACGTCTTAAAGAGTAAAAGGTACATATAAGGGTCACTCACTCGGCATGTCATGGAAATCATACATGTAATTATATGAAACATTGCAATGAGTTTCTCAACTCTCACAGTCTATCTTGAGAGTTCATTTATCCAGCCAACAAAAGTCTGGGAATCTGAGTAAGCATTTCCACTTCTCGATGACTTGTGACCCAGTTTCTGCATGGGCTTAAGCTTTGAAAATGATTCATTGTTCAAAAATATTACTTACCAACACTTCCAGCAAAATGTAAATTCCCATCAAAAGAGAGGCAGTGACATTCATGATGGCTCCAACAGAAAAGGCAATCACAAATGTGTTTTTGCTGGAATTAAAAAGAAATGTACATCCTTGTATTGGCTCTCGACAATGCTGAGGCAACTGAATAAGCCACACAATGGATATTTTCAAGAATGTCGATCATAAATCAGGGCAAACTTACTTCATTCCATACTTCCCTACAAACCCTCCAAGCCTGGTGTAGTTTGGACAATACAAAAAACCAAACAGCATCAGCGCACCTGGGTAACAAACAAAACAATACAGTAGTAAACTGAGTATATCCTTCCCTCATCCCTCATACATGTAACATATAATGCTTTGGATATAATATTATTCCAGTACAGCCTACACCAGTTCTAGCACGTTATCCCATTTCTTATAACCCCTCCCCACTGTACTTCCAACACCAAAAACACACACAAGCACTGAAGTAAAACAGAATCTTCCAGGGATGATTGTCTGAAATTCAGGTGTCAGCCTCAGGGCTATTATTATGTTTTGAAGTACCGTAAAAGCTCTATTAAGCCCCCCCCGGGGGGGAGGGCTTATTTAATTTCAAGCCTTATTAACGGGGGCTTATTGGAGAGGGGGGCATAATAGAAAGGGGGGGCTTATTTCAAATCTTTGAACACACCATTTTTGTGTTAAATAGTTTCTGTATAAATCTCAAACAACTGCAGTAAAACTGTATTATTTTGTCGGAAATAGCGCGTTGTCTTTTGTTAAGTAAGGATTGATTGACAAGTCCAACCTAGAATTACAGGATATCCTTTTGCTATTGTTATCATAGAGCTTAAGTTTTCTATTCTTTCATGACTCAAATCAACACATGTATGTACTGTGAACTGTGACTTGGGGATTCTCTTCATGATTAAAAAAGCGTGATTCAAATATACTGTGGGATTTGTTGTGGATTATCATTACAAATGGGGGCATTCGTGACAAAGTGGCACCTCTGACAGGATAACTGAAGACATTAGTGTGTGAGTATTCATGTGAATATGGATGCAGCACTAGCCACGTTGGAAACGAAACTTATCCAGCTTCAATTCGCGAGGGAAAGAACTGAGGAGACAATCCAAAGCATGCGTTGTGACAAAGTCGAAAGACAAATCAAAGGCGTTGAAGGAATTGTCGGGTGAAGCTGACCAGCTAAAAAGAACCCTCAAAGGGATGAAGATAGCTGCCAAGGAGAGCGCCGAGGAAGTGAAGCAATGGAATGATGAAATCGAGGAAAAGATAACCAGGGCAGATGACGACATTTTAAGGTTAAAGGAATGGCTCAAAAAGACCAAGAGAGAAGATGATCAGAAGATCTGAGAAGAAGAGCTTGATTACGAAAGAAAGCTTTTTGAAACGTGTCTAAAATTTCAAACCAAGTTGAATGCGGTCAAATCGAACAAGGCCAAGGGAAGTGAATCTGCGAAAAACAGTGGTGGCTCAGCGACTGGGTTGGAAGCAAAATTGCCTAAGTTAGTGATTACCAAATTCAACGGCACATTCCAAGATTGGCCATGATTCTGGGGGTAGTTCAGTGAAGCAATTGACAAGTCAAGTATTGCTAGCGTTACCAAGTTTTCCTATTTGAGAGAACTGTTGGCTCCAAAACCAAGAATGTCCATAGAAGCTCTTCCATTTTCTGCCGAAGGATACATGCTATTGCTATCTTAAAGGATAAATATGAGAAAGACTCAGAAATTGTGAAGGCCTACACAAAGAAATTCTGGAGCTGCCAGTTATTTCCGGTGTAGATGTGAAAGCGATCCACCTGTTTCATGAGCAATTAGCGTATTGTGTACAATCCTTGGAAACAATGGGGAAATTGGATCAAGTAAACAGAGATGTACCAATGATGCTTGACAAACTGCCAGGGATCAGAGGTGACCTTGTTCGCACTGATAATTCATGGGAAAGTTGGGATTTTGTGAAGCTATGTGAAGCCTTACGATTGTGGATTAGGCGAAACCCGATCGACTCCATTCCAACCGAGGAGGTGGATCCCAAATCTTCTCGTCGGAAGTGAGAAAGATCTGACAAGTTGTTCGCCGCAAAAAAAGGGATCTCAAACAGCGTAAATGTGTTTACTGTGATGACATATCTCATGTTTCCTGGGAGTGCCCAAAGATATCAACACTTGATGGAAGAAAGAGGTTTTTGGCTCAACGTCACCTTTGTTTGAATTGTACAAACAGCGGCCATCAAGCCTCTCAATGTGGGAACAAATACTCTTGCCGTAACTGTGGTCGTCGCCATCACACTTCCATCTGTGATCGAATGGAACCACCCAAGAATTAGCATTGACCGCCTCAGGAAAAGGGGATGGAATTTACCCCGTCGTGAATGTGAGAGTAAATGGCATAGAGCGTCGAGCGTTGATTGACAGCGGAGCGGGGAGTTCTTACGCTCTGTGAAATTGATCAACCATTTGAAGATAAAACCGGTTGATATAAAAGTCAAGCAAGTAGACATGTTGACGGGATCATCATTGGCTCGCCTTGAAACATATCAGACCACCTTCAAATCAATTCACGGAAACTTCAAAATGGAAGTGAATTTAAACAAAGTAAACAAAAGTGAACTATTGACATTGGATAACCCGAATTACGACTCAGTAATTGATAGATACCCGCACTTGAGAGGAGTGAGAATGCGTGACCAAGACACAAAACCTCAGCTTCCTGTACATGTCGTACTTGGTTCCAGAGAATATGCAAGAATCAAAACAGATTCCCGACCACTCGTTGGAAAAGATGGTGAACCAATAGCTGAACTCACAAGACTAGGCTGGTTTGTAATGTCACCAGGACAAGAGTTTGACCGAAATTCGATGATGTTAACACAAACTTCCCAGCTTGACTATGAGGAACTTTGCTGCCTTGACGTTTTGGACTAGCAGATTCATCAGAACATGATCAACAAGCTGTCTACAGCGAATTCAAGGAGCAGTTAGTGCTCAACAAGGAAGGATGGTACGAGACAGGGTTGCCTTGGCGTGGAAATCACCCTCCCTTACCTTCCAACAAGCAAGGAAGTCTGCATCGCTTAAACAACCTAAACAAGAAACTGAAACGTCAAGGGATAACAGCCGAGTACAACCAAATCATCCAAGATCAGAAGGAAGAAGGGATCATTGAAGAATGCTCTTCCGAACTGGCCAAACATGAATTCTACATTCCTCACAAGCCAGTGATTCATCAAGACGCAGCAAGTATGAAGTTACGAGTGGTCTATGACTCCTCAGCTAGAGCCAGACCTGATGCACCATCCCTAAATGAGTGTTTATACCCAGGACCTGCACTTCAAAACAAGTTGTGGGATGTTCTGGTCCTTCAGCGGTTCTATCCTGTGGCCATATTTGGTGATATACAGAAAGCGTTCCTGCAAATCTGGATAAAGGAACAAGAGCGTGATGCCCTTTGCTTTCACTGGCGTATAAACGAACACAGCAACATTGAAACTTACAGGTTTACTTGCGCGCTGTTTGGCCTGACCTGCTCACCCTTTCTCTTGGGAGGAGTCATTGAAAACACCTAAAATCCTGGGAGAACAAGATGCCAGAAATTGTTCAAACCTGCAGGAAAAACCTGTATGTGGATGACCTCTTGAGTGGTGGACTGACTGTGGATCAAGCCCGGGAGTGAAAGAGCAGCGCAGTTGAAATCTTCAGCGATGCAAAACTCCTCTTGCACAAATGGAATTCTAATGTGACCGAGTTAGAAGACCCCTGCAACATACTACAAGAAGCGGACAGCGAGTTATCATTTGCGAAACAGCAAGCGGGTACACAAACCAGTGAGTCTAAAGTGCTTGGACTACCATGGACAAGGGAAATGACACAGTGGCTGTTACCTTTCCTGAAAGCGAAACTCTGTCCACAAAGAGAGGTGTGCTGAAGAAATTAGCTAAAGTTTATGATCCCCTGGGGTTAGCCACACCCCTAACTCTGTAGGGAAAATTGGTCTACCGCGACATCTGCGAACGGAAGCAGCCATGGGACACTAAACTTAGCGAACCACTATTGGAGAAAGTGAAGAAGTGGGAGCGAATCCTTCCAACGGAAGTGACAGTACCACGCTCTGTAGTGGATTACTGTGAACCTGTACAAGCTGTGGAGCTACACGCTTTCGGTGATGCTAGTACCCATGGAGTTGGGGCTGCTGTGTACGTAGTGGTATGACAACAAATAGGGACCACCTAACGGCTTGTTACAGCCAAGGGCCGTCTAGCCAAACAGGCCTAACAGTGCCACGCCTAGAGCTCATTTCAGCCCATATGGCGAGTAATCTCGTTATCAAAGTGAGAAACGCAATGGTCGGCCTACCATCCCCAAAAGTCTTTGCCTGGTTAGATAGTATGGTCGCTCTTCACTGGATCTGCGGGAATGGGCAGTACAAACAATTTGTTGCCAATTGTGTGAAAAAGATCCATCAGCATCCAGACATTCAGTGGAGATACATCCCAACCTGTGAGAACCCAGCCGACCGTGCTAGCCGTGGAGGATCAGTGCGTGAATCTAACCTTTGGTGGAATGGACCTGAGTGGCTACCAATCAAGAAGAATGGCCCCCAATCCGGTAACTTCAGCATCACCAGCGACAGAATCGGAAGATAACCATCCGTGAAGTTTTAGCAGTGGCGACAGCAACATCTACTAGGGTTGTCTTAGATGAAGTGCTTGAGAAGCATGATTTCAGGCGGGCTCTGCGAGTCATGACATGGGTTACAAGATTCATAAACAACTGCAAGACAACCAGTAGACTGTCAGGTCCCTTGACTACTGCTGAGGTAGAACGAGTGAAGTGGAATTGGATCAAACAAGTCCACCAACAAGACGCCAGATTATCCCCAGCTTCAGAGTAGCCTAAATCTGCAGCTAAATGAAGACGGCATCTTAGAGTGTGGTGGTCAAATCCAAGGGAAATATCCTGTCTTCCTACCAGAGGATGTGATGTTTACACAAAAGCTGGTGAGACAAGTGCACTGTGAGACTCTGCACGGGGGAGTGGGCCTAACAATGGCTGCGGTCAGAGAAGATTACTGGGTACCAAGGCTGCGGCGGCTTGTAAAGAAAGTGAGAAAGGAGTGTTGGGGGTGCAAAAGGTTTCAGGCATCAGCTTTGTCTGCTCCCCCACCAGGTCCTTTACTGACCAACCAAACAGAAGGAACCAGAGCATTTGAAGTAATGGGAGTCGACTTTGCTGGCCCAATTCACTACTGAAAGGGGGATCTATCTCGAGAAGGAAAGACGTATCTCGTCCTATTCTCCTGTAGCCTGACTCGGGGAATTTACCTCGAAGTAGTGCCAAGTTTGGAGACTAGGAGGTTCCTTCCTTGCCTTAAGCGACTAATTGCAAGACGTGGCAGACCAAAGGTGTTGTACTCTGACAATGGGGGAACATTTGTCAAGGCTGCGAAATGGGTGAGAACAGAAAGACATGATGAGAAGATACAAGGCCTTCTAGAAACAGCATGACATCCAGTGGATCTTTAACCTATCCTGAGCTCCATGGTGGGGAGGTCAATTCGAAAGATTAATCAGAGTTATGAAACAAGCCTTCTACAAGACGACTGGGGCGGCATCCTTGATGTGGGACGAACTAACCGAAGTTGTACTTGATGCAGAGATCCAACTAAACCGTTGACCGCTGAACTACATAGAGGACAATATTCAGTTGCCAATTCTCACTCCAGCGGCTTTCCTCTTCCAGCGCTCAAATTTGCTTCCAGAACAACAATCATGGAGGGAGGAAGACATCAACCTAAGAAGATGCAAAAAGTACCTCAAGTCCTGCAAGGACCAACATTGGCGCCATTGGACCAAAGAGTATCTGACGGCTCTCCGTGAAATGCACAACTTAACCCACAAGCAAAAGAAGTTTGAAGTCAAGACAGGGGATGTAGTACTTATCAAATCAGACAGCAAAAACCGCAACAAGTGGCCAATGGGCGTAGTGAGTCAAGTCTACCAGGGACATGATGGGGTAGTTTGTGCAGTAGAAGTTGACACAGCAACCAGGAAATTGGAGAGACCAATCCAACATCTCTGTCCTATGGAGCTAAGTTGTGACAGATTAAAGCCTCCTCAACTCAACCCATTAGCTGAAGCATACCAACCTCATCTCAAGCAGCAGCTGTTGCAGCAGAGAACATCAGGGCTATCGCCCTGTGTGAACAAGTCTCTTGTTAGATTTCCTTTATTAGCCTAAGGACATTATGGACCAGAACATTTCGTTTTACAATTTCTATTAATGTTTTTAACTTCATTCAGTTCAAATGATATTTAGTGATTCAATAACATACACCTCCTCAGAAGCTATATGGAGGGAGAGTGTCGGAAATAGCGTGTTGTCTTTGTTAAGTAAGGATTGATTGACAAGTCCGATCTAGAATTACAGGATATTCTTTTGCTATTGTAATCGTAGAGCTTAAGTTTTCTATTCTTTTGGGACTCAACTCAACACATGTATGTACTGTGTACTGTGACTTGAGGATTCTCTTCGTGATTAAAAAAGCATGATTCAAATATACTGTGGGATTTGTCGTGGATTATCATTACAAACAGGGGCATTCGCGACAATTTAATACCGAGTAGGAAACAGTATTGTGTATTTTATTGTATATTTGTTTAAAAACAAACCAACTGGGCCACATAAAGTGTATTTTGTAAGAGGGAATAGGAGGGAATAATTACAACATCTCATGTCCCAAAAGGGGGGCTTATTAGAGGGGGGGGGGGCTTATTACAAAAACCAACTTCCAAACGGGGGGCTTATTAGCGAGGGGGGTTAAAAGAAAGGGGGGGCTTAATAGAGTTTTTACGGTGGGCGTAGCATGAAATTGCTCAGCCGTAACATCTGATTGCATGGTGAACCCTGAGCTTCTTGGTCAGGTCAGGCAACACAATATTATGAAAGTTGGTCAGCAGAACCCATTTACAGCATGTACAGTGCATCCAGTGCATTGCCTAATGCGTTTAGCTGCTGAAAATGATGTTGGAATTCAACAATGATTGATTAGAGATGTTATTGAAGGTTATGTGAAATAGTTGCAGTTTTTATGTAAAACACATAGATCTTATATTAAGGAACTCTGGAAACACAAGACAACAATAATATTATACTAATTTCAGAAGGTAAATGTTTACAAATAATTTTAATTTTGTCTTGCTCCATGAACAAGTAATATTTCTTTGTTTACCTAGCAACCATCACCCGTAACATTGACTGAGCTCAGCCGTAACAGGTGTTACAGGTTACAGCTCCTAATGACAGCACTGATCCTTGACGGGTTATCTATCTCAAGAGGTGTAGGTATCAAGTTTACAACTTGGGGATCACATGTGTCACTATTTGAGAAAGAGAAGTTTCCACTTTGGACAGGGCATATGTATTCCTGGTATATGAGAATGAATATATGAAAATCATATAAAATAAAAATATAAAACTGGTATGTTGCAAATATTCAGAGAGAGAGAGGAATATGGTATCCATCTCAGTGACGTTTCAAGTCTTCGGGTCTAAGAGGCATCAGTCATAGACATGAGTTTGTCAATGACCATAGAAAAGTGCCTGGACAAAAGAGTGGTGTTTCCTTTCAATAGAGGTGTTAATTCATTTATGGCATTGATCATTGGATAGTAAACATAATTTGTGGCGTTAGCAGAAGTTGTGACATGTTAACTGACAACACAAAGAGACCTTTGTACATAATAAACAATTTTCATTACCTGTCCAGAATGCAGAGAACCAATAAATTGTGGTAAATGCTAAAACTGTAGCCAGGAAATGGATCCATAACAGGACCTGTATAAACACATAATGAATAGGACCTAGTTTTGATCACGTCCACTGACACAGCTGTTATTAACCCTATCCAGACACTGGGGGGAGAGGGGAGATTCTGCTGCACAAAAATGCCACCCCCCAGTTTACAGAAGGCAACAAAGCCTGACCTGGATAGGACTAAACCCTGGAAAATAGAGAACATATCAAAGAACATATCAAGAAAGAAGAAAAATTTTGTTCACTCCTGTTACTCTATGTGGTTGGATTAACCTTCACGGTAGTTGTCACACATGCAAGAAAACAGCAATCAGCATTGAACATAGCCAATCAGCACAGACTGACATGTTCTTGACCTTGAACCATTTAGTGCACAGCCTTTAAGATTGAGTTTTCATTGCACAGCCTTCCCACTGGGGAGTTAATGAATGCATGAACTGATTAAACTGTCAGCAGAACCAGAAAAATGTGTAGTTGGATGTATATTTGTAGCCTATAATCACTGACACATAAAGTTGGGGCGGGGGGTGGGGGGGCCAGATCTCAAAACATTGCCAGCAACTAAGGCTTTGCCAGCTAAATTCACCAGTTGCCAATTAAACAAAGGAGACTGATGAATTTGGGTTAATAGAATGTACATGTACATGTAGCTGACAGTTTTGGTCAGCCGTCTGTGCTTACTGAAAGGGCTGCCCATAATAAATAACTGAGAAAATAATTACTTCCATTAAACATTTTCCAAGAGAAACAGACATTGGTTTAAGATAGTCAAAAATTTGGTAGTGTGAAGTTCCAGTAGTGATCTGCCAGGTGAGAGCAACCAGAAAAATAGCTGTCGGTGACAATGACCTGACAGTAGTACCAACACCAATCCACCTGAGGGGTATCCTCGCCTGCCTAATCACACTAGAAAGACTGGAGTATGATTTGAGATCACCAATGTTTCCTGTTACTACCTCATCATACCTTAAAGGAGCCAAGCAGATTCTCTCTGCGTTCAAATATGGTGATTTCTTTCCTCAGTGCCTTTTGCACATCATCTAACTCTTCTTGACCTAAAAGTTGGGCTTTTGAACTAAAGTCATGAACATCAGAAGCTGCTCCGTCTTGACTGTATGCTTCATTACCAAACACAGTGTTATATGACTGAAAAAAGAAAATTAGTTAATTTACAATTGAAGGCCGGCCTTCATGCAAAAGGGGTGTATATCACTCTTTTGTCTTAAAATCCAAAATATATCTAAACTCACTCTACTTTGGCATACAGACTGGACATCGTGTCAGAAATGAAGTTCTGCACTTATTTGTGATTTGAAGGCTAGGATTTGAAGGATTAGCTTATGACTTTTGCCAAACCTCAGTAACAAAAGGATCTGATGCACGACTGATTTTTTGTTTTGTTTTGAGTAGGTTCAGTTTAAGGCAAAAGTTGTATGCTAATTTGCTGAATCCAGGCCTTTAAATCACAAAATAAGTGCAGAACTTCATTCTGACACCATAGCAAGTCTGTGTGCCAAAGTAGAGTGAATATAAAGAGATTTAGTTTTTTAAGGCCATAAAAGCAATATATGCCCCTTTGTGGGAAGCCCTTCAATTATTCTGATTAGAATGAATTTCATTTTTAACCATTACTCTACTAAGTATCAACAAATGTGAAGAAAAGAAAGCTTACCCCTCTTTTTCTTTTACTCATTGGAACCATTTTGATCACAGAATTATCCAGTATCCTGTAATCCTAAAGGTCACAAAAGAAAAATAAGAAATATTAATAGTAAACAAGAATGTTAACATTTGTGAAGCAAATGTTAAATAATGAAACATAATGTTATGTGATGCAACAAAGCAAAATAACATGCAATTAAAAAGTATGGGCCAGCACCCCTAATCTCATCATTTTTCATCCTCTCCTAGAAATAAAACATTCGTAACTACAAATGAAACAAATAGAGTGGAAATCCTTCACAGGATAAAAATATCATAACCAAAACTAACTTACAAGTAAGTCTCATTAAAATGACCAAAAGGACCTTATTTGAGATATTTTAGGATTACATTGAATGATTCAACATTCTTTATAGACATGCAAACTAATTAAATTAATTCAATAAACAATCATTAATTATTAATGAACAAAAAATTCATTGAAAAATTCTCACAAAGTTATGAGGTAGATCTTTAGTAATAATATTTTCTACCAATTACTTTGAATAGCTTATACCAGAAAATTCTCATAACATAATTTAACACTTGATGTTACCTCAAAAGTATAACCATCTCTCAGATATTCTCCTTTGAATCTAAACCGAAACTGATGCTCTGCTCTTCCAAGCTCATACAAAATATGCAGCATCTGTGCTCTTGCTCTTGCAATGGTTTCATGTGGGTTGCAAACAAGTGTAAAGGTCTTACTCTGTCCATAAGAAAAACAACAACAGATCAGTAACAACTGCAACTGAATGCACCAACTAGTAACAGCCTAGCCTCCTTCGAAGCTGTTGTTTGTGTCGGTTCTGTTCTCCCTCCCCACCAATGTCTGCTGAACCGAGCTGGTCATTCCATTCCAGGACCTGACCAATCACATTGTGGCTTTAAATTTCGGTAGCTAAGTTCTCGTAGGCTCCGTCACCACCGTTGTTTGTGTCGGTTCTATTCTCCCTCCAGATTGGATACTCAGACACAATGGGAATGGAATGTCCAGCTCAGTTCAGCAGACGTTGGTTGGGAGGGAGAATAGGACTGACACAAACAACGGCCGCAAAGAAGGCTAGTAACAGCCATGATCCTACTTATGTTCCACTGTCAGTCCACACCATCTACAGTGTCACAATCCATATACAAAAGGTATCATATTATTTGCCTTCAGAGCAGGCATGATTTTGAGTTGGCAAGTAATAAAGGATACAAGACATAGGACACAATTTATGCTATGCCACCATCTTGGATGATGAAGCCAACAGAGCGTTGGGGCGAGCCTAAAAAGAATTTCAAGAGAGAGGATGAAGGGTTTAAAATAGAGGAGGGGGAGGGGTGGGGAGGGGAATAAACTAACAGCATTTTCCCCTTCCTCTTCCCCGCCCTCCTCCACAAATACCAATTCTCTATTAGTTGCGCATCCAAAATGACAGCCTTCAAATGAGTATTCATATAAATGGGTGTTCCTACGTGTACCTCAAAAATGCCTACTCTGCAGGCTATCATATTATGAGACAGCCAATTGACAAATTATATCAAGATATTATTTCAAAACAGAATGAATAACATTTTCCTCATAGAGCCTATATAATTTTGCCAGGGTACTGATACCAAGTGAGATCATTATCAGGGTGTTCATTAGGCTACCCTGGGTGCCAGAGGTTATTTTTTTCCATTTGGAGGAAAATTCCACGGCCAAGCCGTGTCAACGAGGCACAAAGCGCCGAGAGAAAAAAATAACCTCTGGTCATGGCTGTCGCGAACCTCACTTCCATGAATTCAGATATTGAACTCCATAGCTGATTGGTTTTCGTAGTGAAAATGATCTAACACTAATTTTATTGGTTGAATGGTAATAATGCAGCCCAGGAGCCACAAAACCAGTTTTTAGTGTGAGGAAGGCTTGCAAAACAAAAGTGGCGATGGAAGGCTTTGAATTCGAGCAAGCATTTAGAAGTGCAGTACAATTCGCACTTATTTGTGGATTTTTGGAAATTTTCAGGAAGAGGCTTTATTTCATTTTATCAAGCGTGAGGATGTGTTTACGGTCCTGTTAACAGCGTCCTATATATTTAATTTGCACAACATCATGATCGATGATCGAACCATGGGACAACTTAGTCATTGTGAAGTTGAAGTCCGTGGGCAATAAACTTGGTTTGAAAGCCATCTCGGTCGAACGTGGGGTGGACGTTTCAGTGCGGACTTTTTTCTGACAGTACCACTGCTAATTATAGTTGGCGAAGTTCTGTAACACCTCTTTCAATCTTTCCGCAGAATTTCCACCCCCATTTAGTTCCTTTCGTTCCGTAAGTGTCTCTTTAGCTTTCTTTCTAAAAACATTCAGTGCCTCAAAGAGCTTTTCTAATTTCTCCTTGTCTCTTCAACATTTCATGCACAAAATAGATGAGGCAGTGATCTCTTTGTTTACCGGAAATCACAACACAGACAACAACCTCGATACCCTGATTGCCAGAGGTTTTTAAAAGCAGTTAACCCGCGAAACGCATAACCTCGTTGATGCTGCTTCGCCGCGTAATTTTCCTCCTTCAAATGGAAAAAAATAACCTCTGGCACCCAGGGTACAAACTCGATCATAGCTATCTTTGTCTGTCTTGTGTAGACAGAAAAAATTGAACCTTCCAGATTCAAAATTAACAAATTTAAACACTTTTTACAGACGATATAATTTTACCTGGGTTGTGGAAATGCAGCTCACGAATTTCGCTATTTACACAAGATACAAGCAAGCAGTTTTAGGCATCACCATGGTGACATGACATGTCAAATTACGGTATGAAAACAAGCAAACACTGTAGAAAACCGGTTTGCTGAGATATCTTATTTCGAAATTGCATAGAAGTGAGGTTCTCAACTGCCGTGACCAGAGGTTCTTACTTTTTGCGTCTCCGTTTGCTTTGCGTTTAGTGGGTTAACTGCCAAACTCACTAAGAAAAATAAAACCTCTGGCACCCAGGGTATCATTAGGCATCAGAGATTGGAGAATTCTCCGGTTACTACACAGCATTCTCCAGCTAAATTTTGCTTGCTCCTTCCTCCCTCAAAGAGCTTTTCCCTTTCGTAATAATCTTTCACAGTAATTCTCCTGTTACTAACTCTATTGTCCTGCTACTACAATTCCTAATGAACACCCTGCATTATACATTTTCTATTGCTTGAGGGCATGCATGGGGAATAAGATACCTGTTTATACAAGCATGCACAGGGGGATTTTACTGAAATACTTGTTATATCTTAATTGGTGTCAAAGATGTTGGATTAAAGTTTAACTTATTCAAAGCTACCAGTATATAAATTACTTGAAGGAATTTGCAATTATAGTAAACAATCAAGACCTCATGAAATTTTTGTGGTTAATTGTGTTCAGCTAGCAAACAAAATCGAGCCAAATTAAGTTCAATTCAGTGTGAATGATGGATATGAAATAAATCATATATGAACTGCGGAAATGACATCAAATGAATATGGCGCGCCGTTTGTTTCAAAATTATTTATCGACGTGATCTTATATCCTGTATATTCTATGTATTATACTTAGCCTTGGTATTATTTGTTTGTTATCTATGAGATTGGTACACTTACTATTTTGATTTCAATTTACTGCCGTAATGGAACATTTTCTGCCTTGATACCAATTTGCTACCGAGACTTGACTTTTTCTACCTTGATATAATTTTACTCCCGTGATGTGACTTTTTCTACCTAGATATCATTTTACTGCCGTGATGCAACATTTTCTACCTTGATATCATTTTACTGCCGTGATGTGACTTTTTCTACCTTGATATCATTTTACTGCCGTGATGTAACATTTTCTACCTTGATATCATTTTACTGCCGTGAAGCAACATTTTCTACCTTGATATCATTTTACTGCCGTGACGCAACATTTTCTACCTTGATATCATTTTACTGCCGTGATGCAACATTTTCTACCTTGATATCATTTTACTGCCGTGACGCAACATTTTCTACCTTGATATAATTTTACTCCCGTGATGTAACATTTTCTACCTTGATATCATTTTACTGCCGTGATGCAACATTTTCTACCTTGATATCATTTTACTGCCGTGATGCAACATTTTCTACCTTGATATCATTTTACTGCCGTGATGCAACATTTTCTACCTTGATATCATTTTACTGCCGTGATGCAACATTTTCTAACTTGATATCATTTTACTGCCGTGATGTGACTTTTTCTACCTTGATATCATTTTACTGCCGTGATGTAACATTTTCTACCTTGATATCATTTTACTGCCGTGACGCAACATTTTCTACCTTGATATCATTTTACTGCCGTGACGCAACATTTTCTACCTTGATATCATTTTACTGCCGTGATGCAACATTTTCTACCTTGATATCATTTTACTGCCGTGACGCAACATTTTCTACCTTGATATCATTTTACTGCCGTGATGCAACATTTTCTACCTTGATATCATTTTACTGCCGTGATGCAACATTTTCTACCTTGATATCATTTTACTGCCGTGATGTAACATTTTCTACCTTGATATCATTTTACTGCCGTGATGCAACATTTTCTACCTTGATATCATTTCCCTACCGTGATGCGATTTTTACATCTTGATATCACTTTACTACCATGGTATGACGTTCTCTTCTAAGCACTGTCGTACAGTGACCGGTCTGAATACAACTGCGAGTCTGCTTTAATACGGTGGATAGTATGTGTGTCGTACTTGTTTGCGGTGGTAATGTAGCAGACTGGTTGTTGAATTTCTTTTATTATGAAATCTATCTGCTTATTCTTATATTTCTTCGGTGATTCCAAAATCACTATCTTATAGTCTCGGTCTGCTTCATGTCATCAATTTAGCGCTTAGGGGCCCTTGAGCAAGGCAAAGATATAGAGAATGCACCTTGATAATGTACATCGTGATAATTAAAGAACGCATCTGTGGCGATATGGTTTCCTTTGTTTGTCTGCTTTGTTTTTTCTTCTTTATTTTTCACGGGAAAAACTATTTGATAACCTCACTAGAAAAGCGGGGCTTATGAACACCACTAAATGCTTTTCCGAGCTGCATGCCGTCACCCACGGATCGTTTATTGTTCGTTAGTTGCAAGATATCCCTTTAAATATTATTTACTCTGGATAAGTGTGAAAGCGGACTTGACACAACGATGTTGGGTGCGATCCATAAGAAGGTCAGGGACTCCATTGTCTAGGATGTCGAGGACTCAACTAAGGATAAGTTACGGGTCAGAAAGATATCTGACTCCAAATCGCTCGACCTTTTCCCCTGACTCCTGGCACTTTCAGCGACTGAGCCAGCACCCTACCTAGAAAATGTTACATCACGGCAGTTAAATGATATCAAGGTAGAAAATGTTGCATCACGGCAGTAAAATGATATCAAGGTAGAAAAGTTTGCATCACGGCAGTGAAATGTATCAAGGTAGAAAACGGTGCATCACGGCAGTAAAATGATATCACGGTAGAAAAGGTTGTATCACGGCAGAAGGTGATATCAAGGTAGAAAAAGTCACATCACGGCAGTAAAATGATATCAAGGTAGAAAATGTTACATCACGGCAGTTAAATGATATCAAGGTAGAAAATGTTGCATCACGGCAGTAAAATGATATCAAGGTAGAAAATGTTGCATCACGGCAGTAAAATGATATCAAGGTAGAAAATGTTGCGTCACGGCAGTAAAGTGATATCAAGGTAGAAAATGTTGCATCACGGCAGTAAAATGATATCAAGGTAGAAAATGTTGCGTCACGGCAGTAAAATGATATCAAGGTAGAAAATGTTGCGTCACGGCAGTAAAATGATATCAAGGTAGAAAATGTCGCATCACGGCAGTAAAATGATATCAAGGTAGAAAAAGTCACATCACGGCAGTAAAATGATATTAAAAACGTGACGCAACATTTTCTACCTTGATATCATTTTACTGCCGTGATGTGACTTTTTCTACCTTGATATCACCTTCTGCCGTGATACAACCTTTTCTACCGTGATATCATTTTACTGCCGTGATGCACCGTTTTCTACCTTGATACATTTCACTGCCGTGATGCAAACTTTTCTACCTTGATATCATTTTACTGCCGTGATGCAACATTTTCTACCTTGATATCATTTAACTGCCGTGATGTAACATTTTCTAGGTAGGGTGCTGGCTCAGTCGCTGAAAGTGCCAGGAGTCAGGGGAAAAGGTCGAGCGATTTGGAGTCGGATATCTTTCTGACCCGTAACTTATCCTTAGTTGAGTCCTCGACATCCTAGACAATGGAGTCCCTGACCTTCTTATGGATCGCACCCAACATCGTTGTGTCAAGTCCGCTTTCACACTTATCCAGAGTAAATAATATTTAAAGGGATATCTTGCAACTAACGAACAATAAACGATCCGTGGGTGACGGCATGCAGCTCGGAAAAGCATTTAGTGGTGTTCATAAGCCCCGCTTTTCTAGTGAGGTTATCAAATAGTTTTTCCCGTGAAAAATAAAGAAGAAAAAACAAAGCAGACAAACAAAGGAAACCATATCGCCCCAGATGCGCTCTTTAATTATCACGATGTACATTATCAAGGTGCATTCTCTATATCTTTGCCTTGCTCAAGGGCCCCTAAGCGCTAAATTGATGACATGAAGCAGACCGAGACTATAAGATAGTGATTTTGGAATCACCGAAGAAATATAAGAATAAGCAGATAGATTTCATAATAAAAGAAATTCAACAACCAGTCTGCTACATTACCACCGCAAACAAGTACGACACACATACTATCCACCGTATTAAAGAAGACTCGCAGTTGTATTCAGACCGGTCACTGTACGACAGTGCTTAGAAGAGAACGTCATACCATGGTAGTAAAGTGATATCAAGATGTAAAAATCGCATCACGGTAGGGAAATGATATCAAGGTAGAAAATGTTGCATCACGGCAGTAAAATGATATCAAGGTAGAAAATGTTACATCACGGCAGTAAAATGATATCAAGGTAGAAAATGTTGCATCACGGCAGTAAAATGATATCAAGGTAGAAAATGTTGCATCACGGCAGTAAAATGATATCAAGGTAGAAAATGTTGCGTCACGGCAGTAAAATGATATCAAGGTAGAAAATGTTGCATCACGGCAGTAAAATGATATCAAGGTAGAAAATGTTGCGTCACGGCAGTAAAATGATATCAAGGTAGAAAATGTTGCGTCACGGCAGTAAAATGATATCAAGGTAGAAAATGTCGCATCACGGCAGTAAAATGATATCAAGGTAGAAAAAGTCACATCACGGCAGTAAAATGATATCAAGGTAGAAAATGTTGCATCACGGCAGTAAAATGATATCTAGATAGAAAAAGTCACATCACGGGAGTAAAATTATATCAAGGTAGAAAAAGTCAAGTCTCGGTAGCAAATTGGTATCACGGCAGAAAATGTTCCATTACGGCAGTAAATTGAAATCAAAATAGTAAGTGTACCAATCTCATAGATAACAAACAAATAATACCAAGGCTAAGTATAATACATAGAATATACAGGATATAAGATCACGTCGATAAATAATTTTGAAACAAACGGCGCGCCATAAATGAAGAATGATCCTCGCAGTTGTGAATGCAATTTATGTAATTGCAAAAAGAAGCCTGAAAAAAATTCAGGACTTCAATGGGGTTTGAACCCGTGTCCTCGCGATACCGGTGCGATGTTCTAACCAACTCAGCTATGAAGCCACTGACGTTAGGAGCAGGTCAACTGTGGGTTCAATTGTGTGATTTGTCATGCAAGTTTCCCCGACTCCGCAGGGAAATTCCTCAAGTTTGCTTGACTGAGTTTACAATCCCCCTGGTTAGCCCGGGGTCGACTCCACGGGGAAGCCGATGACATGTGCATGAGCCCATATGCAATTTCAAATTTTTATATTATATTATTGGACCAAAAAACAACATAAACAAACTGAAAATTAAAACATGAAACAAATGCAAAGATCGGGATTGACTAAGGTGCCACAATGATTTGGGTACTTAATTATCTAGGAAATTGCATAATTTAGTGCAAAGGTATTCCCTCAGTCTAAGCAGGAATGAGACGACATGCACTCGAAAGCTTTACGCTAGTTTGTAAACATTTTGCACAACAATTCAAGCCGAATTTGATTAATTAGGACTACTAGCATGACCTGCAGAATTCTGTAATCGACCATGTCTTTTCTCTATGGGTTAACAGTATACTAGACAAGGCACAAGAACCGCAGACATTAAATTCCTAGAAGCACGTTGATCTGTCTTCAAGATACTCCAAACAAAACAAAATTTATAGTTATTTAGAGTGAAAGGCAGAAAACACCTCTCATCTATCTTATGTGTTTTACTTACCGGGAAAGCTCTGCTCTCAACGTAAATCAACATGACTGCAAAGTGAGTTCTTAACCAGTGCTGAAATATATGTTTTTCTACTCCAGTTCAGTTCATGACGAGAAAGGAATCCATGTTTTGCATCGATTGACGTCAATATGCAAAAAGTGACTGACAAGGGTACCCTCAGTATGAGTGGGACCCAGTGTGCGACCGTGTGCGACATCGTTGTGGTGCTGGGCAGCACTCCAATCACTCTTGGTAGAAGGCTTGTCCAAATTTACAAAAAACCCATTGTAACAACGTGTCGTCGTACCGGTCAAAACAGCGAAAAATAGATGAAAAGAGAAAAGAATTTTGCAGTCCTGATAAGCCTGTGATATCAAAGAGAAAATTACTTGCGGTAAATTTCAAATGAATTTTATTATTTATTTATGTATTTATTTATTTATTTATTATTAGAAAAAATAGCAGATAAACATAGCAGATGTCCTCAACTTTTATTAAGCAAAAAAACGCATATTTTTGTTGTCACTTGACGTTTGGGTGATTTTACTCGGGGGGGGGGGGTACTCCCAGGAAAATTGGGTGGGGGGTGCGGCCCGCGTCCTGAAACCCTTACCCTATTTCAGACCAAAATCTGCGATTTTCCCTACCCTATTTCAGACCTGACCAAAAATTTGATACCCTATTTCAGACCTATTTCACTTATACGGTTGGCGTAAACATAATTTGAGAAGGCTTTTGTGACTCTATTGTTGATGGTCTTATCGCCTGATGATGAAGAAGTAGCTTCTAAAAAGCATACTCATTCAGGAATTAAGTGCACAAACCATACCCTATTTCAGACCAAAATGGTCAAAATCGATACCCTATTTCAGACCGAAACGGCTTAAAAACCATACCCTTTGGGGCCGTACATACCTATATAGCCCATATAAGGGAGTACCCCCCCCCCCGCCCCCGGGATTTTACTTACCAAACCTTTACTTTCCAACCTCTTTATCAGGGCTTTTCGCTTGTAAAGAAGTTGGTAACTTCCTCAAGTATTTCTGGTGAAACTGACATTTTCGCCACAGGATAATGAGGGTAATTTGTTTTCAGGGAGCCACATCTCGCTCTGATATAAAAATCGCGCATCATGCTCAAAATTTTCTCAGCTAGCAGAGGCCTCTTTTTCCTAGCAGGGAAGCACAAAATTCTGCTCGAATTCTGATCGGAACAATGCCGTGGAACAATACTACTTGGCATTCCTTGTTACAACTAATCTTGATTTATTTCTATCTGTTACTTAATTATGCCAGCAAACGTCCCTCATTTGATTTCAGTGTATATAGTTATTACTATTTTTCTTCTTTTTACCAACAACAGTTTTGTAAATAATTTTGTATCACTTCATTTCATTTTCTGTATTCTCCTCAAATCTGCTCGAAAATGTAGTATTATGGATTATGTCGGCAGGATACTCGCTGTCATCATCATCAGGTATCCAGGACAGAGGCTCTTGGGGACAGGTGGTCATCCCGGCGTCCTAGCAAATTTGGACCCCCCTAGATTTGGACTCCCCGGTGCAAATCCGCTAACGAATATGGACCCCCGGGAGCCCAAATCCACTAGTGGATTTGGACCCCCTTCGCGGATTTCGATCCCCCATTACAACTTACTTAGCTGTTATTCGCATATCGCGGATCGGAAAAATTGACCGTTCGCATAACTGACAGAGAACTGTAAAAGTTGTTTAGAGCACTTTCATAAAGTAGATGCAATTTCTTTCAATCGCGTTATTATTTTTCCAGGATACTGAATTTGTATAGTTTGAATGGGCGGTGCTTTAACAAAGAAGGTGCTACTTTTTAAAGTAACACTTCTTGGTTGGCAAACGTATTTGTGCTCCCTGAATAAAAGTTTACTTGACTTCACGTCGACTTCAGATAATTTTTTTTCTTCGGAACTGTAAGAACTTTAGTTTAAGACTTCAAGTTTAAAAAATTTAATGTAATAGAGTTTTTCAAGAATGCAAGTCTTAAAAATTCGTTGCTGTTAACTTATTTATTATCATAAAATTATAGTAAATTACCATTTTCTCGCCTGGTCATGTAAATATAGCTTTTTTAAAACTCGCTTTAATTCAGTTACAGTAGAAAGTATTGTGAGTTATTGCTCAGAAAGTTTGGTTTTCAAAATTTATAGATAACCAGCGTAGTAAGGTTCTTTTTTTGTAGTAAGTATTAAAGATTATTTGAAAAGAAAAATTGCTCAATATTTTTATTTGTTTTTTTTAACAACTCCAAAAGCAGTTTGCAAAGGAATTTAATTACCTTACTCAATAGAACGCTTGTTTTCAGGGGGGTCCAGATCCGCGAAAGGGGGTCCAAATCCGCTAGCGGGTCTGGACCGAGGGATCACAATCCGCGGGTGGTCCAAATCCTCTGTGCCACCGGCCATCGGCAGCCTCCACCCAACCCTGAGATGTGTGTGAGGACAGACCACAGCACCTGAAAGGCTGAAACTACGTTCCCTGCTCTTTTCGATCAGTGTGTGGGTTCTTTTACGTCCCCTTTTAGTTTTAGGTGCAGTGATGAAGGGGACAAAGTGAACAACTTAACGTCACGGCCTAGTGACGGTCAGTTTATTTTTGCCACTTACTGTTGTTTCAAATCACAAAATAAATATATATTAAACTACAAGAGATATCAAATAATCGATAAAAGAAAAGCATTAGGCGAGGATGCCCATATAGAAACCATTAGGGCTTATTCGGGCTACAGGCACCTCAAGAAAAATACAACGATAAATGATAATTTAGGCGTGTCTTATTTAATTTGTAAGCATATTTATGTTAAAAAGCAAGAACACAAACAAACAAACAAAATAAGGGGAAGTCAGTTCAAGAGGAAAGTTCTTAATTTAGACTTAAATTGAGAAAAACTTTCAGCATTCTGAATTTCTGTATTTAAAGAATTAAACAATTTCGGTCCTTGAAAGCGTATTGCAAACTGTCGGATATTTGTTCTACAAGAAAATAAGTAAAAGGCATTGGAGTTTCTAGTATTATAATGATGAATTCAATTAGTCAGCAAAAACATTTCATTGAATGCATCAGGAAGGAGGCCTTTCTTAAAAGAGAACATAAACTTGCCAAAGTGAGATCGATAAATATCACTGAGTTTCAGAATTTTCAACTGCTTAAATATTGATTCAGTATGAGCATTGAATGCGTTTCTCGATATGATTCTTAAAACCTTTTTCTGAAATACAAAAATGCGATTTAGATTAGAAGATAGGTCGATCCCCATACTGATATGCAGTAAACAAGGTAAGGATAAACTAAGCTAAAATACAAGGTGCACAAAGAGGAGGTGGGAAGGCAAAAACTTGCTTTATAAATTATGCCAATAGATTTTGATATTTGCAATGTGTAGTTTCCACGTTAAATTTTCGTCAAGAATAACACCTAAAAACACGATTTCTTTTACTCGTCTAATGGCACATCGACTAATCTCTAGATTGATGTCAAGTGATTTGAACTGAAGCAGATGCTGAGAACAAAACCAGCATGATTTTACCGGCAACTCTTAATATTTGTTTTCGTTCTTTTCCTTTGTCTGTCCTCTGGATTATTGCCTTGACGCGCATAAATCGCATTCCTCAACCCTCGACCTCCCGCTCAGCAGTCCGGTGCTCTACCAACTGAGCCAACTCGGTTATACTCGCTGCCACAAGCGGTGACTTAAATACCCGAAATTGTGCCAGCAAATTTTATCCAAAGCTAATAAGAGATAACCTGTGATCAGGCATAATTTCAAATTGCTCTTAGGTCCTTATATGTTGCCGCTCGCTCGTTTCGCGCTTCCCGCGGGAAGGTTTACCAATCGGAACGAATAGAGCTTGTCGCAAGTAAGAGACAAATGCGCGCGCTAAAGAAAGTTTTTTACCACAATTGCTAGTAATTTCGTAATCTGAGCTGAGTTGCTCGAAGCATGGTTAGCGCTAACCATTGGTTAAGATGTATTAAAACCTATAGGTTGTCATGGTTTTTAACCCCGGTTAGCGCTAACCATGCTTCGAGCAACTGGGCCCCCCAGATTGGCTAATTTACCGTTGTCGATAAGAGTCTAGACAACGCTGCTCGCGTCAACGTGTCGCGTAATGCCTTTTTTCAGCGCGCGCTCTGAAATTAAAATTTTCTTTGACGCTGATATTGTGGTAAAAAACAAATCGAATGTGGTTTAGCGTTGTCTATTTAACAAATCGAATGTGGTTTAGCGTTGTCTATACTCTTATCGACAACGATATTCGTCATCACAGTGGTCAAAATGTTGTGGACTCACGAGGCGCAGCCGAGTGAGTCCACAGCAAATTAACGCTAAACCACATTCGATTTGTTAAATGCCACATCAAAGTTAACTGACGTGTACAAAGGTTGCTATGCGACAGCGAAACTAACAGTCACTTGTTTAGTTTGAGAAACGTCCGTGCAGTAACTTCAGCAACGCTTATGTTTATTTTCGTTTTTTCCCTTTGTGTTTGCTCTGGATTATAGCCCTGACGCACACAGATCGCACTCCACTTGACAAAGAATACATACGGAAGATTTAAAGTAACTTTTCAACGTTTGGTGAGTGCCATTTTGTATTTCTTCAATCTAAGTCTGTCAATCTACTGTAGGGAGTTGCAACACGTAAGGTAGTATTTTATTGCTGAACTATAGTCTAGAACAAAAAGGAAAATTGCCATGTAACATTTACCGCTAATGATTTGCGATTTTTCAATAAAAGGAAACCTTCGTGAAGCATGCAAAACTTTTTTCTAGTTGTTTGAGTGAAGTAAAACATCCAAGGTTGCGGTTGTTTTCGATGTTACAGCATGTTGCCGTACAGCACAAGTTGATATAGAAGTCGTTTTACTTTTCGCAACTGTCTCTGCAAAGCTGCAAGGTGCTTTTTAAGGTTTACATTAAAGCTCTGGCTAAACGAAGCAACAATGTTGCGGCAACATTTGAGTTAGCGCATGTTTCCACGATGTTTCCCCGTTTGGCCACCCGAGGAAACATTGTCGCGGCGACAAAAAAATGTTTCTGTACTCTCTCAGAAACATTGTTGTCGCAACAATGTTTTCTCAGGTGGCTAAACGGGGAAACATCCTGACAAAATTGCGAGTTAAAATTGCACGTTAACGTTATACTTCCTAACTTAACGTGAGCTTAACTGAGATAGATGAGAAAAAAATAGACGTTTCATCGGTAAACCAAGGTATAGCTTCGACTTCAAAAGACCGTAGGAAATATCTCAGCCGGACCCCCCCCCCCCCCCCCCCCCTTATAAAGGCTATGCACATAGCAATTGCGCCACCACTTTTGCATAACCGGTCTAGCCTAAATTTCTGCTGTCTTCATGGTTGTCCACAGCGACTAAGGAAGCGGCACAAAGATTTGAAGAAAAATTGTTTTGAGCGCCAAATAATAACAATGTCCAAACGTCTCGAGGCTATTGCCTCTTCATCAGTGGAAAAAAAACAATTTTTCTTCAAATATTTTTCCCCTAAAAGCGCCACACAGTTTCATAAAGAACAGTTTTTCTGAATGTCTTCGAGCATCATGTCAAGTAGTATACTCAATTTTTTTACTTCGAGGGTGACGTCCGCTATGATTATGGAAATGTGATGTTTTTCCGTTCAGTGGGATGACCAACACTTAAACATTTAACCCTAATACCAACAAGAATATTATCCAAACTCTTTCCCTTTCTTGCTTGGAAAATGGAGATAAAACTGGCTACCCCAACAGAAAGTCGTTAAATCGTTCTTTTATTTGGCGATATTACCAAAGTAAACGCGATGTACAACTGTAAAAATATTCACCAACCGTAATGATAATAAATAGAAAGACACAAGCATGAAATATATTAATTATTTTCTCTCACACGCATGCAAATTTTCTCACCACTCGTCATAAATTCTGAATAAAAGAGGGATAGCTTTCGCCCAATTAAAATCTTAACAAAAACCTGCGCGGCCGGCCTTGTACAAGAGAGTCACAGTCATGGCATCTTAACGATAAGATAAGAGATTCTTTGGAGCTACATTATACATCCAACATATTGCTTTCAAGGATACGCTAAAGCAAGACTTGCCAGTGGTTTTTATCTACTTTATATCGAGTCTTGTCCACTGAAACAAATAAAGGATTTGTAAGCCTAAGTAAGAAGTAATTTTATATAATAAAAAAGCTAGGAAAATTAGAGAAGCAGCTAAAAGTGAAATACAAAAAGTGCAATAAGCATTTCGAGTAATAACAAGGTATATCAAATAATTAAATAAATAGCAAAAGGAGATAATTCAGGGTTCTCTTCAATTTCTCATAAATTCGCTTTCAAAAAATATGTTATGGTATCTGTACACTGTTACAAAAGGCTCTCGTAAACGACGTTTCAATTCCTTCACTACTAACTACGGTCTGATAAAAGTACGCCTAATTATAAACACAATCTGCAAGAATTACAAGGGAAGAGAAGTGCTGGCGTGACGATTCATAAAATAAGGCCCACTCTTTCATATAGCATAGTGACTTTTTAAAATTATTACTGTTATAGAAGATTCTAAAATTGGATTTTCACGCTGTTAAAAGTGAACGTAGCTACACTGCATGCTTTCATTTCTACTCGACCGTCCAGAAGCGAGCCTTTAAGATTTCGTGCATGATGTATGCAGCCCAAAGCACAGGCCAAGTCAAAGCAGCAAAAGCGAATTACTTTCAACACTTAGTTGAAAACCGCCCTTTCTGTTCATCCCTTTTCAGTAACTTCTACTTTGGTTACTTATAGACACTGAAACTCCCAAGGGTAGAGTAGAAAAATAAATCAAATGCCTTAGGTCTTCCCGGTGCCTTTATGACCCATCTTCTCCCCCATTCCCCCTCCCCCCCCCCCCCCCCCCCCCCCTCTGATGTGGTTGAGAATCCTTGGTCATAAATTATGTAAAGCTTATCTCATTGTTAGCTAGTGAGCCGTGCTACTCATCAGCCCGGGTCGATATGCTCCGTTGAGTGAACCATTGAGTGTATTACTTGGCAGAGTTCTATCTGGGGACCTATTTTCTGGAGAATACAGATCGGGTGAAGCCGATGAGAAGGACCGATCAAGTGCATCCGCTTGATTTAATCGCGCCAGAGCGTTCTTTAGTACTTGGGAATCTATGGGTCCTGTAGCCTTGGGGCTGGTGAATGGACTTGACAGCAAAGCCTGTAATAAAACAAATGAATGTAAATTCTTTGTGGCCACAAACGAGGTCCGTATGCGGTAATGTGTGAAGATCCTAACGGTGAACTAACAATAATCAGTCTAGATATGTTTTAGCTCAGAATCTAAGCCTTCAACTCTAAAATGCATGTTGTTTCCTGGCTTTTACTGGAATGAATCTGCCAACTCAGTGATATAACATGACTTTCAAGCAACAAACTAGCTAATATGATCTACGATGTTGTAATATAAAGAGATAACTGGACCACAAAATATCACAAAAACTTTCTTAAACTGAACCGAAAAGGACACGAATTCCACCCCACCTTTCTTTGTAGGTTTTCTTTTGCACGAGTCCTAAAATTCGATTCAACTGAATAAGGGTCAAGTACTAACCTTGGCTTTCTCAAGCTCTCTTGTGATAGAACCCTTTTCTTGCATTAGTAAATTCACTTTATCGTGAAGTTCAGCATTCTCTTTTTCTAGTACATTGAGCGCAGCCTCTCTTTGACGCAAACTTCTCAGATGTTCCCGGATGACCTCCTCACTGTCTGTCAACCTGTGTTCAGAAAAGAAACGCGATGACACGTTTGTCACGATATATTCTTTCCACGTTTTGCCATGACTGCGTCGTGATAAGAAAAGTGTAATCAATAGTAGTAATTCATTATTTCTCATTTCTTTTTCAATTTTGCTTACGCTTAAATAGAAAGACGAAAGTTTAAAGGCACCTTTACAAAAGCGCTAAATAGAAATCAGACGTTGGTCACCATTGTCGATTGAAGAGTTAAAGATTTGTTCGGGACCGACTCACTTGGCCAGAAGTTCTCGCTTTTCTCCCATGAGCTGTTTTTGAGCAGCCTGTGTTGTACCCTTGTATTCTTCTTCCTTGTTCATTCTTTCCTGGGTAAGTTCCAGACTGCTCTGTAAGGACAGCACTGAAGACTCCAGGTTTCTCTTTTCACGTGCAAACCTATCCCTGAAATACACCAGTTACCAAAATGAATACCTAGCGACCTGTACATGCATAATACAGCTTCGGCTAAACAGAAAAACAATGGAGTTTCAACCTAAAATTACAGACTTGACATACGCTTTCAACAGAGTCATTTAATTTGGCTTGGTCGTTTACAACGCTCTGTAGTTGCTTTATAAAATTGCGCCACTTTATCCGTCAATGGAAAGTATAACCAAACCAAATCCTAACTTACTGATTTGTCCGAGGTGACCCGCCCTTGGCACCTCTTATTTCTATTTGCTTCGAGCTCTTTTTGGTTCATTGTCTTGTGTACATTTAGGGAACTGTTTAGATTTATTGTTGTTTACACTCATTTGTCAGCGTTATTGTTTTTCTGTGATTGTTAGGGTACTCAGTTAGACACAGTATACACAGCAGACCTCATCCCCAAACCATCATCAATAGTAGCTGGTATTAATCTAGACCAAGGTTCGTAAACTTTTGAGCTGTGAAAATTCCATGACTTTCCAGGACTTATTCCATGACTTATTAATAATGCTTTAGAAATACACAGGCAAGTAAAAACTAGCGATATAATGTTCCGATGTTTCGGCGACCTCATGACGCCCTTCTCAAGGAATGAATAATACAAGCGAGTTCAACGGAGTAAGTTCTTAGATTAATGGGGTAATTTAAATAAATACTTTGGCGCGGATCGAATCTGTTTGTACATTCAAGCGTGGTCTTAATCTGCATGAAAGCGTCGTTGGCCACAACAGCACTTCATCCTCTGTGCGCAAACATTATGATAATGACCTCGCGAGCGCAGTCCCTGAAGACCTCCTTAGTTGTTTCAAAGTACTGAAAAAATGCAGGAACAAATTTGATTGTTTAATTAACGACATGCTGTACATCACACAATTAAGATCACGCTTGAATGTACAGACAGATTCGATCCGCGCCAAAGTATTTATTTAAATTACCCCATTAACGTTAATCTAAGAACTTACTCCGTTGAACTCGCTTGTATTATTCATTCCTTGAGAATGGCGTCATGAGGTCGCCGAAACGTCGGAACATTATATCGCTAGTTTTTACTTGCCTGTGTTATTCCATGACTTTTTGAAAAAGTCCATGACCTAAGTTAAGCAACTGTTCTGAGACAAAACAATGACAAAAATGACAAAAATGTTCGCAAGCGTAATCTTGCAATGCATGCTATGTTTATTTCTACTGAAATAAATCATATATTTGGACTTGTCGGTTAATTTTTGTAACTTTGGTTCTACATTGCTTTCCACTCATAGAAAGCCTGCTAATTTCCCGTGACTTTCCGTGAATTTCCAGGACCCAAACCTAAATTCCAGGACTTTCCAGGCCTGGAAATGAAATTATAAAATTCCATGACTTTCCAGGTTTTCCAGGAGCTGTAAGAACCCTGTAGACTCACTTGAGTGATCTGATAGTCGAATGAGCCTTGGTTTTCCTCTCATCATTCTTCCGCTGCAGCTGATCTATTCTCTCCGCAGCATTCACAAGTTCTCCTTGTAAGTAATCCACTTCTTGCTGCAGCTCATTTACTCTTTCTGTGAGAGACTTGGCATCATCTTCCGTCCGTTTGTGCTGTGAAGTTTAAAAGAGAAAAAAATGAAATCAACACACTGACACTACTGAGAAGAGAGATTAACAAATAAAAACAACCACATAGGAAGGTGAATAATAGAAATAGCTAAAATTAAAAATTTGAGTAAATACTGTGGCTCTACCAAACGCGAGGCCACTGCAAGTTAGCCGAAAATTCTTCCTCAACTTCAAGAGAACAAAAATTCCTTGTGGTTTCGAACAAGTAACGACCAATTTGTGGTGGTTGTTTCAAGGTGACAACTACATTCGGTCGAACAGTAGTAGCCGAATGGGACACCTAGTCAACTTGAAAGAACACTGATTACAGATCTCACTTTACTTTAGTCCAACCAATACTAACCAATTTACCATCTGATACCTGAGCTCTAGAATGCGTAATTCACTGCCATCATCACTTTCCAAATAATCAAATATCACTTCTTTTAAGACACGTTTATACGATTTTTGTCTTACTAATCAAGTGTTACACACACACGCTTTTAATCTAATTTCAATCGAGACTATTTCCAACTCACTGACCCTCGCCTCTTTGAAAAGACTATTACATTATTTTTCCTCACACGTCCTGTCCAAAGTCGCATGCGTGCTTAGCCTAACCAACTAGTCTTAGTCTTTTAACCGATACTGCCTTATCAAAAGGGGACCTCTCTCTATACAAGCGTTTGCCTTCTTGGGGTCTCCTCACCGCTCGCTATTGAAATGTTAAAAGAATATTGTGACTCACCTTATCTCCAGTGTTCCTGAGTTTCTGTTTCAGGGCTTCAATCTTGGCTTCTTGTTCTTTCACCGTGTATTGTAGCTGGCCATCTCTTTCACGCAACAGCTCAACTTGTTTCTCCAACTCTTGCACTGTCTGATGTTGAATTCCTCTGAAATACACACACGAGCATGTTACAGAAGGCGCCTACAAGAACTTTTTTGCATAGTTCACCCTAACGTCTTTAGCCTAACAAACGAACTTTGAAATTACTTGGAATAGTTTTTTCATGGGCGCCGTTTACAGCAAGTTCTTTTCAGCGAAACAGCTAACAGACATTGTACTTTAATGGAATGACGTTTTAATGTTCCTCGAGTGAGCCATTTCCTGAATTCATTTTCCTTAATTCCTGACCGTTTTTTTAACAACATTCGTAAGGCCCCACTGTGGTCAATTTCGGAGGCTTTTTACAGCCATTTCGTGAAAACAGATGCACCACTTTGGAACATTGGTTAGTCGCACGTTCTTCAAATCCCTTCCTTCCTTCCCTCCTCAAATGAGCCCTCAAGATGAACAAGTAGAATTAGCGCTTTATAATTATTGAAACTGTAAAGAATAATTCAATACATATTAACGTGGCTAGCCTGACATAAGTATGTTTCGTCCCTGCCAAGGGACTCATCAGAGACCTTTCGGCGTAGCCAACTCGTCAAACATTGCGTTTGAAGTCCCGCCAGCATTCAAATGATGGTGGCAATCATAAGGATTTCCAACTGAATAACGTGCCGATAATCAACTATTGAAATAGTGAAGAATAATTCACTGCATATTAACGTGGCTAGCCTGACATACGTATGTTTCGTCCCTGCCAAGGGACTCATCAGAGACCTTTCGGTGTAACCAACGAAACATACGAATGTCAGGCTAGCCACGCTTTTTAATTATGGCAAGTTTCAGGCGCTACCTCGGAAAAAAGATTTACCGAATTCTCCCAACAGGAGCCGAACCTATGAACTTCGACTACTAGTTCGGATGCCCTTTATAATACAACAATACTTTCACAAACTGACCTGTCTGCCACTTCTGAAAACTGAAAAGCGCCCTTAGATTATAACATCCTTTAACACTTAGATGCAAGACCATCAGGATTGCGTCTTTTATACGGAGGTACCCCCACCACAGACAAATTCGGCGCTCCCCTCGCGTCGCGTCTCCTCGCAATTTCGCACGCGCACAATCCATCGCCGAAATTAGAGACTCCTCGCAGTCTACCCCCACCATGGCTATATACTTTTACACAAACAAACAAACTTTGCAATGAGGACTTTATAGATTGACAATCATGTTCGTTTTTTAATACATTAAAAATATTAAGATTTGCTGATTTGTTTCATGTTCTAGATTAAAATTTACGATTTAGATGCAATTTACATGTCACGAAACTCATTTTTATTATTCAGAATATTAAACCTTATAAGATTATGTTGTTGTTATAGTTACCTCAACATCTCCTCGATATCTATAACATCGCAAGCAAGTCTGGCAAGGTTTAGGTAAATTGTTAGCAAGCAAAATGTGAGTAAAAATAAATCGTTCGAACACAAGTTCGCCCTTATGTTTAACGTTTGTTTTTGGTTTTGTAATGATTAATTTAACTTGAAGAGTTTATTTTTAATTTATTTCTAGCAATGGTCAAGATTCTATTTAAAAAAGTTTATTGAAATCTCGTCGGGTTTGACGATTATGCAGTGATTTGTCCAAAAGTTAGCTGGTTTATCAACAAGCTATTTTTAAAGTTTTAATAAAAAAAATGAAAGAAAATTTTAAGCGGTATTTAAGGAATTTATAACTTTAGGTTATCTGCTATTTATAGCTAATTTACGATGCCTCGCTGGTACAGAATTCACGATGAAACCACACGACTATTTTACTAGTAATGTAGAAGAGCTGGAACACCAGTCCATGTGGAAAAGACTCACTAATGTAAATAATTAACAATTACAATGCGAAATCGCGCGGAGTATCGTCTGATGACTAAGTCGACGAGGCCGCAAGCCGAATTGGCTAAAATCAGGCGACATTCCGCAAGATTAAGCAGAACAATTGTTTTATTATTCAACACACTGATAACAAAGCACAATTTACTTGCTGAAAAGCTGGAAAAGCGGCCATTTTCTCCGCGACCAACGAAATTACTTATATCTGTCGCAAGTTGTAACCCACCGATTAATGTTTGCGCGATTTTTTTGGCTATTTTGGATCACGTGGTGCAAATCGGAGGACGGGTATCAGGCAATATACCCCGTCTGCGTCGATATTTATCCTCCGATTTTCAGTCGCAAAAAAAAAAAACCAAACAAACAAAACAAAGTAATTTCAAATGGAAGAATCTAATCACAGTCATTCGCAATCGTCGTCAGATCGCAGTTTTTTAACATTTTCAACTTTGAACTGTGGATACGAAAGGGGTTTATTTACTAAATATCTACTGAGTGCGCACAACCAATATTGAGACCACCATGGCCAGATCTGGACAATGTTACAATGTGCTGAATAATAACACAAGATAAACGTAACCCTTCGAGCCTCATTTGTGATAAGCATCCAATTTCTCCTGGCAACATCACAGCTTTACAAAACAAACAGGTTATGAGAATAAAAGGAATGATCATCAACGATGAATAGTCTTGACACAGGAGCCCATTAGGGCTCCTGCTTAACATTAAATCAAATTCTCACAACAAGTGCCATAAGAGGAAACAAGAAACAGAGAGGAGAAAATGGTACTTGATAAGATAGGACTTCATACATTATACATGTACCACACTGAACAGTCTAAAGCAAAACGTAATAACTCACTTGTTAACCTCCTCTTCTTGCAGGTGAACTCTGAGGGTACTATTCTCTTCACCAGTGAGCTTCATTTCAGCCAGTTGATCGTTAGCATGTTTCAGTTCTGACCGTGTAAGCTCCAGCTGTTCACTCACTCCCTCAAACTCTTGCCTTAACCCTGCCAACTGATTTAATAATAATAATAATAATAATAATAATAATAATAATAATAATAATAATAATAATAATAATAATAATAATAATAATAATAATAATAATCACTTTATTTAAGTCTCAAATGTATTTAGCCGAGCACAGATGCTCTACTAATTGGGGAGACTAAATCAAATTAACTCTAAATAAATCAAATGAAATCGAATCAAATGTTGGTTTTTGGGGAGAGGGGAAAACCGGAGTACCCGGAGAAAAACTTCTCGGAGCAGAGTAGAGAACCAACAAACTCAGCCCATTTATGACGCCGAGTCCGGGAATCGAACCCGGGACACATTGGTGGGAGGCGAGCGCTAACCAGGTCATCAGTATGAATTATTTGGGTAAATTGAGGGAGCAGCAATCTTAACCCCCCCCCCCCCCCCCCCCCCCACACACACACACACACACACCCTGATAAGGCATGACAAGTCTATTTTACAATCTCGATATTCAATTGTTTTCATGTACTGCCCCTTGACTGGTCTTGGGGGCATTGAAAGGGAAGAGAAAGCCACCTTATTTAGTCATAATTTTAGCATAGTCATTACCACAACTTCCAATCAAAACCACACACTCCCTTCATTAATGGTCATGGATTTATATACCGTACATATCACATAGTTTCATGGCAGTTTACAATTCTTCTCTAGGGTGAGATCGGACGTCAGCCTGTAAAGGCGCCTCTGGCAGCCGCTATCAGTCCATATTTGATCTCACCCACCTACCCAACCCACACATGAATGTCATATAAAAGATAGAGATAGACCACCAAGTTCCAGTGACTCTTTTTTAACTTTCAAGAGCAACCAAGAATGCAGCATATTTCATCAATCAAAACAAGCAAAACGCACAACTCCACAGAAGATTACTATGCAGTGAAAGGATTAAAACCTTGGCTTCAGCCTCCTCTGCTTGCTGCTGCACTGTGTCCTTGGCAACCAAAATTGCTGTGTGCTCTGCTTGTCTTCGATGTAGTGTGCTTTCTGTTTGACGCAACTGCTGTATTTTCTGTAGGAAAAAATAATGCATGTGAAAACCAGGCCTTAACTAGGATTATGTAATGTTTCAAAGAAGCAGAGGTGGTTTGACCAACAAAAGCATCACATTAATTGTTTCCTGGTTTAAAAAAAAAAACCAGTACAGGGCTCCTTGTAATGTCGGGTTGCTCATACCGAGATGACGTTAAACGCCATTGGCTCGGAACGCTACCGCCTTTTGGAATAAATAAGTTTCTTAAAGGATAATTTGCCTATAATTTATTTCAAAATCGCCGCTTCAGTGATCCTCGGGAGACGAGAATCTCGTCTCTCGATACGAAACATTAATTTTATCTCTTGAGACGTGACTCTCGTCTCGAGTGAAACGAGATGCGACTGGTAACTTACTTTTGAGCGGTACTGTAGCTTATAATTAGGCCATCCAATAGAACTGAAAATGTCAGCTTTGAATTTAAAATTAAACTCCTTCATAGGCAAATTTTCTAAATTGTTTGCATTTGCCATCTGACCGTTCTTAAACAATAAATAAACTAGTTGTAATCGTAGATCAGGAATGCGTTCGAGTATCCATTGCTGCGGTAGTCTGATGTGATAATACTGAAATCGATTACATTTTGTAATATGAGGTGACACGGTTGTGATCGGTTGTGTGCTTCCTTGTCGGCTGGTATCTAGCTGTGAATTGATTTGAAGTGTAAACAAGGATTTGGTTCTTATTTGGAGCAAATATTAAAATCTTCAGACTCATCCAGGGTGTTCGATACAAGATGTGTTCAGCATCTTATGTCACAAAGCACTTTTCGGTATGTTCTACTACAGCAACTTATTTTTTCCTTCAAAAGCAAGGAAAAATTATGTAAAAAAAAGAGATGATTTTATTTACTTTTAATATCTCTAAATTAATAGATTTTATAAAGTAGCTAGACTTTAGTAAATGTATTCATTTTTAATATATTTTTATCCCTTTTCAAGTTTGTATTTTTCAATTATTTGTAGTAGGTCCACATCAGCCGTTTGGCTGCCCCTTCTAAACCTACTTATCAAATAAAGTATGTATGTATTTATGTATGTATGTACTAAACGATGCCAACGTTGGTTGACTTTGCTCTATGTTGTACAACATAAAATGTACTTGATTCTGTGGGAAGCTTTTGACTATAATCTTTACTCGTCACGCGCTCACGCCACGGAGTCTGACTGGTTGCCGTAGATCATTTAAAAAAAACTATTTTCGGTCTGCAAAGCTCGTGTCAAATGCCGTACTTTACAGTTTAGGTCGACCCAAATTAGTTAAGTCAAACTTTGAACTTCACTAGACCACGCGAAAATAAACAGAGCCAGGCTCACGATATCATTTATGACGTAATTCAAGATGGCGCAGAAATGGTACACGAATGACGAAAAATCTGACCACTTAGTAATTCACAGGGAACCCAAGATTAGGATGCGTTCTCCTAACGTCCAACGCAATAACGTTTTTAACTAAGAAAAGCAATACCTTGGCATTACCATACATAGTTAAACCTGTTCAGTTGCCCAACCCTCAGGACAATCACCCATCAGACATGTATGGTGGCCGAGAACTGCCAACAAAAAATTCACATATTTTTGTGTAATAACTGTGGTTTCACTGAGAAAAAAATCAAAACTAATATAAAACACAAAGTAAAATGAAACGAAACCGAAAAGTAAAATGACATGAAATTTAAAAGTATATTGAATTTGAAAAGTAAAACCACTTTACTTTTAAGTTAAACTAAAATGGAAATGCAGTTCAAAGTGAAATATAAAATCAATTTCAAACGGAATTCAAAGTGCAAGTGAAAGTGAATTATAAGTGTGAAATAAAATGCAAATAAAACGCAAAGTAAAAGCCAACGTAAAATGAAATGCAAGTACGCAGCAAACTCAATTCAGAATTAAAGTTAAAGCATTATTAAAGCACAATGCAAACAAAATAGAAGGCAAAGTGTAGGCAAACGTAAATGAAATACGTTTTTAAAGAAGAATGAAAAACAATATTAGTGGCAGCGCTCGGCCATACCAAAAATTATATTCACTTTCAATCTCAAAGTGAAATCAATTTTCGCATGGCCGAGCGCTGCCACTACCAGCATACCTTGCGGCACTCCTAGCCACGATTGTTTTTGTTGCACGTGTTTCAAAGATGGCAGAGTGGAGGAAATTTGCAGCAAGGCAGAAAGCGAAGAGGAGAGGTAAAAATCAAGTTGTAGAGGAGAGTAAAGTGGCCGAGGAGATCGTGGTGCAACGCATGAGTGCGGATGTAAGTGGGAAACAACAAAATACTCTCGCATTGGAGCTCAGGAGTATGTTCCTTTTGAGCAGGACGAGCTTTCTATTCACAACATCAAGGACGCCTGTCAAAAGCATTTCGGGCCCCAAATTGAGGAAGATCTTGTTTGTGATGTGTTAGCAGGAGAACGCGGACCATCATGTAACAATATGGCTCAAATTCCAAACAAAAAAGTGTTTTACGTCCGGTTTGTTAAACCAGAGGGGGAACTTGAGGAAGAAGAGAATTGTAGCCGAGAGGTAAGTGTTAATAATGCACCTATCAATGTTTAACTCAAGTGTTGCACTGTATCAATAGGTAATTAATGTCCAAACGCCGAAGCTTACTCGATATTGTTCATGATAGCAGTCAGGTGTATTAGTGAACATCAGTCACTGCCCGATTCTGAAACTCCCGGGTAATACTACATGATTTTCCAAGTGGACGACCACTCAAGAAAGCCACCCCATTGCATCTGCAAGGGGTATGTACGTCAAGCGATGCCATTAAAAAAGTAAAAAGGTGTTCTCTGGTGAAAAAAGTTAATATCTATAAGTTTTGGGTTGTCAGTCTGCAACCTTTGATCAATAATATTCAAATTTAAACGGGAAATAAATACACATGTACATCAACAGCTTTCTCCAAGAAATCTAGTTAACTCAAACGATAATAGTGCCGTGAAATTCTTTAAAATGTTTTTGACCTGCATTTTGTAACCTTTGAATTCTTTCTTGCCCTGTTTTAATTATTATTATTATTTTTTTTTGCATTGTATATAACAAAGCCCAAGAGACCACGATATGACAAGGCTTCAACAACTAGTTCCCTTCCAAGTCCTAAGAAGCAGTATGGGAGTCTAGTCAGTAAAGTTTACCCAAAAAGCCTCTCAGTCGTAGAAATGTTAAAGCTGGGGAATGTCATTGCAAAGAACACAACTACCGTTATTGATATCTTCATGTTTAACCTCGAGCATATGGAATGGTCCACTGCACCTGTGACTGTAGAATTTAGGATAGCTGACCAGCCATTTGCATCTGGTGGATTTAGGGAGGCATACAAAGCTACTAGTGACACCCTTGGATTTAGCAGGGTGACTTGGGTAATCAAAAAATACCTGAAGGGTACTTTAGAGGATATTATCAAAACAAATCAGACTGTTGAGAGTCATACAAGAAAGGCTGTGCAGATGCATCATTTGGCCAGAAATTTCACATCCCAATTGAAAGAGAAAGTGGAAAAGGAAACATTAACAGAGTTTGGCACTACCTTTCACTATAAGAAGGTATTCCTAGGCAAGATGAGTGGTGGTGACTATGTGACTATTGAAGAATTTATTGATGGTGTGTTTGTCAAGTATATCAACAGTAGTGGGGAAATTTGCACTGAGGATGATGTCCTGTGTGATAAGGCTCAGTGTTTTGCACATTTCACATATGAAAAGTCACAGGGAAAGCTCATGGTACTAGATGTTCAGGGTGCAGGACTTAACTTGTATGACCCTGCAATTGCCTCTGCAGAATTAACTGATGGTGACGGTTCCTTGCGTTTCTGCAATGGCAACTTGGCAGAGGGAGCTATTAAGAACTTCTTTGCAAGGCACAAGTGTAATTTTTATTGTAGGATCTTGCAGCTTAAGTTGTTACCATCGGCATCCCAGTAAGAAACTACCAGTAAATGCTTATTAACTGACATTTTAAAGTTATTTTTATGTGGAGCTGGCCTGCCTAAGTTGACTAAGGTCCCAGTTGGCAGCACAAATTAGGTAAAATACAGCTGTAT
>JAEMWC010000603.1:157500-195000 GCA_016490735.1 Pachyseris speciosa
TTTCGGGCAATTAAAATTTCAGCTAGGGAATCAGAACAGATGAAATTCTTCTAGCTTATAAAAACACCACCTGAAACAGACTTCAAACACCATAATGTGCTTCAAAATAATTTTCTACAGCTTTTGCTTGATTTGGTTTGTTGGGTGCCCCTGATACTTACGACCTCTTCACTTTATGCAAATAGTTAATATGAGAAGTGCAAAATAGAAAGAAGCATTACCTCATCCCTTTCTCGCAAGAGGGCGCTGAAATCTTTGCTTTCTCTCATGGCTTGCTCTAGCTGACTTGCCAGGGAGTGACGCTCTGCAGAGGATTTCTCTCGTTCACGCTCTATCTCATTGCGCATGTCAATGATCAACCTTTCATACTTAGCCTACAAATGGAAGAAATTTAATGTTACAACTGTGAAATTGTTGAGAAAACCTAGGGGTTCAACGATCTTAAATGTTACATTGAGCAAAACTATGTTATTTTTTTCTGTACAAAAAAAATCATCAAAAAGTAAGACGTCTGGAAATAAGTGATAACATTATACATCCATATAAAAAGAAAGAAGGCTGGTATCTCTGAATTTCAGACATCTGTTAATACCTCTGGAGTGATTTTCAATTGAGTGTTGCAAAAGCAAAAACAAAGCAATTACTCAAGCAAATCACAACAGAGATAAACAGATGCCAATGAAATGAAATCTTCTTCTTTATTTGTACCAACAACAACAACAACAACAACAACAAGAAATAAACGATTTACAAACAATTTAAGTTAAATACAAAATTAATGGTACTGGCTGTCTGGAATAACCACGGGGCTAAAAAGACCAGACAGCCATTGTGATTAGAATATATTAAAGTAAAATAATCTAAGCAGTTGGTACATGACAAGAATATCACCTAATTAAATACGAATTCACACACAGCAAAGCACAAAACACTCAGACTCAGACACAAACACATGAAAAGCAAGAAGCACAAAGGGTATGTTAAGCTGTAAAAGAAAAAGCATACAAGATTGTAATGGTATAGCTATTAAGTATACAAAGAAGAAAACAGCTATTAGAGAGCTAAATCTTACATTAACAATTTTGGAGAAATGGCACCAAGCGTGTGTAAGCAAGTCATCATTGGTTTTGATATTGCTTCTCATTGGTTGAGAAAGTGGCAAGAGTTTTCCCAACCAATCAGAGAGTAGAGTAAACCAAAACCATCAAGGATTTTACTTCTGCCTTGGTGTCAAAGAAATGTTTATCAATCTTCAATCTGCATCTCACCTGACTGTCCAGTGAAGCATTATGCTGTCTAAGGAGCTGTGCAGACATGACCTTTGCTTCCTCCCTTAGCTGATCTACTTCCTGCTTGGCAGAGCTACTGCTCTCTTGTGTGAATTCATAACGTGTGCTCAACTCTACAGGAAAAAACAGTTAAATACATAAAATCTAGGTCCAGTAGGCTACTTATGGCCATCTGAAGTACCGGTACCAAACATTTCTTAGAATAGCTACATCCATCACGACTTTTGTCCACAGTGCATGTACATTTATATTAACATTAATTTTTGTACTCTCTCTTTCACACACATGCACGCACGCACGCACATGCCCACGCACATGCACACGCACATGCACACACACACTCACACACAAAATGATAGCAAAGAAATGGCAGTTTCAGTCTGACCTAGACTCTTGCTCTGTTCTCTTTGGAGCTGTTCTTCAAGCTCTGCACACTTCTCGTCCAACCTTTCCAGCTATGAAACACAGCAAATGTTTCAATACATATACTGTGATACTGATTTGGATTTTCTGCACCCTAAAATGAAATATCTTCAACTGTACATATTTGGCATAACCATCACAAATTTTAAACACATAATATTCATCGTGAGCCATTGAGTTTTCTTTCCCTTTAAAAATAGAAGATGTCATGTGTCAAACCCAGTTAGATGGGAAAAAAGTTATTCTGGAGTGTGTCAATGTGTGATAATTTCTAGAAAACAGCCATCTGACCAACAGTTTAATGAGTAAAATCAATTGCAAACAACCACGAGTCCGCCATGCATACTAAGATCAGAATGATACAAATCATCCCCTGTATTAATTAATTATTAGAGAACACTATGAAAACAACTTTGAGTCTAATTCTGTAATCGGCTCTCTCAGCTTGTAGAACAGTATCTAAGCTCCTACTGTTTTGACTGTTATAAAGCGCACCTAATAATAATAAAACTAATATAAAACTTTGCACCTTTTCTAAAAACATTTAGCTTTTACTTCCAGTTTTGGACTATTTTATAGGCTTCAAAACTTATGAAAACTAAGCATCATTTGGTACACAACTGAGTAAGAAGGGATGTGGATGTATTCTTGATTTGCATGCATGTTTACAAAGCCTTTATACATGTACCACAATGCAAATAAGTTTGTGACATCAAATGAAGAATAAACCCATGCCCCTCACAAGCTCGGTTGTGTGACATGTGATGGCTAGAATTTGTAACTTTTAAAGGATTCCTACGAAAACTCAAGATTTGGAAAAAAAAAAAAAGGCATAAAAAGGCATGACATGCTTTGAACAGGTGCAATGATATATATTTTAGCAAAAAAAAAAGGGGGGGGGGGGGGGGTTAGGAGCACTTTAAGTTGAAGTTAGACTGACAGTGAATATTTACTCTTTCTTGTTGGTAAATATCCACACATACATGGCCATTTCTTAAACACTTAGTATGACAGATCTAGAGTATTGAAATAGCATAGCTGGGGTTACAGGTTCTAATCTTGTTCAATACTGAACATTGTTTTGTACTTGTGAAACTTGTGTCTACAGCTGTGATGATCTTTCATGTCCTCAAATCTTTCATGCCCACTTCATATATATGTTTTTCAATACTTAGTGTGTGTCTAATGTCTGACTGTGACGTATAATCATATTCTTTTTTAATATGGACTGTAAACAGCATAAACTCTCTAGATGAGCCCTTTGTGCCCGTAAAACAAATGTTGAAATAAATATTGTTTATAAAAAAATACACTGAAAACAACCTCATATAATCAGTAATTCTACCTTTATGTTAAGATCACTAATCTGTCTTTCTTGTGTGGATACAACAGCATGAAGGGAGGTCTTCTCATTTTCTGAAGACTGCAGCTGAAGGCTAAGCTCTTCGCTCTTCTTAGACTGAAAATAACAGTAAATTTAAAACATTAACAAACCTATTTCCACAGGTAACAATAAAATAAAGGGATTATTAAGTTTACATTTGGTTAATCTTATTTCTCCATGCAGCACTGTCATGCCACACCAAATGTTAACATTTTGAGGGGCAAATGGCTTTGCAGCAAACTCTGTTTTTCTATTGATATTCTTTACTACTACTACTACTACTACTAATAATAATAATAATAGTCTTTATTCAATCAAAGGATAAAAATACATATCCTAAGTTACAGTGAAAATATATTAAAAGATACACAATGAAATACAATAATGATGTAAGATGGAATAATACTATACTAAATTATATTTAAAAATAAGTCTATTTACAAAAGTTTTTTTGTGTCTTTCCGTTTTTATCTGAGGAAGGTGACACCTTCTCCAGCGCAAATTATATACTAATTCTTTTTCTTTGGGAATGATCACACCTAGCATATGATTATTAATAGCTCTTTTGAAAGCGGATTTATCTTGCTGTTCTAAAAGACTAAAAATGCTGACTGTTTGAGTGGTAAAATGACGCTTATGGCACCTATCTAAAAAACGTTGGATAACCTTTAAATCAGAATCAGAAGCGCCATACACAGCGAGACCATATGTGAAAATGGGAAGAACTAGGGTTTTGATCTATTTCCTTCTGGCTAAAGAGTTCCTTTTGTAACGTTCTGAGAATGTGAACACACTTGTTAGCTTTTGTAAGCTTGAGTCTAACGTGCTCGCTGAATTTACAATTAGGCTGAAAAGTCAGTCCGAGCAATACAAGACTATCACATTGAGGAATGTTATTGATGGGAGCGTACTGATGGCGTGTACCACTACTTTCCTTCTTTCTAAATATCAGTTCTTTACACTTGCTCAGATTACACAGCATCTGATTATTTGTACTCCAACTAAGAAACTGATTTACCAGGTCTGCTGACGTGTCTGAATCCTTCCCTACGGGAGCTACTATAGTAGAGTCGTCAGCATATTTGAAAAGCACGGGTGTGTCATTCATAAAAATCTCCAGGTCATTGAGGAAAACATTAAATAAATATGGACCCCCCACACTTCCTTGTGTGGTCCCCTTCTTGACACATACCCAGTCGCAAGAATGACCATTAACTGAGATGCACTGTTGTCTGTTACTCAAAAAACTATGATACCAATTAATTATACAGGGGTTCAAGGGTAACTGTTTCAACTTTGCAGATAGAAGGTTATGCTTAACAGAATCAAAGGCCTTGCTGAAATCCGTAGTAAAAAGTCTTACCGCTCCACAGTTCACAATTCTCTACTTCACAATTCTCTACTTTTTATGAAAGCATTCATGAGACTCTATACTGTGAGTGTCTAGCTAAAGATGTACTTACCAGTAGTTAAAAGGAAAGCATAAGCTTGATATTTGTCTGCACTATTTAGTTAACAGTGTCTAATTTAACATAATTTCAAAGCAATAATCAAGGATCCCATGTCAAATATAGATCTACATGTACTTTTCAATATCAGAGTATGCATACATGTTCATTATAACTCTGAAATGAAGCTGTTGATCCTCACTTTTTCTACACTTATGACACTAGTGACTTATACAATATTATAACCAAATAGCAGTAGAAATTTAAACAGGTTATCTGCATTGTAAAAATGCCTTCATATAAACATCCTTAAGCAACATTTGGTAATGCAAACTTGCCATCATAGGAAATTAGCTCACATGTAGCTTGCACCAACCTTACCTAAGACAAATAATGACCCACAAACCTTGTCCTTTTCCTTGTTTATATATGAAGCTAACTCTCTGGCCAGGTTCTCCTTCTCCTTCTCTAAAGCAGCTGTCTGCTCCATCATCTCCTTCTCTCTGCTCATGCTAGCAGTAAGTGATGCTTCAAGATCCTGTAAGAAAAGCATCAAAAGTAATGTTAGGAACATTCATAAACGAAGTACAAGTATTGTGAAACTTTTAAATGACTGGATTCTTTGCATAGTTTTCTGGAAATGGTAGCATGAAAATGAGCCCTTCTTTTCTTGATACTGTGGCTAGTCTCAGCTGTTCTTAATTTAAACCTCAAACTTTATGTTTGAGGTTGACAGTCCTGTACAGCAATTCATATGGGAGCTTTAAAAGGGCATACTTTTATGAGGATACGGAACAGTTTGTTTTGACCTGTGGATGATAAAATAACTGAAAGAACTCAGACATGGTGCTGATTATTACACTGTATGAGCAAAGTTGTAACACTGGGTGCAATCATGAATTGAAGTGATTATAGCTACAGAAAAATAATAAATGTAATGAGCTATATATTAACTCTTTTTCTCATTGCGATCCCTGTTGCTTCAGGAAATGAAAAAATAATAACTGCTTTTCTTGAGTTATAAAATACAATTTGCCAACTGATAGCTTATGTAAAACCTCTGATATTAGTACATGTAATAATATTAGAGTAACAATATGATGATGATTATATAACCAGCATAAATTTTTGTTCAAACTGTTATTATGTTAACTATGCTTTTTGGTCTCAAAAAGTATATACCCAGGCAAAGTAATTTTTAAGAATCTATTCTTCCATTAAAAAGGCCCTTGTGATTAAGAAAAGTAAAAGGTATTTAAGCTAAAATGCTTATCCTAAGGTGTAACAAATTTACCCCAAACGTTGAGTGCTAGAATTTAAAGAAAACAAAAAATTAAAAGTAGCATGTCACAAATACAGTTATATATGATTATATGTTGTATCCAACAATGCAGTGAGTTCACTTGTAAACAGTTCTTCTAATAAATTCTTGTTTCACTGAGCTAACACCAGACACCAAAAGCCACCATGCACGAATAAGCAATGTAACTTAACAACTGCTTGTGCATCTTTGCCCAATATAGCACATTAAAAATCATTTAGCACCAATTCCACACTCTAGATGATAGCTCAGTAGGGGGGGGGGGGGGGGGATAAATGATAATAAAGTGCTGTCCTCCTTTTCCACATATTGTTTTGCTAAGAAAGTCTGGAATTAATTTCACTATTGTCACATTGTGATCCACTTTGACTCTACAGCAGACAAAAGAATTATGCTTTAGTACAGTCATGTCATTACAAGAAATGCAAGAATAAAAAGGATATTGTCCCATTTAAGTTGTCTTTAACGTCAGGTAATGACCAGCAATTACAACTTATTTGGAAATACCTTAACCCATTGACTACCAGCCGTTTTTACGTTTTCGGAAGGATTTTCCACCTATAATCGATGAATAGCATTTCGTGACTTTACTTGAAACTACCATGAAAAAGGGTGCCGTCCTAAGGCACTGGAGGCTCGAGGTTTCTGAAAACGTCATTTTGACGTAGCTATTTTTCATCCGTGAAGCAACAACAACAGCCCAAGTTCGGTTTGCTTGTGATTTTTACAAAGTTAACAGCCATTTTTCATCTTTAGCAGCTGCCTGATGCACATCATTAAGCGTGATGGTAGCTAAGAGTCCACTTTCTCAAAGAATTGAGCGAGGTGATGTACTTTGTTGTCGAATTTGGCTTGTTACTCGACGAACAGGGAATTTGGCTGGTCGGACACTTAGTACCTTTGGGACTCGACTATTGAAGAATTTCTCGACCTACTGCCACATATTTTGGAATTTGTGAGCACTGAAGATGACCACAAGCAGGAAATTTTGGCGGTAGGTCGGGGGGCTGTAGACTTAGTTTATATGTGAAAGAATTGGGGGAAGGAACGGACGCTATCAAAAAAATTCTCGTTATTTCCCAGCATGCAATGCGCTCGAGATGTTGAAAATGTCAGGAAGGCCCAAATATGCACTGTAACAAAAGGCTGTATCTACGCTCGGGAGAAGAATATGAACAAAAAAAGTCATTTCTAAGCTCGGACAAGGACTGAATTTCATTATGATGGTTGAAGTTTGGGTTTTTGGACGATGATTTCTTTAAAAAACATAAAGGCAATAAGGGGCATTTTTGTTGTTTCTCTTTGACGTTAAAAACGGTCAGTTTCGTTCTTGTCCAAACTCAAAAGGCCATATTTGGTAAAAATCGCTACGTTTCTTGCATTTATTGAATATCCAAATTTAAAGGACGTTCCATTTTGTACTCACAACTAGCAGTTAAGGCAATATTCGTGCGATTGAGAAAGTTGCAATGTTTTGCAGCATGGGAGTTTTTTAAGGCTGGTTTTAATGGCCGGCACAGGTGCCAGTGGGTTAGTCTTGAGTTAGCTTTTATTAATATAAATTGCTAAAACAAACTTGAGGTAAGAGTTTACATAAAAATCACCATTTCAGCATTGTTTAATCAAAACTTGGATAATAACAAACCGAAAGACCAATATTAAGGTGAAAATTTTAATTGCATTTTTGTTCACAATTAATATATGCTTGAGTGGTCACACCAGTAAGCTATATATATATTCATCATTAATAGTCACAGTAATTTAAATTCAGCAAATAACTTTGAAAGTAAGTCTAAATGCATATTATTTTGAAATAGTCAAGGGAATAGCCTGATTAAAACTGATAAAAACAATTATTATTTTTTTGGAAAGGAATTATCAACACAAAGTATACCAAGATATTTAGAGCAGACATTTGAAACCATCTGTTAAGAGGGTAAAACTAGTGATGTAAATTGAGTTTCCTCTTGTACCATGAAATGTGCATGCATATGATAATATTTGACAAACAGGATCTACCTCAGTTCTCCCAAATACATTTATCAACTCTGATGATGGAACTAAGTGGCACAAAACCAGAGAATGGTAATCTAACTAGCCATTCATTGTTGTTTCATCGCTAAACTATTGGAACACATTTCAAATAGAATACCACCTTTTCTTTCCCAGAGTTAAACCTCATCAGCTGCATGTAATGCTGTCTTAGATAAGAAATTATTTAATGTGCTTACAACTTTTGTAAGCCCAAAGCATTATGAGATCATTCAAATGACAGCTTAATTGAGCAGCAGTCTATGGTGTTATTTGCTTTGCCCATCTTTTAAAAAACTAAATTTATGAATATTTTTTATCTGTAGGCAACCTAGAATGTGTGGTCTTCAAAATAAATGAACTGGGATCAGTGTAGCAGTTATCAGTTGCTTCTAATTAACAGTGGTTAGGGGAAACTAACCTTTCTCAATTCAACCACCTGCTCACGCAGTAGGTCCTTCTCCTCCTCAACACTCCTACTACGGTCTGACTCAGCAATCAGCTTCTGCTGAAAACTTGTTTCATTGACTTTATGGTCAGTCATTACCTATGAATGGAATAAAGTTTAGCTTGCAATTATTGCATGTGACAAATGTGACAGTAAACAAAGACAGAGCCCTTGCATTGAATTTTATGTTACAGTTCAAACACTTAATGATATTGGTCAGAACTGAACACTTGATAAAATATCACATTGCAAAGACAAGAATATTATACATAAATCTCAATCTAATGTAATATCTGCCTAAAGCAATGTTATTTCATATATAAGATTTTGAACAGAAAATTTGATTTTATAATTATCTTCTCTATGTGCACAATTCTCTCATCAGATTGAATTTTGTAGTCAAACTACATGTATGAAGCATAAAATTATTTCATATACCAGGGAAAACATTTAGTCCAAAAAAGAAAGAAAGCAAAGAGCAATATTAATTTTTTGTAGAGAGTAAAATGTATCCTGAATGCAGTGAACCAGGCAACCATTAATTTTGTCTTTTCCCCACAGAAAATGTTTGTTAACTTATGTTACACTCAACCCAAAGTAGCATACAGTGTAGGTCATGTTTAAATTTAGCCACATCCTAACAAGGTTAAAATAACAACTAATGATTCATTAGTGAAGCAATGGCAAAAATATCATCCCTGTCTATGGAGATGTCATATGCTTTATGTTACAATAATTGGCTTTACAAGTTGATTTCATCTGTTTCAAATGATATAAACCTCAACAAACAAACAAAAAACATATTTCAAATGCAGTCTAAGTCATAGCCTTGATTTTCATTATTCAGTTTGCTTAGAAGTTTCATGTTTGAAAACAACCTGGGATTATTAAACAAATATTTCTTTTGCCCAGTGATTTGTATCTGTGCAGTACATTGTATCAGTGACTCACTATACATACAAAAAAGAAAAAAAATGTTTAAACTTGTACTGCCCAATGAATTCCCCAGCAAAAAAATATTAACCACAAATCCCTCAGAGTAGACTCTTAAACTTTTTTGGAGAAAACAGCTGTCAGAAGAGAATCCTTTGGAAATGATGCCTCTCTCTGGTCTATCCAGAACACTTACTGTAAGTGGGCCATATATGCTTATTATTTTTTTTTTAAATAAACACATTTCTACATTTAGAGAAATATATTACTGATATAACTTTGATTAGAAATATTGAAAACCATTATTTGACAATTTCCTAAACTTTCAGAGTTACAGTGGTGTATAATTTTATACAACTTGACTCCTTGATCACTTATTTTTATTTATGGACCAAGAAAATAAGTGCAGAACACTTTTGAATCAAGAATGCATATGGCTTAATAAATAAAGCATACTAACCTTGTTCAATCTCTGCTTTGTTTCAGACAACTCATCCTTTAGGCTAGCAGCTTCATCGGTAGCTCTTGCTAATTTTGCCTTCATCATGTTCAGCTAATAAAAACCAACATACATGGATGTTGAAATGGTACTGAGGGAATGTTTGTTTGTCTGAGTCTTGTGGGGGTCTAACTGAATGGACTCCTGGTGTAATCTATTCTTAGACATTGGCCACAGTGCTATTGGTTGAAAGTAATATTTGTGTTTGCTTCAGTTTTGCTTCACTTCGCTCTGTGATTGGTTGGCAAAACTCACACGGCACTTTCTCAAAACCAATCATGACTTGCATGCATGCATTTTCCTACACTTGGCGTCAACTTCACATAATTGTTTCAATTTAGAAATATTCTGTTATTAATAGTTTTATTAAATTTTTTATTATTAAATCAATTTAATTTTTTTAGGTGTCATATATAAACTTGTCACTGAAAAGCCTTTTTAGTAACTCTCCATAAAGTTTGTATTGTATTGCATTGTATTTCTCCTTGGCTCATTGTACTGTTTGCATATGTTGTGATTGGTTAGAATACCAATTTATCATTTTGGTTTTATGACACTCAATTGAAAGGTGCAGCTACCCGATAACACACCTCATCTTTTGAAGTCTTATCTAAGGATTCCATATCCTCCTGTTTGTCTGCCAGTGTCCTCTCAGCCTCTCCTAGCTGCAGTGTTAAATTCTCAATCTGTTTCATCTGCCTCTCAAGTGTGTCATCAGCTGTTTTGAGACGTTCTTGCAGACTGTTCTTTTCATCATAGAGTTGCTGTATTATTATTTGCTGCCTGTGAAAATTTGCAGAACAGTATTCAGTTGTTAAAGATGAATATGATTTTCTGTAATATGCACCAAAAGCCACTTCTGCTGTTAACTGTTATTGGTATGTATTTGACATGTTTTCTTTTTCAATTTTTTGGAAACTACAGTATTAGTTGAAAATGTACAGCTGTATGCTGCTGTCCATCCATCTACACAACAACAGTGAAGATACTGAAAAAATTACACAGATATGTGGTGTGGCCTCAAAATGAAAATAAATCAATAGAATTACATGCTAAAGTTCTATAGCATTCTGAAACTTACTTTTGAGTTGAAGATTTGGCTTCAGTCAGAACACTGTCCTGTAAACAAAACAAGACATGAAATAAACAAGTTGTTCAATCAACCTATCTATCTACCGGTATATTATTGGGACGTAGCAAAGACAGCTTATGACAAACTGAGTGAGTTCTGGAAGAACAGCCAGTTTACCACCAAGACCAAGATCATGTGCAATGTCATCTCAGTGTTTCAATAGTGTGTCATGTGGTCTATCACATGACTACGAGAAAGAGAGTTTACACTTTCACACTCTATACTAATTCACATGACTCCAGCAGTGTTTTTGCAGGTAGAAATTTTGCTTTTCACCGCGAACAATCCTTGATTATCATCAAAGGAATAAAAAACATCTTCAATTTTCAATAGTGTGTGACATGTGGTCTATCACGTGACAACGAGAAAGAGAGTTTACACTTTTACACTGTCCTGCAGTCTGCAGTTCAATACATCAACCCCAGACAGACACCTGTCATTACGCTTGATCAGCCATTATTTGCTATTGTAAAGCAAATTCAATGGAACTGGCCAGCATCACATGGGGAGAATCAGTTCGTTATCATGCTAGGTGGCCTTCACATCGAAATGGCGAAACTGGCTTGATGGAAGTGGCTGGATGAGTGTAATAGCGGATACCGGGGTTACAACTACAGGTGGTGCTGACTCCTTCATTAAAGCCTCCCACCTCACACGAACAAGACGAGCCCACCAGATTACAGCAGCAAATCGTTACATCTTGCAACAGAGGGCATATAGCAAATACAAAGAAGCTTTTGACAATTGCGTTGAACTGCTGGGTTTTAAAGATTGGAAGAATAAGATGTCTTCTGAGCACCCTCAATTTCTCTACTGGTGTCGAGTCTTAGAACTGGAATTTTGTGTGTCGCAGCTTGTCCGCTCTCTAAGAGAAGCGAACTTCAAGAACTACATTGAATCACTTGGCCAACTTGCACCATGGATGTTTTCCTTGGATCAGATCAATTATGCCTGGTGGCTGTCTGTCCATATCAGAGACATGTGCACCCTATCATCTAAATATCCAAAGGTATTCCAACAGTTCAGCGAGGGAGCCTTTGTGGGGCACAAATCACCGAGGGTATTTTCATCCATAGAACTGGATCATGCGCATGAGCAAGCTAACGCCTTGGTTAAAGGAGATGGTACGGCTGTAGGCCTAACTGAAAGCCCGGGCGCTTTATTGCGATGGATGGTTGCAGGACCTGAGCTTGCAAGAATGACACTAGAGTTTGAAGAATCCATTCCTTCAGTCACAAAGGAAGACACATGCCACCACGAGCAAGTACCAGGAGTACAGGTTTTGTTTAAGAAGGACATTGCATCCCTGGTGTCTTCATTTGAGGAAGTGGGAAATCCATTTGAAGAAGATCTGTCTGCGCTAGACTCAAAGGTTATTTTCTGGCAAAGGCAAACGAACAGCATGGGATACCTGGAGTGTTTTCCCTGCAGTAACTGATGTGTCAGCTGACTTATCTTCAGTTCCACAGAGTATCCCCGACCACTACATGCCACTGATTGAGAGATTTGTTGTTCTTCTCTACAGCAGAACCAGCACAGCATTAACCCATTGACTACCGCAGGTTTTTACATTTTCGGAGTGATTTTCCACCTATAAACGATGAATAGCAATTCGTGACTCTTTATTTGAACTACCAGGGAAAAGTGGTGCTGTCCTAAGCCACTGGAGGATCAAGGTTTCTGAAAACATCATTTTGACGTAGCTATTTTTTATCTGTGAAGCGACAACAATAGCCCAAGTTCGGTTTGCTTGCGATTTCTGCTAAATTTACAGCCATTTTTCATCTTTAGTGGCTGCCTGATGAGCATCATTAAGCGTGACGGTAGCTAAGAGTCCACTTTCTCAAAGAATCGAGCAAGGTGATGTACTTTGTTGTTGAATTTCTCGACCTACCGCCACATATTTTGGAATTTCTATGTACTGAAGATGACCACGAGCTCGGAGTGGCTGTAGACTTAGTTTATATGTGAAAGAATTGGGGGAAGGAATGGGCGCTGTCAAAAATTCTCGTTAGTTCCCAGCATGCAATGCGCTCAAGATGTTGAAAATGTCGGGAAGGCCCGAATGCACTGGAACAAAAGGCTGTATCTACGCTCGGGAGAAGAATATGAACAAAAAAAAGTCATTTATAAGCTAGAAAAAGGACTGAATTTCGTTATGATGGTTGAATTTTGGTTTTTCGACGATGATTTCCCTAAAAAACATCAAGGCAAAAAGGGACATTTTTGTTGTTTCTCTTTGACGTTAAAAACGGCCAGTTTTGTTCTTGTCCAAACTCAAAAGGCCATATTTGGTAAAATTCGCTACGTTTCTTGCATTTATTGGATATCCAAATTTAAAGGGCATTCCATTTCGTGCTCACAACTAACAGTTAAGGCAATATTTGTGCGATTGAGAAAGTTGCAATGTTTTGAAGCATGGGAGTTTTTTACGGCCAGTTTTGGCCGGCACGGGTGCCAATGGGTTAACAGTGAATGAAGCTAGACAAGAGCTCTTCTTGAAGAAATCAAGGGCTATTGAAATCATACTGCCAACTTAAGCTGCCCTTTTGCAGCACACAAAGCATGCTGCTTATCAGGCCAGACATGTGTGGGGAATTCCAAGTCCACAAGAATGGGGCTGGAGAAGAGAAGGAAGTGAATGGAAGCTGGTATGGACAGTTCTGCCACAAGCGCAGGAATCATTATGAGCTGATTCACTGCAGGTGCAAGAAAGGATGCACTGGTCAATGAAAATGCCATCAGGCAAGCCTGAAATGCACAGCCCTGTGCAACTGTGGAGGACATTGCCAAGATGATTAATTGCTTTCGGCGAATGTAGTGAAAAATTGTAAAATCTTTTTCTAGTAGTCATGTGATAGACCGAGTGACACACACTACTGAAAACTGAAGATGCTTTTTATTCCTTTGATGATTATCAAGGACTGTTTGTGGTGAAAAGCAAAATTTCTACCTGCAAAAACACTGCTGGAGTCACGTGAATTAGTTTAAAGTGTAAAAGTGTAAACTCTCTTTCTCCTAGTCACGTGATAGACCACGTGACACACTATTGAAAATTAAAGACGTTTTTTATTCCTTTAATGATTATCAAGGACTGTTTGCGGTGAAAAGCAAAATTTCTACCTGCAAAAACACTGCTGGAGTCACATGAATTAGTATATAGGGTAAAAGTGTAAACTCTCTTTCTCACAGTCATGTGATAGACCATGTGACATACATTATTGAAAATGTTACGCAATAAAGATGCTTTTATTACTCTGATAATTACCAAGGACTGTTTATTGTGAAAACTAAAATTTTTACCTGAAAAAACAATTGTTTTATTTTAGCCTCGTTTTCATGCTGGCTAGAATAATGTGAATTTGGCCATGCCCATTTATCCTCTTAAAAAGGCGATTCGTCGCTGGCCCTATATCAGAAAATGATCAGTACCTATAATTGTATCATCCTGCCAAGTTTCATGCTTTTATCAAAAAGTGAATGTTTTTTTGGCTTAACAGCTGGGCTATATGGGGTGTTGTAGCTCATGTGTTTTCAAGTATTTCCCCTCCCTCCCCTCCCTTTAGTTTTATTATTATTATTATTGTTATTTTATTATTAGTAGTAGTAGTATTTTTTTTTTCTTCCACTGAACTCCTAGTTCAGTGTGACGGGTGCTTGGTTTGGGGCTTGGCTGTGACGGGCGGGGCTAGTGGCTGGGTTACAGGTACAGTACTGGCCACAGGAATAGCAGCATTACACGTGCGTATCATGCGTGTAAATCCGCCATACTGCGCGCAATTTACACGCAAATTACACACGCGTTATGCGCAAGTAAAAGAAATACACGAAAGTGCAAGAAAATAATTACACACAAATTCTTCACAGTGCATGTAAAATTTTACACACAGAGTTTCGTGTAAAGGAGGACAGAGTATTTAGTGTTGCACTTCAAATTACTGGCGGTAATCAGCAGCTTTTTCTTGAAGGAAAATGTTGCATGTCTTAAAGCACTACTGGTTTCTGAAGAATTTATACAATTTCAACTTTACATTTCAACATTTCGCAAAAAGTGTCCACTTTGGTTGACTATTTTAAATACTTGGTTTCAATGCGGAGTGTTTTTGCTGGCACATCTGTCGTCTGAATATCACGAGTTGGCTGGCTCACTGTTTGTTTGCATTTGTTTACATTTTGATTTCATTTTGTGTATCGTTTCTACGGGTGGAAATTCATTCCTAACTTGAAAAGGCTGCGAGTGGGGTGATAAATCACTGCTGCTAAGGTGAACATATTATAAATTGCAAGTAAAAGTAATGATATACCACGCTGATTTCCCATTTCATTTTCCTTTCTCCACTCACCTGGCAGTGAATGAGCATGCCATCGATCTATTTTAGGATCATGCTTTATACTTGATTTTTTGTTCGCCTTTTTTAACCGCCCACTTGATCTGAAAATAAGACCGAGATTTTTTGTGCCAACGGCTCATTACCTTTCGTGGTATAAAGGATTAATGTTTTGGTGCAAACAAACCTAGTCCGCCGACCTATAAAAAACAAAATATCCTCCCATCATCAATGAACTGTGTTGTGGTTTGAAACATTTGCTGGTCTTTTATTTGAATATTTCTTTCCACGCAGCACCTAATTTTACCTTAGAAATACGCTGCGGTACGCTGGATTTTTCTGTTTATCCAGAGAAAGACATGTTTTTTAAAATTGTTCCATCCGCTGAAAGGTTCATATTCCTAGGGAATAACTTAATTAGCCCCAGGACCCCACGCCATTTCCCGGCTGGGTGTTGACTGACATTTTGTAGTAATTCAATCACTTGTCTCGCTCAGTCGTTCAAGTAGCTGTTTTCCTTTCCTTCGCTAGTTACTTTAGTGTTTCGATCTCGTTTATCATCTTTACCATCTTTGCCCTCGAGTTTTGTTTATGACTTGCTTTCCTTAGAACGGCCTCCACACAGTGCTCCCTCCGCCACAACTGCACCGCAGACCGACACCATTACTCCACGTGGTTCCACAGCTTCCAACGCTGCTGCTGGCAATTCGTCGGATTTACAACTTCTAAACCTTCAAATTGAGAAACAGCAGCTAGGGATCCGTCTGCTGGAACTTGAGACGCACGCAAAAGCGCGGTCTTTAGAATAGAATAGTTCTTTATTTATAGAATAGAATAGTTCTTTATTTAAACAAGGTAAAATCTATCAGGAGTATAAAAATTAGAAATAACCTAACTATCCTAAGCAAAATGCAAAAACTAACTATGTCTAATCTATCTAAAACCTGTTTTTCATGAATGTCGTGTATACTCTAAGATTAAAAATGAAGATTAACTAATCGTTTAAATTGACTTAGAGACTTAGCTTCTCTCACATCACAGGGTAGGCTGTTCCAGAGAACTGCTCCGCTATAACTAAAGCTGTTTTTCATGAAATTAGTTCGGGGAAACGGGACAAATAGTTTGTTAACAGAGTCCCTCAGGGAGTAACGCGTTTCATTTCGTTTAACAAATTTAGAGGATAAATATTCAGGAACAAGACCATTTAAACACTTGTATACCATTAAGGTTTTCTGTATTTGTACCATTAAGGCTATCTGTATTCTGTGAGCCAAGCAGCTCCTCAAAGCCATCTACTATTCCTTCGCTGGATACAGTCCAAGCCCGCATTAACACCGGTAAGTCGCAAGGTCAGCTCGACCACAATACACGCATTGTAAACCCGCAAGAACAGCCCCATTTACACGTTCCATTCAGCCTTTCCCGGAAGAAATTTAAAGACCTTTCTACCACGGAGTTTGTATACAGCTATCTGGACATTTTAACTTCAGAAATCCCAGCCAAACAACCTTTAATGCAGCAATACTTGATGTCCCTGATGCGTCTAGCGACCAAGTATCACTGGGATGCCATTCTGTCTTTTCACGCCGTAGTGTTGGACCAGATCGAAGCTGGCCACGCCAATTGGGGTGACGATTTCAGCGAAATCGTGCTCTTCAATATCACTGAGTCTAACCGTCTTACCGTGAAACTGCCCACTGCAAGCACCACCAACTCCCACTCCGCCCCAACCAGTAGCAATCAGCAGCGCATTTATTGCCGTGAGTGGAACCGTACTGGCTCCTACAGTAACTCGTCTCATCAACATGGAGTGGAACATATCTGTGCGTATTGTAAACTTCTGGATCACACCATCGCTTCGTGCCTGACCCGACCAACGCCTCCCACCTCTGACTGACTAGTCACCTCACCTCCACCAGCCACAGACCAATCCACTACCTTCGCCGATTCTCCTCTCCAATCCCCTCACGTTCCAACTTCGCCACCTGGTCAACTTTCCCTCTCTCGTACCCACTCGCATACTGCAGTTGTTTGTCATAATTATTCTCTGCTCAAAATCACTGTTCCCAAATGCCTTTGGCGCTCGTATTCCCATTCCGTCTAAGTTGAATCTCCCTTTGTGGAACTCAACCCTTGAACACTATTCTGATCGCACTGTCACTGATTTTCTCGCCTTCGGTTGGCCAATCAACTACCACTCTGCCGCCTTTCCCCAACCGTCATCATCTAACCATTCCTCAGTGGTCCACTTTCCTGACACCATCGATGCCTTTTTGTCCACTGAGACAGAACATGCTGCCATGGTTGGGCCTTTTCTTTACAATCCTTTTCCAACACCTCTGCAAACATCCCCACCTCAAACCGTGCCTGAAGATGGGAGTAAACGACGTGTTGTTTTGGATCTTAGCTTCCCCCAGGGCACCTCGGTCAACGACAGCATTCCCAGGGATTCTTTTCTCGACGGGCCTTCCCACCTTACTCTCCCTTGTTCTGCCGATTTCGTGGACCTCATCGTAGCCAAGGGCCCAGGTTGTTACCTTTTCAAGAAAGATTTGAAGCGCGTGTACCGACAAATCCCTGTCGACCCTAAAGATTACACCCTGCTCGGTGACTGCTGGCAAGATTTGTTTTATTTTGACCTCGTTCTCCCAATCGGTCTCCGCTCGGCTACAATCGCTTGTCAACGTACCACGAACGCTGTCACTCACACATCACCATGACTGCATGAACTACATCGACGATTTCGGCGGCATCAAGGCTTCCTATGACGATGCGCTACTTGCCTTTTCCCACCTTGAAGACCTTTTCACCAGCTTGGCTCTTGAATCTTCACTGACAAAGGACTGTCCTCCCTCCACTAGAACGGTCTTTCTTGGTCTCACATACAACACAGTCGCTATGACTCTAGAGGTTCCTCAGGACAAGTTACAGTACACTTCTCAACTTCTCAGCCATCGGCTTGATCAGTTGGCCACTTGAATCCAAGTCCGACTTGCAGTCCCTTATTGGCAAGCTTTCCTATGTCTGCGCTTGCATCAGCACCGGGAAAATATTAATGCAGCGCATCCTACAAGAACTTCGCCGACTTCCTCACAAATTCACTCGTTTCATGCCAAGCTCTGAACTTCTTGCCAATTTGCGCTGGTGGGATAAGTTCCTCTCGGTTTACAACAGCGTTTCACTGCTTCGTTCTTCTCCTTGGATTGACAACGAGGGTCGTTTCTGCACTGATGCTTGTCTGTCCGGGGTCAGCAGCTTCTTCGACGGCCGCTTTTTCCACTCGGCTTAATCACTTTTCATCCGGGTTCCTTGACCATTGCCTTGCTCGAAATGTTAGCCATCACAGTGAGCGTCAAAATGTGGTCTGAGGAGCTGCGTGGCCAACAGGTACTGGTCAGAACTGACAATCAAAACACTGAACTTGCCATCAATACTGGCCACTCCCGCGTTCCTTTTGTTCAGTCATGTTTGCGCGAGCTTTGGTTTTACGCTTCTACCTTCGACTTCGAGCTCCACGCCTTACACATACTGGGTCATGAGAACACTATCACCGATTCTTTGAGTCGATGGGATACTGATCCTCTTTTCATGTCACCTTTCGTGACTCAGGTTCTCTCTATTACGATCACTTGTCAGAGTATTTTTGTTCCTTCGATTTGTTTCACTTCATGTGCCAGTGGTAAACACCTCTTCATTCTGTTTCAGGTTTCCATCTCAGCGACCTACAGCATCATGTCAGCCAAATCCAAGCCTTTGCCTTATCGGACGCCGCTAAACGGAACTATCATTCTATTTGGAACTCTTATATCAAGTTCTGTCATTTTTATGAGCTTCAACCATTTCCTGCATCTCTGTCTACCATTGCTGCATTCCTTACATTGGTCAGTTTTTCTGTCAAATTGTATCAGACCATTAACAATTACCTCAGTGCTCTCCGTCGTTTACATGTATTTTGCCATTTTGACACTAAAGCCTTTGATGATATTCATGTCAAATTAACCCAGAAAGGTTTCGAGAAGTCCATGGTCCACGTTCCTCACCGCAAAGCCCCCCTCTCACCATCAATCTTGTTACAGTTCCATGCCCATCTCAATCTCTGCGACTCCGCCCACCTTGCCTTGTGGTCTGCCTTTCTCATTGGTTTCTTCACATTCTTCAGGACAGCCAACCTCATCCCACGTTCTCTCGACACCTTCTCTTCACACACTGCATTATCAAGAGGCAGCGTTACATTCACCAGTTCTGGTGCCCTTCTGACCGTCACGCACACAAAAACTCGTCAGTCTGGCAATACTGCCCTCGTTGTTCCAGTTCCGTGTACCCTGGATCACCTCTCTGTCCCACATTTGCGCTCCAGTCATTGCTTCGCACAGTCTGTGCTCCTGCCACTCACCCTCTCTTCACATTCACAACCACCGCCAACCAGTTCGATTGTATCACGGCCAAGTCCCTCAATGATGGTATCAAACATTTAGCTTCCCTCACCTCCTTCAATTCCCAGGATTTCTCCGGCCACAGTCTACATCGCGGAGGCGCTACATTCGCTTTTCAGTGCGGAATGCCAGCTGAACTCATTAAACTTCAAGGTGACTGGAAATCCGACGCTTACATGTTGTACTTATGCCTGCCTTTGGCGGACAGACTTGCACTTTCCAACATTGTTTCCCAGCAGATTCAAGTATTGTAATCAAGGCATATCTATATATATATATTTGTATTTTTGTTATCGTTCTCGCTTCGGTTTCCTTTTCGTGTTGTTGTCTCATTTTCAGTACCCTTTGCTCCCTCCTCGCACCTCCTTCCTCCTCTCCCGTGAATCTTGTTTGGGCCTCTTCCTTGCTTGGGGGCTTCTCCGGAGTCCTCAGGGCCTCTTGGTTCATTCATTTAAAATGTACTCATTGCCTAGCACGTGACATAAGCCTTCCAAAAATTGTATTTGACTTTCAACGAAAATAAACAAGTTTATATTTTGTAAAAGCTTCCATCAGAAGGAGCGAAAAGTATCGTAAAAACGTAGTTTATCTCCCTCCAGATCTAGCGTTATTGGCTGGTCGCTATCGGAGTTTCCAGTCAAATGTCGCCACTCTCAGTCAGACAGCTTCAGGTATTAATGTTAAATAGATTGTTTACAGAATCGATAGCACTACAGTGCTATCAGGTCCCACACATTTGAACATTCGTCTTTTTTGGGTTGTCACGCAATGCTTCTCATGAGTATGCTCTTCATTCCCAGTGGATTAAATTTCAGCAAAAAATTTACATAAAGTTTTAAGTCTGAAAATGTCAATGAGCAAGACAAATTTTAATTTTCCACCAAACTGAAAGGATCCACTTATGTACATGTATTTTTTTAAAACTAGCAGAGTATGGTATTGAGACAACTGCCAAACTGGGGAAACATAAACAAAAGTTGCTTTTCACTGTCGGCTGCACAGTGAATTGAAGACAATGGGGTAGTCTGGTGTCGCACATATTGCACGCATTTTATGCACGTGACGGTGCTGTTATTCCTGTGGCCAGTACCGCATGGCAGGCTTATGGGGTGTTCTACCAACCTGGGTTTGGGTCGGTGGTACCAGACCCCAGTTCCCTGAGCACCCAACCTCCACTTGCGACGCAGACGTTACAAGTATACAAGCAAAAACAGTTACAAATAATCTGATTTGCAAATAGCACTAGCTAACAAAGACAGATCAGTCATTTATAAAGAATTAAAATTGACCAAGGCATTTACCTTCTCAGTGGAGAGTTTGGCCTCTCTATCCCTTATGGTAGCAAGATCTTTCTGTGCCACCTGTAGTCGCGTCTCAATGGTCTTCTTCTCTTCCTCCTGAGTTTTTAGCTTAACCTGACAAAAAGGAAATGATTGAACATTAAGACTGGTTTACATTCATATACCACCCGTTAACACATACTCAAGCATAATCACATTTCCTTGGCAAATAAGCAAAAGAGAGAGTGACTTATACAGGTGCTGTGCCCTGTGCAGGACGAACGTCTAATGATGATGTTACATGATTGTACTTTCCTTGTGTTTTCACTATCAGAGTTTCAACAAACATAACATACATTAGAACAGGAAATTAAAACAGATTTGAACACCAGCATGAGGTTAAGTCACTTTGACTTGTCTGCATGTTATACACAACAAACTTAAAAATTGTACATTATAAACACTAATGTTCCACACATAGTAACCAGTTATCTATAAATCAAACTTAAGAATTTTGGAATCAGATCTGACTAACCTCTGTCTCTTGAAGTTTTTGCTTTGTTCCAGACAGTTCTGTTTTAAGTTTCCTGATCGATGCTTCTTGAGATATCTTACTTTTGTTTAGCTCTTCCTTTTCCTTCTCGATTTCCTCTTCTAGTGACCGCATCTGCAAATAAGAAATACTTATTTACAGTAGTAACACTGTAATAAAAGACCTTATTTTATGAATCACCAGAAAAAAAGTATAGTGGGTTATTCCAGAAAATATCCATACCCTACCATAGGAGATATCAACATTTCAACCCCCCTCCCCCCCTTGTATTCAGAAATTCTAACATGCTCAACCGCAATCCCCACATGAAATAGCTAGGTAACATTAAAGATTAAGATAGGTGCATTAAATGCAAAATAATGTTTACCGTTTATCAATAGCATAAAGTATACAAGGAAATACACCCTCTGTAGTTTAATATAAATTTGAGTTAAATGATTCCACCAAAGATATCTTTTTCATTTCAATTTAAAGCTAACTATTCTTCAAACTGATCACAAAATTATTGATCATTTCTTAAGGTTTGTGAATTGAACTATGGGTAATATTTAAAATAATATTGTAGGAATATATGTTAAAGAGAGTCTTTAATGAAAAATTTACCTGTCCTGCTAAAAACATTTGAGTGTTAGTTAAACTACCAGCAAGGAAAACTAATTCCATTTGCGAACATACACCTGTAACTCGGCAGGTTTTCATGAATAGCAATGTTTTCAGATTCATAATTTATGCTGACTAAGGCCTGATTTAGACGCTATAATTTTCATGAGCTGAACTTAATTCGAATTTGAACTGACTCAAATTCACAAAATTACGCCTGCTGATTCAGATGTTGAACTTAATTTGCCATTCCACAGGCGTTCCTAATACAGTTAGGGTTCCAGTTCCAGTTCTGAGTAAAACTTCTTAAATATATACAATATAATAATTTATGCATTAGGTTTGGCAGACTGCAAGATATTGCTATCCCTATGTATAAGGTGAAACACAAACTATGCCACACCAAAATATGCGAGCTATTTCACATGCATTGCTTACCGTACAACTTAAGGGTAGTGGAGCCTGCCATTCCCAGATTTAAGACCAAGAAATATGGCAAACATTCACTCACCTACCTGGGACCAAAGTTGTGGAATAAACTACCAAGCAAAATTAGAACCCTCCCATCATTTAGTTTCAAAAATCGTATCCGTAAATTTGATTTAAGTGTAATGGTAGAAGACGACAATTGTTCTAATTGCATCCTTTGTAATTCTTAATCCTTTTAGATAATTTATCCCGTTAGTTGATTGTTAATAGATTTTTAACTATATTATATTGTCAGGGTTTTTATTTTTAATAGTTCATTAGGAAATAGTTAGTAGGTTATTAATTGTGTCCCCAATTAGTAGAGGGGTTTTTAACCCCATTGGCTAGACATTTTAAGACACATTAAAAAAGTTTATGTATGTATGAAAAGTTCGGCGTCTGAATTGAAGCTGTTCCAAAATCGAAATTTCTGCATTAGGTTCGGTACATGAAAAGTTCAAAAAGGTGAATAGCTTGCGTGGCAGGTGTAGAAAGGGGAGGGGATGGGAGGAAAAATGGGAGAGGGGATTGGAGAGAGGAGAGAGGGAATGCTTGCTCTAAGAACCCCCTTTTGTTCATTTCTACGGCTGCTGGTGGCCGCAAAATTCCCATTGGCTGATAGACAGTGAGTAACTCATAAATGTAAGTTTCACATTTTTAACGGACGCAAGATTTAAATCTTGTCAGTATGAGAAACATTATTTTGAAATCAGAACACGAATCAGCCATAAATTAAAGCTTTTTTAACCGGTAGAGTCAGACATCCTGGCGGTTTTACCCACTAGATACGGGAAGAGTTCAAAGAGCTACAAACAGGTCTTGTTTTAGTAACAAAATGCATTATTTTATTTGTCTATATACTTAATCACTATTTGGCTTTGTAAATAACTCAGAGGTAGTGACCAAGGAAATCACAAATTAAGCTGTTATCTAAATGCCGGCTAAGAACTAAGTAATGCAGTGATTCTTGTCATTTCTCCACTGAAAAGTATTAGCGAAGACCAACTGCAGATGAAATCTTTGAACTGTGCTGCTAGTGGCTTGTCAAATTTATCTAATGACGAAATTCACAGTTGTGAATACAAAATTCTGCATGCAACCGCAGAAAAAGTTAAAGAGAAGCCCTTCTGAGAAATGTTTATCAGCTCCACATGGAATTTACATTGAACCGTCTCGCCTATTGTGGTGGATGAGTTGCCAATTGATTCCAAAAGGTCATTGATGTTAAAGTGCATGATAATAACAAATCAGCATCCTCCGACAAGTTGTCACCTTCATCTCTGTCTTCGATCTCAGCGACAGCATTCTCTACACAAAAATGCAGCAACTTCCTTGAAATTTCCCACTCCGGTGAATCTTTATTTGCTTCTCTTATGCCTTTTTCCTTGTTTTTGTTCAGGGGTAGTTGACATTTGCTGCCACATTATTGTGCATTAATTTCCTCCACAGTCTCACAGTTCGTAGCTGAAAATGCTGAAATAGCAATGGCATTACTACAGTTGTCTTAATAAAAAAGTATAACTCCGGCGCTGCATTTCTTACTTTGCCGCTACAACTTCTGCAAATGCATTCCGATCATTTGTGATGTTTGCAATCATATGGAAACCACTGGCCTTTGGCTTCCAGGCTTTTTCAAGTAACAGCAGCAAATCCACTAACACTGTGCCTGGACTCTGTTGCCTTGTAATTTGGTAAATAAATTTTTGAAAGACGCCCATGTACCAGATGAACCCCCAATGAATCCAGCATCTGCAATGATCGTTGCATTCACTACCCTTCTTTGTTCTCCTCTGTTTCAAACTCTTCGTAGGCATTGCAGACATTTCCACTCTAAATCATGGTTGTCCTGAAGTGATATTTTTAACTTTACTGACACTCAATAAAAATTCACAGTTTCACACTTCCCAACAATAGAAACTTCCAGTGCAACAAAGGTTTGCCTTACGTTAACACATATATTTTATTTATTCATTCATTCATTTGTTTATTATTACTTATTATTCTTACTACATCATACTTTTATACATACATATACATATTTGACTTGATTTGTTTATACTTAATAAAAAAAAAGGGCCTGATTGGTGAAAGCATTGGTGAAAGCATTGACGGTTAATTGACAGTAGACCTAATTGGATTACTAGGAAACTCGTGGGTGGAATGCAAAACCTGGGTTCTTAGAGCAGGCATTCCCTCTCTCCTCTCCTTTTCCCCTCCCTCTTCCTCCCCCCTTTCTACCCCTGCCACGCAGGCTACCAGGCAAAAAGAACACCTGAGCCATTCCAAATTAAAATAGCTGTTCTTAATTGATTCAGATGCTGAACTTTTCATGTATTTAACTGAATGTATTAGGTTCAGCTCATGAAAATTACGGCGTCTGAATCAGGCTTAAGGAACTTGGTACACTGTACATGAACATGTACAGTATTCACCACAATATTATAAAATTATATTTTGAGACTAATGTTAAGCCGTTAGGCTATTTCCTGTAATGCCAGTGTATTTACAATCAAAATTATAACAGAATTTTAGACAATCAGGTATTTGATATCATGCCTACTGTAGACCCACTTTTTAAAACATTTCTGTTTATTACTGTAAGCTCTTTAAAATTTATATCAGACTAGCAAAGGTACCACAAGCAACTTTCTTAACTTACAGTTAATTGTAATGATGTCTTCTCCAGTTCAATGGACTTCACTTTGCCTTTCAATTCTTCAACTTCAGCCACAATCTTATCAGCTTTGCTACCATGAGCAACAGCCTTTTCTTTCTCTTGTTCTCTCTCTTCCAATAACTTAAGTTTTTCTCCTGTTGTACAATGTACCACACAAAAGCATGCAATTAGATAGATAAGATACAATCATACAGTCAAACCTCTATTAAGCGGCCCTCTATTAAGCAGTCACCCTCTATTAAACAGACACTTGTCAAATTCCCAAAAAGCAGTCCCCTTATTTACTGTAAATTTAACCTCTATTAAGCGGTCACCTCTATTAAGCAGACACGGTCACCATTCAGAATTCCCAATTGGCTAATTTTGTTGGCGTTATCTCTAGGTTAAGACAGTTTGTACCCCTAAGTACTCTAAACCACATTTACAGGTCACTTATGTAACCCTATCTGTTGTATGGTATAGTTGCGTGGGTTCAAGCTGCAAAAATTTATAGAGATAAGATTCTAATCCTTCAAAAACGAGCCCTTCACTTAATGTATTTTGGTGACTACAGATCTCATGCAATCGCGTTTTTTGTTTCTTCTCGTTCTCTTCCTCTGGACATGCTTTACTTTAAATCAGTTGCCATCTTGATGCATGACATATCCAATAACTTGTCACCTCCTAACATATCTAACTTATTTACTTACCAAGCTAATACTCATTCCTATGAGACAAGATCATCTTCAAGAGGCGGCTATATTGTCGAAAGTTCAAGATTAGATAATTATACAAAAAATGGTTTTTCAAGAAATGGTGTTAGAATTTGGGATAGCTTGTCTTGTGAAGTGAGCCAGCTATCAAAACACAATTTTAAAAGTAAAATTCATGATCTCCTCCTCCAGAGACTTGCAAAATATGATGATTATAATGATTTGTGTAATTTATTAGCAAAACTAAAGACCTCAGCTTGGTCTGTTCTCTTGCCATATCTTAAATGTATTGATGTATTTGTAATTTGTCTAGAATTTTGAATCTCTTGCTCCGTACTAGTAAATCTTTTATTTATTTAATTATAATATACGTATTTAACACTGCTCGCCCCGACTAGCCTTTGCTAACTGCGGGCAGTGCATATTTCTGTAATATTATTTCACAAATAAATTAAATAAACTTGAATAAACTTGGAACTAAATAAACTTGAATAAACTTGAGTCATGTTGTCAATTACCATGCAATATTTTGACACCATGATGTGCAAACCATGTCAAGTTTTTTTAAATAGCTCATCAAACACCATACATGTAATATAGCGGTACACATAATAAGCGTAACAGTGGTTCATGTTGAGTGGCAAATGTGGTTTACAACAAAGACGATTAGCTTACAAACAACATTATTCCATTAGAATCTTAGAACTATAGGCATGAACTTCCTTGAACATGCAATTACTTGATGTTTTTCTCACATTTTGTGTTATACTGTTGTTGTTATAAACTGATACAATATACTGTATACATGCCAATGAAAGTTCCTCCCTCTTGTCCCACGCAATTCCGAGCAACTTGCTTGGATTGTCCTCATTGTCTAATTCTGGGATGTTGGACTCCCACCTTATTATATACTATATTCTGGAAAACATCTTTTAAGCGGTCAACCTCTATAAACTATTAAGTGGTCAGTTGGATTTTTCCAGAGGGTGACTGCTTAATAGAGGTTTGACTGTTCTTTACCTGGAGCAAAATTTACAGCTGCAATTATGCATTGACTGTTAATTAGTTAATTACCTTGATGTCTGTTAATAAGTTCAGTCATGTCTGAATTGTGCTGTTTCTGTTCTTTCTCCAGCTGGGATCTCAAACTGTCATTCTCCTCAGTAACTTTCTTCATTTCCTGCTCATGGATCTTTCTCTCCTCCTGTTTCACTTGCTTCATCATTTCCCGCATTCTGTTCATTTCTTCTTCCATGTCTTTTCTCTCCTCTTCCATGATCTTCATTAGACGCTTGTCAGACTGTTCAGTATCAGAATTTTTCCTGAGGTTTTCATTGTCAAGTTCTAGCCTTCTGACCTTTTCCATTAGAGATGCTCTCTCCTTTATCAAGTAATTAACCTGCTCCTTCACAGGATTAGTGTCTCTTCCAATCTGCGTCATACCAGCTTCCGTCAACATATCACATATATCCTCTGAAACATAGGCTCCAACTTCCTTCTCAACTTTCATCTGTTCAAGCTCTGCCTTTAGCTGCTCATTTTCTGCTTCCAAGTCCTGCGTCAAAGCTTCTCTTTCATCCGATAGTTGTCTTATATGAGCAACATAGTTCTCAACCTCAACCATTTCTTCTGCATGTTGTTTACGGAGTTGTTCAACACTCTCCAGAGATGACTTAAGGCTGGTATCTGACCGCATAAACTGCCTCCAAAAGTAGCGGAGTTTGTGTTCAACAGGAATATTGGTCCTGTAGCCATCTTTACTGAGCCTCTCGTCAATGTCTTCAAGTTCACCTGCATCCTGGAAGAGAAAAGCATTAAAGACTCCTTAAAAAGGGGCCCCACAACTCAAACCTAACCGCGGCTTAACCCATTGGCACCCGTGCCGGCCAAAACCGGCCGCGCAGAACCACTTCCCTTGTACTGCTTCTGACGTCATCAGTTTTAATGCTCATGGACAACTTTTACATGTAGCATGTGTAGGGGGAAGAGATCTTTCAAACCATACTCAAATAAGCACGATTCCTCCCAGCAGGCCGGAGAAAACACGAAAAAACCAAGTGAAGGTGAGCCAAAATTTGAATGAAAATCTTGTTCCACTACCCACCTGCACTTCCTTCCACCTAATCCTATGATCGTAAAAATTTTTCTTCAAATCTTTTCCCACCCAAAGGAAGCCCAGGAAATGCCCAGCAAGAGAAAAAGAAAGCGAGGCAAGAAAAGCGAAAGAAAAGGGGAGGAGAGAAAGCGATAGGTAGAAGGAGAGGGAGTGGTGAAACTTTTCAACCCCAAATCTTGAAATTTTGCTTTCTCACAGCGCATGCCCGATCTTGGAAAGCTAATATTAAGCATCAGGAACAAATGGCGTGATGAACTCCACCAGCAAACAGAGTTTTGGGCAGTTTTGGTTCTTTTTGGCTAGAATCTCGCCAGAAAACGGCTTGACGAGCTTCAAAAGGTGTTTTTTGGCAAAATGCTCGGTAGTCAATGGGTTAAACCTAATATCGGCGTGTATACTGTCTATAGACAGAAAAGTTGATGAACTCTTAACAGGGTTCAAAAATATTGTCTAGGATTCTTAGGCTCCCACCTCTCAATTTCTGGCTAATAATGGAATACCATCAAATCCAGGAAACAATCATTTAATGCCCAAATGGCTTTCCCTCTTTTAGCCCAATTTAACAAAAAATAAAAAAAGCTTTAACCTTTTCACTCCCAAGAGTGACTTTATAGATTTTACTCTGTCTAACGCCAGACGATTTTACTTGTCAAAGGGAGACCCCTTGGGAGTGAAAGGGTTAACTGTGATTTATTCTGTTATAAGGCACACAAGGAAGTGATAAGAGCACAAAAGAAGTAGGTGATATGGATCTGAAATGGCGACATGAAGGAAATGAAATGATGACGAATGACAAGACCGCTCCTGTGAAATGGCAATTTTAAATAAGACAGCGACTCAATGGCATTCAGGCAGAGGAGAATGTTGAAAATGAGTATTTTCAAAAAGTTAATTGTTCTGTCTGGCTGTGTAGAAATCCACTGAGTTTCAACCCTTGCATCACAACAACACATTTTTCGTTGGAGAAACGACCTAAGACACAGTCCAAAGTTTCCAAAATTGGGACAGCAACATCAGTGTCACTGCATGAAATTCCAACAGTGACATGCAGCCCTTCTGAAATTGTGACATGCAAAGGTTTGAAATTCAGACAGGGGACATAAAGAACCCCCCCCCCCCCCCCACCTAACAGGACCTCTCTGTTTAATGGGCAGTTAAAACTGTTCAGTTAAAACAAGCAGCACTTAGAATTTATGTTGTCAGTTCTATTTTATGACTGTACTATTTTAATTGAGTTTATTTTTTGAATTGTGAAAAATGCCAGATTTGTAATGATTTTGAGACTGCACACGCAGGCAAATGGCATCATCTGTGTGATTTATACTCTCATAAGGCATGCTTGATTTCAATGAAAAGATGTATGAGCTATATTATAAAGCAACATATGTATTCCCATCAATCTTGTCTACTGGTAAGTACAGATAGTATGCCTTCGGTGACTATTCCTTTATTTTCAGGACCTGTATGTTTGATCAAGGGATATTACAAGGATAAGCCAGGTAAGTGGTCACTGTTGTAACATGTGGGAGGGCATCTGAAATGTGCAGCCACTGGAACTCTATACTGATGACATACATGAGGCCTTCCAAGAGGTGGTCTGGTGTCGCTTTGTCGCTCGTTTACGACTGTCTGTTGCTTGTTTTGTTAGGGGCAAATGTTGCTGTCACAACAAAAACAAAGAGGAATGGAAAGTGAATTGTCGTTGTCGCAAACTGTCACACGTTTTCTGCCAATTTCTGTCGGTTGTCGGTGTTTTGGGAGAAGATTGTCGCCTGTTTTCGGAGCCATGTCGCTTGTCGCTTCCACCCCTTGGAAGGCCTCATACATGTAACCCTAAATTGCAAATCTGGCCAGAAATACTGACTATAGTATACTTTGGTTGACTTGGTAAAGAAGCATGCAGTGCACTCACTGATAAAAATTCATTATCATTTAATTATCATCTGTGCTTAAAGTACCAGACCTTCAGTTTGACTAATATTTCAAACAACCATTTTTTACTCTAAATGGAACAAACATCAAATCAAGGAGAGTACAGTAATCCCCATGAAGAGCAACCTTTGCTAAATTCTGTTACTTCCTGAGAGTTGCAGGCTACTTCTACATCAATCAAAATATTTGTCTTACATGTTCAATGGGGCAACAGAAATACAACATGTATGGTTGAATTTGTTTCATGTTTAACATATTTCAGACCAGTTTAATCTTTCCTTTGTCTCTTTGTTCCATAATCTGGAGCAATAGAAAATAGAAAACAAACTGGTTTGAAAAATTTTAAACAATATTAAAAATCAAACCATTCACAAATAACACCTTGCAAGAATTTCAAGGAAGATTTCAAAACTTTATACTAGCTGTCTCTTTCTTGTCTCTATTTGACTTAATCCTAATTTAAGGATTGGCAAGGATATTGATTTGGCAAGGAAATTTCATGATGTATGTTAATTGAGCCAATAAACTGTCTACTTGACATGTCTCACAACTTGCGCAAACAAACTGAAATACTAGCTCTGCTGTAATGACCTTTAATATTAATGGCTGTCACGAAGTAATTTTTCACTTTTCTTGAAAACCTACAGGTAATCATCGAATTCGTATGAACCTTTCTCAACTAGAGGTGCAATCACGGCGCTCTGAACAAAGCACACGTACATTTACTACAAAGCATGATACTTAGCTGGAATCGGTTTGTTTGTTTTCTTGCATTTGCATTTTCATGCAAAGTGCACTCAAACACTCAAACAAGGTAACCAAACAGCAGAAATAATATACGCATCACCTTTGAAACTCTAAAACCCCCAAAACTGGGCACTGGACGTTTAATGCGTGAAACAAACGCGTTTTCAATCTCGTGACGGATTGCATTACGATCCGATGTAAAGGCTTACGACTGAAGCTGATACACGTCGACCGCTTGGTCTTTTTTCACGTAACCGAGCGCAAAAGCACAACCCGAGTGTATTACGCTGCGAAGTATTATCAGTATTTCTTCGTGATATTGTAAGTTATTGTATGTTCACAGAATGAAATAAAAACCGAACAGCAAGAAAGGAATGTCATACGTGCATACGCTTACCGACTCCAATATTATGAGGCTTGACATATTGGCCACGGGATTCTGTTGTAGATCGTTTTTCTACATTACCACTTCAAGAAATTATAGCGGGACATCAAGTCTATCCATCTGAAGAGCTTTTCGGGTTGGATTCGCACCTAAACCGGACAATTAAGGACTGAAGTTAATGTCAACAAAAGCACATCCAACTTTAAGAAATCAAGGACGCCGAAACCGTCGCCAAGAGACTGGGCATGAAATGACAGCGAGTTTACCCTATCAATCCCATCATGCACTGGCAATCTCTCCCTCCAAACGAAATAACGTACAGTGTAAAGACCAGTAATTTTCTTTTAGCAAAAAATTGATGCTTGTATTTTTCTTATATTGTTTGATCATAACATGATGTGCAAAGAAAAGCGCATGTGCGCCTGTGTATATACCAGGAATCCTTGATTAATTCTTATTGCCGCCTTGCTCCTATCCCGGACGCACCATGGCCACCGGGATTTTCTTGCACTTCACGTTCTATCTCCCATCCCTGGGCACAAGGAAAGCGGAAATTCTCTATCCCGGGGACTCTTCATATTTAAATATGAAGTTAAAGAACGTCACCTTGGTGACTCCGGTGTGTTTTTGTATTTAAACTTAATTTAGTTTAAATTTAGTCAAGCCCACTGGCCTTCCAAATTAACATATTTTTATACTGAAATGGTCAAAGGAACATTACTAAAAACAGCGATTAACTGACTAAGTATAATATTAGCCAGAAAACAATCTTGAAAACGAACGTCACTACCGCTTACGACATCTCTGATGAAATGAAAGCCGCTAATAACATGACACAGCTTTGCTTATTAGACCCAACCATGAATTAGGACAAACATTCTTTCCAGCAAAATGCTTAACAAATAGATTCCATGTTGCCGTGCGTCTGTTCAGTAATAGATCACAGATGACGTCAAAATGTCGTAAAAACAAAGAAGTGGCACACGATCCGCAGGCGAGTGTGTCACTAATGTTTTTACCACATTGTGACGTCTTCTGTGATCTATTACTGAACAGACGCACAGCAACATGGAATCTATTTGTTTTATATAATAAAGAAACAAAATGCAAGCGAAAAACTCGTTTATTTTCACATTTCTGGAGAAAAGTGGGTCGTGATGACGTAATCTGTGCATCTGTCCTCTAATAGATCATAGCTAAGAACCAATCACAACGCGCGAACTATTCACCTTATTATATAAAATCAGATAAACAACGTGTTTGCTTTTAGGAGTAAAAAGAAAAACGTTCGACTAAATTGCGCGCGTTCAGACATGCCATGTACCCTTCGTTGTTTTTGCAGACAGTTTCGGTTGTGTTTTAACAGATTGCTCCATTTACATCTACTAATATGTTAAGTCGATGTCTGTAAGACATCGCACCAACTATAAAAAAACTGTAAAAAAAATAAAATAATAATAATAAAATAGAACTAACTAAAACAAACGGATTTCTTAAAAAACGTTGACAGATTGAATTTAAAAGAATCTAAGGAACTTGAGGTAATTATTTCTTCACAGGTTAGCTTTTTGAAACTATGTTTAAAAGCATCCTTATTAGCAGATGGAATTCTGAACTACAGCTACCAGAATCCTTCACGTTTTGCTTTTCTTAAACTAATTAGAAGTATAGTGGAAAAACAAACTGAATTCTGGTATATAGTTGTAGTCAAATGCCGCCATCAGTCGTGAAAGTCGCCTACTGCACCGCCGCTGCGAGCCAAAATGATATGCAGATCTTGTTCTTCTTTGTTGTAAACGATCAATTTTTTTCGTAAAAGTAAATAGACTATAAATTAAGCATAAATTAACTATAAATCACTGGCAAAGAAATCCCAGCATTCCTGTCTCTTGTACTCTATGTTCGCCTATAAGTCAATGAATTCGATTTAGAAGCCTAGAATCCCTGAAAAAATCAATCAAACAAACAAACAAATAAACAAACAAGAAGAACATACAAATGAGAAACTTCTTACTTTCTTTCTTGTTTTAGTTCTTACTTAACAACTACAGATAAATGCTTCTTTTCCTCCAGCATTGAGTATTTTTTTGCGTTCAAGTGCCACAAACAGCATGTTATTACACACATACAAAAAAATAATTTTAAATGATGTTAAAGATATATACGAACAATGAGAATGATCTGTGGAGGCATATTCACTACTTACGACCAGGCACAGTTTTTTAGCGCTTTTCTTCTTCAAGAAATTCACAACATCAAATTTGTCAGAAGAAGAAGAAGAAGAAGAAGAAGAAAGAAGAAGAAGAAGAAGAAGAAGAAGAAGAAGAAGAAGAAGAAGAACCTGAAACTATATTTTTTTATGATCTCTATAATTTTCGGCTGATGCTAGAAAATTAGGGGCAAAGGTGTTTAATAAATTCTGAGCTGAAGCGTTATAAACACAGTTGGCTCCTGACTTGTGTATGTGAAACTTCCACCTGATCGACCTATGAGACCAGACAGCGCGATCATCTTATTCCAGAGAAGCAGTCACAACAGCTTATGGCCTTTAAAAATTAAGGAGGGCCCTCCTCCATTTTTAAGGGTAAAGCTCTGAGAACAAGATTGTGTAAGGAAAGCGGAAACACGAAAGTTGAGGTTAGTTTACAAGAGGACCACCGTACCAGCAAAAGGTTATGATCAAAACAAATTTCTTTACGCAGGTGTAAGGAGTCAGAAATCATTGCAAAGCATTTTTTAATAGCTTTCAACATTCAATTAAAAGGCCTTGACTCAAGTGAAATGTCAATTAAACCAGCAATGAATCGCTAGCGCTTAACTAAATTTGTAATAGTTAATTTACCTTCAAAATTTGTTTGAATTCGTAAATATAAATTCGATACACGCGTGCGTCTCTCGAAAATCCAGAAAACTTTTTCAACCCGCCGGAAAAACTACTTTACGTGCGTTAGGTTAATACTCTTTTAAGAAAGCCCGCCATAAAATCAAGAAATGCATTGGACCAGTTAACACATGCAAAACGCTAGTACCAATCGGTAGAAAACCTACATGAAAAAATACTTGTCGGGCCCGAAATGGTTTTCAGAGTCTTGAGAAACGCACGCCGGGGGACCGTTCCTCTAACGTTGAAATAGCTTGGCTTTATGCTAGACCCTTAAACTATTTTGGGTGAAAATTAAATTTCTGCTCAATAGCGAGTCAGTCCCAAATTCTTCTCAAACAGGATGAACTGAAAATAATTCTTATCGGGAGTTGTAACAGTTTTAAGGACCTTCGAGGAGTGGACCTCTGGCACATAAAAAAAAGAAACAACTCTTAGCCAAATCTCATCTTGAGCCGTTCTTTCAGGACCACACTAACTCCGAGTTGTTTCCCAGGCGTCAAGCGCTCGCGTATTTGACAAATAGAGACTAGAAATCCGAATATAAGCCAATTGTTTTCAACCTGAACATTTTGTTCAAAGAAACTTATATCGTTTTCTTTGAGTCGTATTTTCAAATGGGAACCGATCGACGAAATTCATACCTTATCTGGTGAAAAATTCAAAATAGAATAGAAATCCTTCCAAGAAGCCTCGAGGACCACCTGTCGAATCTTTTAAATTTTTACAATGAACTTTAACGTTTGAAGTCCAAAGAGCATAACGTTTTTTTGCCACATAAACAAGGGTGTGCCCGGAAGATATATAATATCGCTACTCACGAAGATAACCTTTCTTAAAATACACCTTATTCCAAAATGGCGACCAATTTATTATTCTTTTGTTTTTATGTTAATTAGCCCTGTTTGCCTCATTTTCACTTCAAAATTCTTTTGTATTTTATACATGTTGGTGAGGCAAAGAGGGCTAATTAACATGCAAACAGAATAATAATAAATTGACCGCCATTTTGGAATAAGGTGTATAGAAAAGTATATAAAGGGGCATTGTACATTGCCCTGTAAACATCATCCCCTAACCCACTGGACACAGAAGCAGAGTTAGAAACAATCTATACGTCCACTGTAGAACAAGAGGTGTTGGGACATCCCCGTGAATTTTGTTACCTATGTTACAAGACATCATCGATAGATTAGCCTCCTTCGCAGATGTCTTTGGGCTCGTCACGCGTTCCTTGCCCACGAACGTCTGCTGAACTGAACTGCCACTTCCGTTCGTCGGCGGTTAGTCTTTGTTTTGAAGAAACCAATAACGAGCTGCGTAAGAATGGAAATCAACACCCGATTCACGTGCGTCGTCTGTGAAAATAATCCAGGGGTCCAAGTCCTACTTTCCATAAATTGGAAAACAAACTATGATTGGCTAACCGCCGCGAACGGAAGTGGTAGTTCAGTTCAGCAGTCGTTCGTGGGCAAGGAACGCGTGACGAGCCCAAAGACGTCTGCGAAGGAGGCTATCGATAGATAAGCATATCATCGATACAGGCATTGAAGTCATTCTCTAGTACACTGTATGTCCGGAAAATAAAGCAGTCCAAACTTGGTTGCCACGGTAGCGTAGTATGTCATACAACAAAAATGTTAACTTCAAAGTAATAGCTGAGAAATAAGTGAACGACACTGAAAGCCGTGGCCTTTAATTGTTTAAGATATTTCCAAAAGAGTTGAGAAGAGAGGTGGCAGCATTTATCACCCCCATGACGTCTCCATCCTTATGCGTAGGGGAGCTAATAGATAGCCTCCCACGCAGACGTTCTTTGGGCTCGTCACGCGGAGGAACGGGTGACGAGCCCAAAGACGTCTGCGTGAGAGGCTAGCAACATGCTGATTCAGTGCATGATTCTTCTCCCTTAGATGATTGGTGGTATGCCAGTTGTATCTCTTAGCACTGCTGATGGTCTTTCACGAAACCGAAACTTGTTTCATTCCCTGCATAGAGTGGCGGTTTCTGTAAGAGTTTATTTTCTGAGCTTTGGCAACGTCATCTAATCTGCAAAGAGGCTCCATGGGGGGCAATACAAAGCGGAAGAATAGCAGGGGGCTACACTCTTGTGCACTGTACTCTATTCTCAGCTAACGAGCTAGTTTACAGGCCAAGAGTTAAGATACTGACATACCCGACCTGGTGCTAAACGAGCCTCCATTTACTGAAAACTCATTCTTCATTACATAAATGTATATATTGATTTTTAACCCACAAACGAGGTTCACAGACGGCGATCCATGTTCAAAAATCTGGTTCAGCACGTGAAGGCGAGTCTGTTTGTAATTAGGAGTCTCAAAATTCTGGAGAATCGGCTGAAAGAACTCGGTCGTCGGTGGTTGGAGAAATAATTCTTTCTTCGGAGATGCTTGTATCACTGGTGTCTGATACCCTCAGTTCTTTCTGCATGCTTTCGATGTCATTGTCTATGTCATCAATTTCAGCTTGGAGGTCCTCTGAAAAAAGGAATAATACAGGCGGAAACTGCTATCATATATATGTACAAGATGACTTGGTAAGCCACTCCCCAATTAGTTAAGTATCTGTGTTCGGCTAGAAAGATTTGAGACTTCAATAAAGTGACAATAATAATAATAATAATAATAATAATAATAATAATAATAATGATAATAATAAAATGACTAGAATATACACTTGTAGATGTGATATTCCCGAAATCCTCGACACTTCTCTCTCTGATGGATAGATCTGTTCCGTTATTTCTTATTTTCTCCAAACTCGAAGCCTGGTACCGTAGATTTTGGCTCTTCAATTGTAAATTCTTGTACCCCATATCATCCCACAACTCCTTCATAACGTCAATATATCCTCCTCCAGCGCTTTTTTCTTGCACTCCAAAACATCCTTGTTCATCTGTTCTGTCCATTTTACTTTCAGCTTCCTCGCCTGACTTGACATGGCATTCGGTCGAATTATAATAATAATAATAAAATAATAATAATAATAATAATAATAATAATAATAATTATTATTATTATTATTATATCTTCTCATGACGCTTACGGTCTGGCAGATGTTATGCCGCATTTAAACCAAAGAAGCAAGCCATAGCCAATGGCCAAAGGTTCTTTGGGTCATTCCTTCTTGTTTAGTTTTCTAGAACCTTTCTCAGAATCCTTGCTGTTCCTAGCAAGGCTGTTTTCTGCAAGAGTCCTGTCTTCTTCTTCTTCTTCTTCTTCTTCTTCTTCTTCTTCTTCTTCTTCTTCTTATAATTTTTATTATTAACCTTTATTTTTAGTTGTCCACTATGAAAAGCACCCCTACACTTCATAAGGCGGTGCCCATAGTTGTGATGTTATAAATCGTGACTTTCGTCCATCAGAGAGGTATTCGGATAACCAAATAAACTGCACAGAACTTTGGGACTTAATTTAATAACAAAGCTAGGATGGCGTGCTGTTAAAGGTTATAATCTCTTACACATATATTTTAGAAAT